>OX940978.1:1667335-1740026 GCA_954871275.1 Leptopterna dolabrata | reverse complement strand
CATTTTTCTTAGTTACCATGAAAGAAAATTGATGAAATTCGGGTTATAGGTTCCGTTCGGGGTCTAGTTGGTCCTCGAAGCTCGACGTTACTGCCAGTCATCTCTAAGGGTTCAAAATAGGGGTTGAAATTTAAAGAACGCCGTAGCTCGAAAACTTTCGATATAAGGGTATGGTTTTTTTTACGTTATTAAATTTGTCTTGATCTAAACAATCTTTTGAGACCACCCGGAGCATTGTACGACCAGCCGTTCGTGTGCACCAAAAGCTTCGTCATACAAACAACGATCGTGAATCAAACGGTATAAATCCGGCCGGGATATCATCACTAGGGATCACCTGATTATAATCAAGGATGGCTGTATGAAGTCGAGTTGGTTGTTCTGTGGTATTATTCCATTTGATAAGTGATGGACTATTGGATTTTTTTGTAGGTACTTCTGAAACTTGAACATCCGTTGAAGTATTATAGATGGGCAAGTTATTACGTAACGGTTCATTATACTTGACCACGAAGGTAGGTATTGACCACAGAAAAACAGTGATCTACGCAGATGGAGCATCTATTTCACTCCACATCAACAAGTTTCCTTCAGAACTTCATTATTTGCGTTTCTTTTTGCCGTTTTAGTTACTGTTTGCCATCGACAGAATTATTTTAGCAACATTTAACTCGTGATTTAGATAGGTACCTAGTAACGAGTACGTGGTTAGGTACTAACCTACGGAGGGTCTGCGATCTACATAATATGTATAGACTAGTGTACATATATTACGTTATATAGACGGGTTATCTATATAGAGAGCTGTGATCTGTAACAGAACGGTATTCTGTACAAAATAATAAACCGTTGTGCAGGGATTTGCAGCGTTTTTAAACCTCTGCTCTTGTATTATTAGTGGGGTTAGTTGTAGTAAGGGGTGCAGTACCAGTTGCTTTTTTTTAAAAGGTTGAAATTAAGTAAAATAATTTCGGGAACTCCATGAAAAAAAAATTTTAAAATTCAAAACTGAATGTCCGCATTTGTGGTTGTTTATAGCGATTACAGAACATTTTACAGATTGAAAATCGGTTGACCCGTTCAAGAGATAAACCGAATATTGGATTGCCCCCGACGGTGCAGCCATCAATTGAAAATATTTCTTACTAAAATCCGTGACATTTATCCAGCAGTGGCATGCTGTGATACATGTGACGTGATGTACTTTTCAAACGTGAATGAGGTGCTACCTAATTGTTCTGTCGTGTTAACCGTGTTATTCGTCGCGGTTCCTTTGCTTTGTTCTTTGGTTGAGTTTTTTCGGTTTCCTTGCTCCTCCTTCCCCTGATGGTCCGGGGTGTGAGTAAGCTGTGAGGCTGAGGCCTCATCTGCGGTTACGGCAGTTCTCGGTAAACTTGCTGGTCATCCAAAACCGGTTTCTTTGTGACAGTCGGAGAAGACCACAGTGACTCACAGAGCTATAACACTCTGTAATGGGTTCTCGTGAACTCGTGAGACGGTGTGATGTACACCGGACTTTATTGTCAATGACTGTTCACGAAAAACGCTGCAAAGTCCCTTGTCAATTGGGTGTATTATTCTGTGGGACATACCTACCCACAGAATGTTGGCTGTTCATTTGTTGTTTCATTCATGCGCAACAATTGAAATAGTGGTTTTTGATGGTTTCTACCAATTTTGGCCCCCCACAACACGATCTCGGCTCCTTTTTTCCCTTTTTTTCCCTTTTTTTTTTACAGATTATCTTTGAACATTGATAGTGCCATTTAATTGTCTTGATTCACCTGTTAATACTAATCTAGTTTTATACAGATTTATGGTGATTTCAGACAATTTCCAGGTTTTTTAACTCATATAAAATGAATTTCGGGAGCTTAACCATCGTTACAACCTCAATTCTTCACTCTTTGGTCGAAATCAACTTCATATTCGGTCTTCTCGTCCGAAAAAACGTGGAAAACGATACATTAAAAGTTCGTGTTCACTGAAACTTGAAAAAAACCCCTCGAAACCCCATATTTTTACACCCATAACACCCCTGGGTGTATTCTGATCGGACTGCCGAGCTTTGGAGCACAACTAGGACCCAAATGTGTTCCCAAATGGGGACCCAAACTGTTTGCGGAAAGAACGATGATTTTAGGCCAAAATTTAACGTAAATTTAAGGCTGAAACTTCGTTAGAACCTCAATTTTCCACTCTGGTCAAAATCGATCCATATTCGGTCTTCTCGTCCTAAAAAACATGGAAAACGGTGCCTCAAAAGCTCATGTTACTCAAACACAAAAAATACCTATTTTTATACCCATAACACGCCCTGGGTATATTCCGATCGGGCTGCAAACTTTCGGGAAACAACTTCCCTCCCAAATGAGCATGTGTGCGGAATAACGAATTTTTAGACCGAAAATGAAGTAGATATGCATCAAACGGCGGACGGCGGACGGACATTGCATTTTGGAATCTACGCACCTTGAAACGTATAAGATAAAATTTTGAGGTGTTTTTTTTTGCTGAGCGATTACATAGGTGTATTATTCACTAAATAATGAACCAAAATGAGGCGCAAGTCACAATGGAGATGAATAAAACGACTTTAGTTTACTCTGTTCCACTTACTATAAATCAATATATACATCGTAAATTAATATGAAAGTATGTTGAGGTCTACAAAGAAACCATAGCATAAGTTCACCGTTTGGGAGCAAGAGTTATTCACTTTTGTAGAGACAAAAATCATGGAAAATGTTCGGTAGTTGAAGTAAGGTAGGTACGTTTCTTCTAAACATCGCTATTATAGCCATTACGTATGAAAGGAACTACGTACATATTTTACACATATTTAGGGTTCAGTTTTTGAGCCTCAGCAGTCGAGTCAGCTGTTGTTGAGGGGGGGGGGGGATTTGGATCCCAGTTTTTTTCCTCCCAATAATGAACCTTTGGAATCGAGCATGAAAAGAAAAAACATTTTAACCCCCCCCCCCCCCCCCCCCTCAAAATTTGATGGTTTCCGTTTCAAGGTACATAAATATGTAGAATCCAAAAAAGCAATTAAAAAATTTCTGTCCGTCCGCCGTACGCCACGCTGTACTTCTCACTTTTTTAGTTACCATGAACCAGAATCAATGAAACTTGGTTTGTAGATCCCATTGGGGTCTAGTTGGTCCGCGAAGCTCGGCGTTTCTGTCAGTCATCTCTAAGGGGTTAAAAATAAGGGTTGGAAGTTTCAGAACGCCGTAGCTCGAAAACTTTCAATGGTTTTTTTTACGTTATTAAATTTGTCTTGAGCTAAACAATTGTTTGAGACCACCCGGAGCATTGCACGTCCAGCCGTTCGTGTGCACCAAAAAGCTTCTTCAACATGATCGTGATTGAAACTGTATAAATCCGGCCCAGATATCATTGCTAGGGATCACCTGATTATAATCAAGGATGGCCGTATGAAATCGAGTTGGTTGTTCTGTGATATTATTCAATTGATAAGTGATGGGTCTTTTGGATTTTTGTTGGTAGGTACTCTTGGAACTTGAACAAACTATATGCTTCATGAATAACAATAAATATATAATGATTGAATCATTGAATTCCGCTCATTTTTATGGAACTATAATTCCTGGGCCTGCTCCAGTACTCGATTTAGGACTTTCCGATTTTAAGGGGGGGGGGGGGGTGGGGGAGTTCGAGGGTAGGTATTGACCACGGATAACAGCATCTATGCAGAATGGGCGTCTTACAGGTAAATTATTACCAACGGTTTTTACACTCCCTCATGACGAGTTGATGGTATCCTCTGAACGATAGTTCCTTAGTTCAGTAGCAGTTATTTATATGGGAAGTAGTTCAGATGGTGTGGATACTGCATAAGGAGTTCATATTATCACGGAACGACCGACAGTTCCAAAGAATAAGGAACTATGTTGGTATCGTATAATATGTTCGTTCTAGTTCAGTGTTTGTGTCCTGTGATTGGAAAAAAATGAACTGGAAAGGAACTACTGACCTAAATCAAAAGAACTGCTCCTTTGAATGAGTGAACTAACTGAATTTGAGTCCCTCAAATGAACTACTCCTACCCACCACTACGCTCTACGCTGCGGTGATAAAAACGCTGCAAAGTCCTTGTCACATGGGTTTATTATTCTATTGGACATACCTACAGAGATGTTGGCTGTTTATTTATTGTTTCTTTCATATAAAATAATTGAAATAGCTATTTCTAGTGGTTTCCACCAATTTTGGCCCCCCAAAAACACGAATAAGGTACGCTCCTTTTTTTTGGTTTATTATTTTCAATAATGAACCATTGAATCGAGCATGAAAAAAAAAATTCTTACCCCCCCTCAAAATTTGATGGTTTACGTTTCAAGGTATGTAGAATCCAAAACTGCAATAAAAATATTTCTGTCTGTCCGCCGTACGCCGTACGCCGTACGGGCCCCTTTCCTTAGTTACCATGAAAAAAAATTGATGTAATTCGGCGTCTAGTTGGTCCTCGAAGCTCGACGTTACTGTGAGTTATCTCTAAGGGGTTCAAAATAGGGGTTGAAATTTTCAAAACACTTATAACATTTTTTTACGTAAATATTTTTACGGTTTTAAATAGTTCTTGAACTTGCGAGTTTTTTAAGACCATCCAGAGCATCGTACGTCCAGCCGTTCGTTCACAGTAAGGCCCCGAAGTTTGCACCGACAGGCATTTTCGACTCCAGTGTGAATGAAATTGTATACAATTCAAACCAAATCTCGTAACCAGAGACGCGCCCACAATAGGAATTTGTGAATACGGCCAATCATTGGTAGGGATCACCTGATTATATTGGCGGAGTATGAAGTCGAGTTGGTTGTTCTGTGATATTATTTAATTTGAAAAATGATGGCTCTTTTGGAGTTTGTTGGTAGGTAGTGAAACTTGAACAAACGTTGAAGTATTATTGATGGGTAAATTATTACTACGGTAAATTATTACTCAACGGTAAATTATTACACAACGGTTCATTATACCATCTACGTAGAAGGGGCTGGAGTTTGTTGGTAGGTACTTTTGCAACTTTTTTCACTCCTCATCAACAATTTCTTTTCAGAACTTCATTATGTGTGTTTCTTTTTGTTAGGTACTGTTTGTCATCGGCAGAATTATTTTAGCAACATTTAACGTAGGTGATTTAGGTAGGTACCTAGTAACGAGTACGGGGTTAGGTACTAACCTACGGAGGGTCTGCGATCTACATAATATGTATATAATAGAATAGTACATATTATATTATATAGACGGGTTATCTATACATAGAGCTGTGATCTGTAACAGAAGGGTATTCTATACAAAATAATAAACCGTTGTGCAAGGATTTGCAGCGTTTTTTAAATAAATTATCTCTGATCATTGATAGTACCATTTAATCGTCTTGATCCACCTGTTGACACTTTTTCCAGTGTTATTATACAAATTGATGGTGATTTCAGACGATTTCCCAGGTTTTTGACTCATAAAAATTCAATTTCGGGAGCTGAACATCTGGTAGAACCTCAGTTTTCTCTTCTTTGGACAAAATCGACTTCATATTCGGTCTTATCGTCCCCAAAAACATGAAAAAACGATACATTAAAAGCGCATGTTACCAACATGTTGCTAAAACGCCAAAAGTACCTATTTTTACACACATTTTCACTCATAACACCCCTGGGTATATTCCGATCGGGCTGAAAAGTTTCGGGACACAACTAGGGCCCAAATTGAGCATGTGTGCGAAAGAACGACTTTTTTAGACCGAAAATGAAGCCTGTACACGTGATACGGCGGGACGGCGTACGGCGGACGGACATTGCATTTTTGGAATCTACGCACCTTGAAACGGAAAAGAAAAAATTTTGAGGGGGTGTTAGAAAATTTTTTGCTGAGCGATTACATAGGTGTATTATTCACAGAATAATAAACCAAAAACCAACCCTGATGTTTGTAAATATTTACGAACCAAGGGGACTTCACCACGAAACTCTTCGATGACAATTCATGAATCAGCCACGACGTTAATTAATTAATTACCTCATCAATTAATTAACGTGCTTATGTCAACTTGAACAGTTCGTATGTCTGCTTAAAACTTGCAATCGAGTTTTAAACCACTTCCCATAATCCCATTTTGCTGAAATTTTGCATGTTCATCTATCTTCGATGACAAAATCCGAATCAATCACAAAAACATTAATTAATTAATTACCTAATTAATTCATTAATTACAAAGAAGCTGAAGTTTTGCAAAGTCACCGACATTTGATGACCATGCATGAATCAATCATAAAATCGCTGCAAATTATTACACACAACAGTTTATTATTTACCTGTAGATTCCCCCTCTGCATAGATCACTGTTTTCTTTGGTCGACACCTAACATCGTGTTCCCCCAAGGAAAGCCCTAAGTCGAATATTGGAGCCGGCCCGGGAATTACAGTTTCATAAAAATGGGCGGGATTAAATAATTTATTAAATCATCAATAATTATTTGTTATTATTCGTGTAGCATAATGTTCGCAACAAAATCCAAAACAGCCATAATTTTTCAAAAGGAATAATATCGCAGAATAAACAACTCGATTTCATTCAGCCGTGCGTGATTGCAATCACGAACTCCCTAGCAATGTTATCTGGGCCGGATTTATACCGTTTCATTCACGATCACGTTGACGAAGCTTTTCGGTGCAAACGAACAATGCTCTGGGTGGTCTCAAAAAATTCTTTACTTCGACCTCATTTTAAAAACGCAAACAATGAACTAGAACGAACATATTATACGATACCAACTTAGTTCCTTATTCCTCTGAACTGTCGGTCGTCCGTGATACTATAAACTCCTTATTTAGTACATATACACCCCACCTGAACTAACTCCGATCTTGATAACTACTATTGAACTAAAGAACTATCGTTCAGTGGATACCATCAACTCGTCACGTGGTAAAGGAACTATCGTTCTGTGGATGCTGTCAACTCTCATGTAGTACCCATCGTTCCTATGAATACAAGAACTAAAGAACTAACTCACCTTGTGAGTGAGTGATTGAGTTACTAGTTCTTTAGTTCTTAGTTCATAATGCACTGAGCGATAGTTCTTTAGTTCCCCCTTCCTACCACCATCTCTATACACTGGGTCCTTTTACTGTGTGGTCCTAGTGAACGAACGTTCAGTGAAGTTAACTAAGTTCGAGGAACAGATCAGTTGGCGGAGTTAGATCTTCAACAGTAGTTCAGTCAGGAACTACCCACCTCCACCACAGCGTACAAAACGTGGTTTTAATTGTTTACCCAAGGTTTAATTGGCGAGGGCTGATCGTCTTTAGAGCAGGACTCGGAAATGATGAGAAAAATAAGCATTGAATGAATAATGGAGAGGAAAGTCGACGAAGAAATCAGAAAGGGTTAGGTTACAGCTTAGGAAGTTTCAATAGAGTCAATACAAAAATCAATCAGTCAAGAGTGAAACTTTTTCTTTTTCACTTCATCCTCGAGTTTTTCCTTCAATACAGCATGTTATCCCTCGGGTGAAGTAAAAGATGAATATAAGCGGGGGCAAAAAAAAGTAGAAAGGATTTTAATATCAATGCGCCCCCCCCCCCCCCCCCCAGGAAAAGTCTGAAAAGGAAGGATGAGAAGAAGCCTTTCCAATTAAAGGAGGATCAGAAAGCCGCCAAGCTCTTTGGGAGCTGGCGTAAGGAAAGGCGGGTTTGAGTGGTTGATACGGGGACTTTGTGCCTTTCCCATCTGTCAGGCGATCTGACGTTAGGCGCAGGATCGCATCCGCAGAAACCGAACTGATTGCGGACGGTGGTGTGAGGAAGTTGGGAATACTTACGTTTCCCAAGGTACGAAACTGATCGTATCTCGAAACTTAAAGGATGTCCCCGAACATTTTACATGTACGTCAAGCTTTCTACTTTGTATGGAATTAAATCTTAAATCTGAAGGGCATATTCGGTCTCTACGCGCTGAAAAACCTGAAAAACGATACCTCACAAGCTCATTTTCACTAAAACCTCAAAAAACCTCGAATGTCCTATTTTGCTTCCGAGTCTGCGAAGCAGCGGAAGCCTTGTGTTCACTTTCGTGAGCCAAAAAATTTTTGTCTTCAGAAATCAAAATTTCCACTTGCATTTTGCGTTTCAAAGCCTACTGAACAAATTTGGTTCCGTGTCTGTCGGTCTGTGGGTCTGTGAGTCTGTCCGCATTTCCTTGTTACAGCCATAACTTCCACGATTTTGAATTGATTCAGCTCAAATTTTGAGGGATGGTGCGGATAAGGCCCCTTGAGGTCCCATACAAATTTCAACATGATTGATCCAGCGGTACGCCCTGCGCATGCGCTAACGTTAAATTCAACAAACACGCATAACTTTCACAATTTTGATTCAATTTCGCTCAAATTTTCAAGGGTTGTTTGGACAAGGCCTAGTGAGTTCCAGTATGAATTTCAGCATGATCGGACCCTCGGTGCGCTCTGCGCATGCGCTGGCGTGAAATAGATTCAATTTCCTTGTTACAGCCGTAGTAACCAAAGATTTCACCCAATTTCAATGTAATTCTCAGGGATTAAGCGGGTAGGGCCCATTGAGGTCCCATATAAATTTCAACATGATAGAGCCAGCGGTTCGCCCTGCGCATGCGCTAACGTGAAATTCTTCAAACACGCATAACTTTCGCAATTATGATTGTATAATGGACGTAATGTATTATGGACGTCATGTTATGTAATATGTATATTTCATGTAATGTTATGCAATGTTATGTAATGTAATGTTATGTAATATGCATATTTCACGTAATGTAATGTAATGTAATGTTATGTTATTTTGCTTCCGAGTCTGTTCTATTTTATAATGGGTCACTCTGATTGTGACGAGGAAGCTCCTGTGCCATCACCTTGGCAGTGTATTTACACCTATTTTCCTCCCGTAAAACCCCCGGGTGTATTCCGATCGGGCTGCCGAGCTTCGGAGCACAACTAGGAACCAAATGTGCTCCCAAATGGGGGCCCAAACTGTGTGCAGAAGAACGACGATTTTTGACCAAAATTTAACGTAAATTTAAGGCCTAAAGTACGATAGAACTTCATATTCGGTCTTCTCGCCCTAAAAATCATGGAAAACGATACCTCACAAGCTCATGTTACTTAAACAGCAAAAAACCCTATTTTCACACCCATTTTTCACCCATAAGAACCTTTGGTATATTCCGATCGGGCTGGACAGTTTCGGGACACAACTAGGGCCCAAATGGAGCCCGTGTGCTAAATAACTAATTTTTTAGATCGAAAATAAAGTAGATTTGCATGATGCGGCGTACGACGGACGGACATTGCATTTTTGGAATCTACGCGCCTTGAAACTTAAAAGAAAACGTTTTGAGGAGGTGTTATAAAAATCTTTTGCTGAGCGAATAAATAGGTGTATAATTATTCACAGAATAATAAGCCAACATCAGTATGCTCATGAAATAGGTACGTAATATCACGGAACAGCAAACTCGATTTCATACAGCCTTGCGTGATTATAACCTTGTTCCTTAGTGCAGTAATAATAATATCTGGACTGAATTGCTTTATACCGTTTCATTCACACTCATGTTAACGAAGCCGAACTGTGAACCTTACTGTGAACGAAAGGCTGGATCTGCAATGCTCCGGGTGATGTAGAAAATCCTCAATTCGAAATCTGTTTAAAACGCCGCAAAGTCCTTGCCACATGGGTTTATTATTCTCTACTGAATACAGCACTATTGGGAACTGAATGGAGACACACAAAGCTATATTTGACAGTTTTGAACTCGAATATTAGGTTGCTATTTCTGACAGATTATATTCGATCTGTTGAATGTTCACTGAATTGTCTTGATTCGCCTGTTAATACTACCTGCTGTGTGTTATACAAATTTCTGGTGATAGCAGTCAATTTCACAGATTTTTTACCCATCTTAAATATTGAATTTTGAGAGTTAAAATTTCGTTAAATCGTCACTCCTTCACTCCTTCAGTCAAAATCAACTTCATATTTGGTCTCCTTACCCTAAGAAACATGGACAACGATACCTCACAATTCGAAGTTGACTGAAACCTCAAAACACCTAACTTTGCACCCATTTTTCGCCCATAACACACTTGGGTGTTTTCCGATCGGGCTGCCGAGACGGGACACAACTAGGGCCCTGCATGCGAAAGAACGAATTTTTTTGACCGAAAATAAAGGTAAGTACATGTGGGTGATACGGCGGATGGGCATTGCATTTTTGGATGTGTAGATTCCAATAATGCAATGCAATGGACGTCCGCTTGGGCGGGAAAAATGCGAAAAAATTCGAGTGCGTGTTCAGCGAATCCTTTGCTGAGCGAATACTCGAGCGAATAGTGTGCTATCCAAACCGAAAGTGCGAAGTACAGTGGACGGGTAGAAAATTTTTGTGCATTTCCGGATTCTACATACCTTGAAACGGAAACCTTAAAATTCTGAGTCTGTGGAAGTGGGTATTCCCTCCACCCATGCTCGATTTGATAGGTCATTATTGAAAATGATGAACCTATACATTCATTCCGAGATAACCGAGCGCTAGGGCTCCTAGTAATAATCATGTAGTGAAGGCAGCGGGCCGTCTCAATCCTAACCTTGTCCAGATTCCATCCTTCAGTATCTCACTTACCAAGGTATCTAAAGGAGGACAGTTGCTCGACAGGTTCACCCTTCGCTGTCCGTGGAAATGGAGAGGCGGCTCCTGCTTTTCTTATGGCTTCTTGTTTTCTTGATATTGGTGTTGAGCTCGTACTCCGCACTTCAACGGCATACTTAGTCCAACAAAGTCTGGAGTTCTTCTGGAGAGTGGGCCAAGAGGACAATATCGTCAGTATATCTTAATTTTGAGACAGGTATTTACATGGATACCCACCTCGCATTCATTGACTGCTTCACGGAACACAAGCTTGGGGTATGAATTGAATAGGAGGGGCGACAGAGTACAACCCTTTCGTACACTTGTACACGTTTTTCAATGCTGACACACTCCGATCTACTGATCTGACTACGATCTGCAGTCTGACGCACGATGATTCGTCTACCCTTTTACGTGCAGTTCGTCCCCAGTATAAGTTCTTTATCAGGGGAATGGCCTCACTTTCCATACCAATTCCTTGCATTGTGCGAATTGAAACTTCTTACTTCACATTGTCAAACGCCTTTTCAAAATCACTGAAACACGCGTAGACATCTCGTTGCTGATCGAGGCAGTTTTGCACTAGTCCCAGCATAGCAAATAAGTCTTCTCGGGTGCAGATCAGTATCATCCACTTTTTGCCACAGTCGGTTGTGTGACAGGTCTTGGTCTTCTTGGGCATAGCTATGAAAACTGATAACGGCCGCTCTTGTGAAGAACAGCCGGTGTCATATATCTTGTGGTGGTTTGATGAGAGAGATGATGGCGAGGTTTGGAAGGGTGAGTGAATGAGATGGATGAGAAGGTGATGGAGCTAGATTTAAAAGGTTAATAAGACCTATGGCAAAGCCAGGAAGGTTACCACCACTAAAAACGCTAGAGGATTTGCCCAGTGGTTGCCACTCGTGGTTGGTTAACACCGGACCGGTTCCACCGTTCTGGGATCTTTTAGGTAGAAAAGGTAAGGAGGAGTGAGGAGAGATAGAGAAGTCATCGATTGGAGGTTTGAGCATAGAATGAAGAAACGGGTGGAACGGTGGGTTTTTATAGGACCCTTTCCACTCTCCTCCATTCCCTTGACGGACGTTGCCGACCGTTGAGGGATGGTAGGAGGGAAAAGGATTTGCCTGCAGTTGGTCACGTACGCCTCTTCATTCGTTTGGTTCTTAATATGAGATACAAGAGTGATGTTCTGGGAGGATATCACGACATATTATCTTATTCAGGAGACACGAACATTTTATCCAACCCCCCTGTTGTAAAAATTTACCCGCCAAGAAAACCTCCTTAGCTGCAAAAAGGATTTATATCCATTTGACCCGCCAAAGTAGCATGCTTGGATCGTCGCACCTCGCTCTTCCTGTTCCTTCCTTCACTAAACCCCGTTCCCACATGTTTCTTTCAACCCTGTTTGGCGAGCTTGAAAAATTTTCAACGCAGTTCGGCGGCAGCTTCTGCTTCCCAAGCAAAATCCTCCCCGCCAAACAGCGTTGGAACAAATTTCAAGCTTGTGCGCCCATTCTAGTTAGAAATTTTACTCATATATGGTCATGCTTGGTTCTTTGTTTTATATTTTGTGGTATTACAAAAATGGTTCACCCTTTGAGTCTCTAAGTAGGCGCATCAAATTAGATACCTAGACTACTTTTCCCCTTTCATTTCTCTTCTTGGCAGATGAAAAATAGGTTTTTATAAACGTTTCCGCTGTTCGGTAGGTCTTAATTCGATCTCGTGATTCATGGTTCGCCCATATGACGCTGCCAGCACGTGCGTTACCTATTCTTTCACCGTCACAAAACTCCTGCGAGCAATTTGTCTCCGGGCCCCTCGGAAAACACCCTGTACACTGTACATATTCCCGGCGGGCAGGTCCCGCCCTCTTCATTTACCCACCTATCCCGTTCCCCTTTGTATCAAGTAACCTAAAGCTAATTACCTGCAGCCCTTAGCCAGAAAATTAATTTGTCAGACCTCGTTCCACCGTCTTTTCACATCCTCCTCATCCCACATCCTCGTTTGAGTCTGAAACCGGGAGAAAATTCACCCCACGCGTAAGCGATACAGTTGAGCATTAATTTTAAACGGGACGCACCTGCAACCACATTCATTTCCTTAAAGACTAATTAGTCTCCGTTCATCAACCCAAAAACCAAACGTGCGGTTTGGGGTAGGAGACTCGCCAACCCAAACGGATTTCAGTGTTAGTTAGCTTTATTTACGTACTACGGTTAAATAACTAAGTACCTTCAGATGAGCTCCAGCGCTTTCCTGCTTCGCTTTCCTCTTCGTCTCTGCCTACGATACATGATTTCCTGGTAAGGAGTTGGTTTCTGATGCTAAATCATGTGGCGATGTCCACTATTTCCTGTTTGGTTTACTATTTTCAATAAAGGCCCTTTTGAATCGAGCATGAAAAAGCTGCAAACTATTACAAAACGGTTTATTATTCCTGTATAGATGCGTGTTCTGCGTAGATCACTGTTTTCTTTGGTCAGTACTAACCCTTGAGCTCAGTGCCCTAAATCGAGTACTTTAGCCGGCCGGGGAATAACAGATTCATAAAAATACGGGGGATTCAATAATTCAGTGATTAATTATTTTTGGTTTATTATTTTCAATAATGAACCATTGGAATCGAGCAAGAAAAAAAAAATTCTTACCCCCCCTCAAAATTTGATGGTTTACGTTTCAAGGTATGTAGAATCCGAAACTGCAATAAAAATATTTCTGTCTGTCCGCCGTACGCCGTACGGGCCACTTTTCTTAGTTACCATGAAAGAAAATTGATGAAATTCGGGTTATAGGTTCCGTTCGGGGTCTAGTTGGTCCTCGAAGCTCGACGTTACTGTCAGTCATCTCTAAGGGGTTCAAAATAGGGGTTGAAATTTTCAGAACGCCGTATCTCAAAAACTTTAGGTTTAAGGGAATGGTTTTTTTACGATATTAAATTTGTCTTGAGCTAAACAATTTTTTAAGACCACCCGGAGCACTGTACGTCCAGCCATTCGTGTGCACCAAAAAGCTTCGTCAACACGATCGTGAATCAAACGGTATAAATCCGCCCGGGATTTCATCACTAAGGAGCTCCTGATTGTAATCAAGGATGGCTGTATGAAGTCGAGTTGTTTGTTCTACGATAATTATTTCATTTGGCAAGTGATGGACTATTGGATTTTGTTGGTAGGTACTTCTGAAACTTAAACAAACGTTGAATGGGTAAATTATTAAACAATGGCAAATTATTACACACCGGCGAATTATTACACAACGGTGAATTATTAAACAAAGGTAAATTATGACACCACGGCAAATTATTACACAACGGTAAATAATTACACAACGGCTCAACTACCCAGAAGGGGCTGGATTTTGTTGATAGGTACTTTTGCAACTTGAACAACCGTTGAAGTATTATTGATGGGTAAATTATTACACAATGGCAAATTATTGCACAACGGTAAATTATTACACAACGGCTCATCTACGCAGAAGGGGCTGTATTTTCTGGATAGGTACTTTTGCAACTTGAACAACCGTTGAAGTATTATTGATGGGCAAATTATTACACAATGACAAATTATTACACAACGGCAAATTATTACACAACGGTAAATTATTACACAATGGTAAATTATTACACCACGGTAAATTATTACACAACGGTAAATTATTACACGACGGTAAATTATTACACAACGGCTCATCTACCAAGAAGGGGCTGAATTTTGTTGATAGGTACTTTTGCAACTTGAACAACCGTTGAAGTATTATTGATGGGCTAACTATTACACAACGGTTCATTATTCTATCTCCGTAGAAGGGGAACCTATACAGGTAAATTATTACACAACGGTTTAGGTAGGTACCTAGTAACGAGTACGGGGTTAGCTACAATCGTACGGGGAGTCCGCGATCTAAATAATATGTGTAGAATATTACATATTATATTATAAAGACGGATTATCTATACAGAGAGCTGTGATCTGTAACAGAAGGGTATTCTGTACAAAATAATGAACCGTTGTGCAGGTATTTGCAGCGTTTTTGTTATTCATGAAGCTTAAGGTAAATAATAAACCGTTGTGTAGGAAATAATAAACCGTTGTGTAGGAAATAATGAACCGTTGTGTAGGAAATAATAAACCGTTGTGTAGGAAATAATAAACCGTTTAGTAATAATTTACCTGTATTGATGCCCATCTGCGGAAGATCACGGTTTTCTGTGGTCATTACGTACCCTCTCGAGATCCCCCCTAAATCGAGTGCTGGAGCAGGCCTGTGAATTACGGGTTCATTTAAATCAGTTTCTGAAGCATAAGGTAAACAGTAAAACGTTGGGCAATAAACCGTTGTGTAATAATTTACCTGTGTAGATGCTCCTTCTGCGTATACCTCTGTGCTGAATACCTACCCTCGAAATCCCCCCAGGAAGGCCCAGAATGGAGTACTGGAGGCGGCCCGGGAATTACAGTATCATACGAGTAAAAATGCGCGGGATTCAATCATTCAATCATTAAAATTATTTGTTGTTATTCATGAAGCATAACGTTTCTTCTAGTTGCAAAAGTACCTATCAACCAAATCCAAAAGAGCCATCATTTTCCAAATGAAATAATATCACAGAACAACCAACTCGACTTCATACAGCCATCCGTGATAAATCAGGTGCTCCCTAGCAGTGATATCTGGGCCGGATTTATACCGTTTGATTCACGATCATGAAGAAGCTTTTCGGTGCACACGAACAGCTGGTCGTATAATGCTCCGGGTGGTCTCAAATAATGCTTTAGTTCAAGAACAATTTAAAAACGTTTAAAAAAACCCTTCTATTGAAAGTTGTCAAGCTACGGCGTTCTAAAAATTTCAACCCCTATTTTTCACCACTTGTAGATGACTGCCAGTAACGCTGAGCTTCGAGGACCAACTAGACCCCAAACGGGACCTACAGTCCCTGTTTCATCAAATTTGGTTCGTAGTAACTAAGCAAAGTGCGAACGGCGTACAGTACGGCGTATACAGCTTACAGCGAACGGCGGACGGACAGAAATGTTTTGATTCCATTTTTGGATCTGCGTGCGTTGAAACGGAAACCATCAAATAGGGGGGGGGGGGGGGGGGGGTCCAAATTTGTTTTTCAAGCTCGTTTCCAATGGTTCATTATTGAAAATAACAAACCAAAAGCAAACAAAATGTTAACCCCTCCCTCAAAATTTGATAGTTTCCGTTTCAAGATACGTACAAAACGAAAATGAATTTAAAAAAACGCTGCAAATCCCTGCACAACGGTTTATTATTTTGTACAGAATACCCTTCTGTTACAGATCACAGCTCTCTGTATAGATAAGCCGTCTATATAATATATACTAGTCTATACATATTATGTAGATCGCAGACCCTCCGTAGGTTAGTGCCGAACCCCGTACTCGTTACTTGGTACCTACCTAAATCACGAGTTAAATGTTGCTAAAATAATTCTGTCGATGACAAACAGTAACTGAAATGGGAAAAAGAAACGCAAATAATGAAGTTCTGAAGGTAAATTGTTAATGTAGAGTGAAATAGATGCCCTTTCTGCGTAGATCACTGTTTTCTGTGGTCAATACCTACCCTCGTGGTCAAGTAGGTATAATGAACCGTTGTGTAATAACTTTTAATAACGGCTGGACGCACAATGCTCCGGGTGGTCTCAAAAATTGTTTAGCTCAAGACAAATTTAATCACGAAAAAAAAACCATACCCTTCAATCGAAAGTTTTCGAGCTACGGCGTTCTGAAAATTGCAACCCCTATTTTGAACCCCTTAGAGATGACTGACAGTAACGCCGAGCTTCGAGGACCAACTCGACCCTGAACGGAACCTTTAACCCGAATTTCATCAATTTTTATTCATGGTAACTAAGAAGAGTGGCCAGTACGGCTTACGGCGTGAAAAGGTATACATACATCCAGCCTAGAAATCATTGCTGGGGAACGCCTGATTGTAATGTTGCATGCTGAATGAAATCGACTTGGTCGTTCCGTGATATTATTTCATCTGAAGAATGATGGTTATTTTGGATTTTGTTGATAGGAACTTTTGTAGCTTGAACGAACGTTATACTTCATGAATTATATCATATATAGTCAGTGATAGAATTGTTTAATCCACCGAATATTTATCTAACTCTCATTCCCCGCCCGCCCTCAGTACTCGATTTTGGACTTCCCGGTTGGAGGGGGGGTTGCGCGAGGGTGGGTATTGATCACAGAGAACAGCGATGTACGGAGAGGGGGCATCTTTACAAGTAAATAGTAAACCGTTGTGTAGTAATTTGCTTTTTTTTTGTTTTTCCATCCTACCGAGAGTAGCTGACTTTCAATTCCGAATTCTGATAGGCGTCTAGAGGTTTCCAAACCAAGAGGCCAAGGATGCGCCAGGGATTTGTAATTTCCAAAAACAAAAATGGTGTCAAATTTGAGTAGGTATTTCAAATTTTGAAAATGAACCCAAAATTGATGGACTGGAGTGCTGTGCTCATTTGGCTGGTAGGTGGGGGGGGGGGGGGGATTGTCACCGAACCTTTGTCCGATAGCTCGAGTTGGCGAGGTGTCGCCCGATCGGTTAACTCAGCTATCGCCTATCGCCCCTACAAACTCCCCAGAGCCTTCTCCTTTTCCCTCCAAGGAACTTCTCCGTCCTAATTGCTCCCTATTAATAAACCGGCCCTATTTTCCTCTCGCCTATCGCTCGGAGCAAACAAGCCAATCGATACCAGGAACGCCGAAACCCCTGAACCCATCATTCGGAAGGGGCCTCTTCCAGATGGATTAAACTTCGTCGGGCTCCTATGATTACAGGCGTCTAACCCTCTTTGCTCTCTTGGTGCCTCCTGCTATCCGTCGTTTCCACCCAGAAACTCAACTTATATATATAATAATTCGGATGATTAATAGGCTTCCGCGTTTGGAACTTCCGGCGAATTGTTCCTCTCAAGCCTTTCACCCCCCCCCCCCCCCCCCCCCAATACACTCCGAGTGTAATAGTTGTGCAGTTGATTGCTCAACTTTGATCATGTTGCGGGACGAATTCGCCCGGTCGTCTGGCGGCGTTCAACCTATTTCGAGTTTTCTCTTTGATGTGCGGCAAAGTTCCGAGAGTTTTTTTTAATACCGCTTTTATACGATACAAATTTTCACTCAAAGGAGATAATTCCTTCTAGTTTGGACGCAAAGTTCCAACTTCCTTTCTTTGACCTTGTTATTGTTGCAAAGGAGAAACCTCAAGTTCCCCTGATAAGGGAGTTCTCCCTTCCTCTATTTTCCTTGAATTTCCCTCTGTTTTTCTTGAGGTTTCTATTCACGAAGCATCTCCATATGGGCGAATTTTTGACGATGTTGACTAACCATTTTGACCGATTTTGGTTTATAATTTTCAATAATGAACCTTTGGAATCGAGCATGAAAAAAATAAGGTTTAACCCCCCCCCCCCCCCCCCCAATTTGATGGTTTCCGTTTCAAGGTATGTAGAATCCGAAAATGAACGAACAAATTTCTGTCCCTCCGCCGTACGCCATACTTCGCACTTTTTTTAGTTACCATGAACCAAAATTAACGAAATTTGGTGTGTAGGTCCCGTTTGGGGTCTAGTTGGTCCTCGAAGCTCGGCGTTAATGTCTGTCATCCCTAAGGGTGAAAAATAGGGGTTAAAATCTCCAGGACGCCGTTACCTCGAATTTTTTTACGTTTCTAAATATTTCTTGAACTTGGGAGTATTTTGAGACCAACCGGATCACTGTACGTCCAGCCGTTCGTTCACAGTAAGGCCCCCAAAGTTTGCACTGACAGGCTCGTCAACAGGAAGGGGAGTCAAATAGCATACATTTAGCCCAGATATCATTAGCAACAGTTTATACTTATGGATGGCTGCATGAAGTAGAGTTGGTTGTTCTGTGATATTATTTCATTTGCAAAATGATGGCTGTTTTGGATTTTGTTGATAGGTAACTTTCGCAACTTGAACTAACGTTTAAGTATTATTGGGGAAATTATTACACATTGGTAAATTATTACACAACAGTGAATTATTACACAACGGTTTGTTATACGGTCTACGCAGAAGGGTCATCTATACAGGTAAATTATTGCACAACGGTTTATTAGTTACCTCATGCTTCATGAATAACTGCAAGTAATTAATGCTTTAATTATTGAATCCCGCGCGTTTTTATGAAATTTTAATTCCTGGGCCGGCTCCAGCACTCCATTTAGGTCTTTCCTGGAGGGAGCTCGAGGGTACTGACCGCATAAAACAGTGATCTACGCAGAAGGGGCATCTATACTGGTAAATAATAAACCGTTTTGTAATCATTTGCAGCGTTTTTGGTTTATTATTTTCAATAATGAACCATTGGAATCGAGCAAGAAAAAAAAAATTCTTACCCCCCCTCAAAATTTGATGGTTTACGTTTCAAGGTATGTAGAATCCGAAACTGCAATAAAAATATTTCTGTCTGTCCGCCGTACGCCGTACGGGCCACTTTTCTTAGTTACCATGAAAGAAAATTGATGAAATTCGGGTTATAGGTTCCGTTCGAGGTCTAGTTGGTCCTCGAAGCTCGACGTTACTGTCAGTCATCTCTAAGGGGTTCAAAATAGGGGTTGAAATTTTCAGAACGCCGTAGCTCGAAAACTTTAGATTGAAGGGTATGGTTTTTTTTACGATATTAAATTTATCTTGAGCTAAACAATTTTTTAAGACCACCCGGAGCACTGTACGTCCAGCCGTTCGTGTGCACCAACAAGCTTCGTCAACACGATCGTGAATCAAACGGTATAAATCCGGCCGGGATTTCATCACTAAGGAGCACCTGATTGTAATCAAGGATGGCTGTATGAAGTCGAGTTGTTTGTTCCACGACAATTATTTCATTTGGCAAGTGATGGACTATTGGATTTTGTTGGTAGGTACTTCTGAAACTTAAACAAACGTTGAAGTATTATTGATGGGTAAATTATTAAACAATGGCAAATTATTACACAACGGTGAATTATTACACAAAGGTAAATTATGACACCACGGCAAATTATTACACAACGGTAAATTATTACACAACGGCTCATCTACCCAGAAGGGGCTGGATTTTCTGGATAGGTACTTTTGCAACTTGAACAACCGTTGAAGTATTATTGATGGGCAAATTATTACACAATGGCAAATTATTACACAACGGCAAATTATTACACAAAGGTAAATTGTTACACAACGGTAAATTATTACACCAAGGTAAATTATTACACAACGGTAAATTATTACACAACGGCTAATCTGCCAAGAAGGGGCTGGATTTTGTTGATAGGTACTTTTGCAACTTGATCAACCGTTGAAGCATTATTGATGGGCAAATTATTACACAACGGTTCATTATTCTATCTATGTAGAAGGGGAACCTATACAGGTAAATTATTACACAACGGTTTAGTACCTAGTAACGAGTACGGGGTTAGGTACAATCCTACGGAGAGTCCGCGATCTACAGTGTAGAATATTACATATATTATATAGACGGATTATCTATACAGAGAGCTGTGATCTGTAACAGAAGGGTATTCTGTACAAAATAATAAACCGTTGTGCAGGGATTTGCAGCGTTTATTTGAGCTGCTTTTAGGGCCAGCTGACAGCTACTCAGCTGATTTGATTCCCTACCCACTTCACTTCACTGCTAAAGCAGTTCTTTGAGTGCTTGAATCACTGAGGAGACAACAGGACAGCGGAGGTTGTGATGCCGATTCCTAGTGCTTTCTTGCCTATAGCTTTTCAAATCACAACCCATGGCCTGGTCTCAGCACCGTCTAGCTATCTGTTGGTTACTATTCTATCTCTTGTCTTACCTCGCTTGATAGCTGACGTTAATTGCCGGGTGTTAGAGGCCGTTTTCGACGGCGAATACTTCTTATGTCCTTGTTCTTGTTACACCAACCGAGCACTGCACTTGGAGTGGCATTTTCACCACACTCGGCACGACCCTGTAGCTAAACCCTTGTTATTACCATTCTGTAATGGTTCAAATGAGTACATTATCAAATTCGGAACTTGAGAGAAAAAATTGAATAATTTGACAGTAGGAAAAAATTGTCTCCGGTTGTCTCATTTTGTTTACGCTGTCACGGGACACGCTGAGCTAGGGATAATATTAGGAGCTAACCAGAGGTCCTCGCGCATGCGCATTGAAGACCAGCGTTGTGTGCACATACGGTGAAGTGGATAGTGGATCAGTTGTGTTCAAAGACGCCGCTGGGAACCGTTATCACCACCTCCGCTCTCCAGACTCTCTAAAATCACTGTTTACTCATCCATCTTGAGTGGATGGCTTCTATCCTATTATTATTCAATAAAAACCAAACTCTGCTGCATTGGATACTCAGCTGATGGCCTACCAAGCTGATAATTATGACGAAATTAAATGGGACTGTGGTGTATGAGCGATTACTTCTTGTGAAACGAATATCTTCGGTTATTAGAGAGTTCCTAAAGACTAAAGTCGGGAAGATGTGTTCGGATTTATCTCAACTGCGCATGCGCGTCGCCCAAGTTCAAACTTATTTCCTTAAGTTCGACTTATTCGGCCTTATACATAAGGCGCGTTATCTCCCAGGACACAAACTTTAGGAATCGTCTTTAACCTTACTCAGGAGTAACAGTGCACAGCTTTTTTGCCGCGTTTTGTCTTTTTTTTTTAACGCGTCATGTGTCGTCGGTCCTCGCCATCGCCAGCGTCTTTCAAAGTTACTCCAAGCGTCTTTCAAAGAATTTGCTAGATTGTTGCGATATCAACTTAGGATAAAAAAGTGAGTATACCTACCTATGCTATGAAATGGAATGGATTTCGCGTTGTTCTAAGTTAAGTGACGTTACTTTTTAATTCACTCCTACCCCCACCACTTCTGTCAAACCAGACTTATTGGTTAGCATCCAAAGGCTGCTCGCCTTAGATGTGGCCAAAAGATATGGCCGTTCCCTAATGAACTTATCTCTTAGGAACTCTCTAATCTCTACTTTGATATCGGGTAGTTTGTGTACTTGTCGAAGTGGGAGGTGTAATAGACCGTTTCAACAAGTGGAGCATGCGCGCTGTTATCAGTTTCTAGTATCCATGCACCGAGTTTCGTACCAACTAGAACCGTCGAACTGTGTTTCCTACGTTATATTTGCGGTTTGTGGGTGTTTCATCATTGCATTCCTCTTATTTTTTGCACGAAAATGCCTCAGCACTGTGTTGTCGGTTCATGCAATAGTGATAGCCGGTTCCGGAGACCAGGATATAACCAAGGCACACGGTTTGTCGCGTTTCCGAAACCCTGTCTGGAGTTCAGAAAATCTGGCGCCTCTCGGTACAACCGTTTTCCGTCTGGGACGACCACTGTCGTTTCCGACCCTGGTTTATTTACCCGAAAGCATATCTCGCGATGCAAGGTATGTAAGACGTGTGAGAAGTGGATGTCGAAGTGTAAGAGGGATGAAAGCAAGTTAGCATTGGCGATATAACCAAATATACATTTTTTGTTCAAGACATTTCCCCACCATTCTACCTCAGTTGGATGTTTCTGCATTATTCTTCCCGAAGACACAGTGAGTACTAAGTGCAGTAAGTACATTCTGTATTATGGTTTTCAATGTACAGTACTGCGTCTCGTTTTGAAGTTGGTAGATACGTATACTATCTTAACCTGCACCCAGTACCTACCTACCTACTCATGTCAGGACTTAGGAGCTTCTAGTCATAGGTAACATTTCGTTTTGCTGTACAGAAAACATTCATTAGCTGTAGGTACTTGGAGTTCGCTTTGCTGTACAGAATGTACATGGAAGTACATTCTGTACGCTTTGCAGAAATTTCGTTTTGCTCTACAGAAGACATTCATTTGCTGTAGGTACTTGGAGTTAGCACACTATTCATGCGGTTTCTGTTACGTATTCCTTTAGGTATAAAGGGGATTTCGCATGATTTGAAATCAGATCTGTAACAAATTATGACTATCTGTTTTAACGACGATTTTTTGGTATTTGCAGTAAAAGGAAACCTGGAGATGTATGGGACTAACAGCCAACACTACCTCGCAAGGGTATATTTTCACAGCAAGTACGAGTGAGTAGCTTATAGTTTGACTTTCTATTTGGTTTATTATGAATCGATACCTATAACCTGTTGGTATAGGAAGCCCAGAGTCCCTAGCAGTGTAATAGTTCCTAGAGTTGTAGGTACCACAGTAAACCCAGAGCGAGATGACTGCAATGGCCAGTCTAACTTTTTGCCAGCTTTGACTGGGGGGTGCTTGCCCATACAGTCGACAAAACCCTTACAGTCTATATCGATTTTTTTCTGTACCACCGTGTCCCATCACTTATACTATGTAGTACCTACTTTTGGTTTATTATTTTCAATAATGAACCATTGGAATCGAGCATGAAAAAAAAAATTCTTACCCCCCCTCAAAATTTGATGGTTTACGTTTCAAGATATGTAGAATCCAAAACTGCAATAAAAATATTTCTGTCTGTCCGCCGTACGCCGTACGCCGTACGCCGTACACCGTACGCCGTACGCCGTACGCCGTACGCCGTACGGGCCACTTTTCTTAGTTACCATGAAAAAAAATTGATGAAATTCGGGTTATAGGTTCCGTTCGGCGTCTAGTTGGTCCTCGAAGCTCGACGTTACTGTGAGTCATCTCTAAGGGGTTCAAAATAGGGGTTAAAATTTTCAAAACGCCTATACCATTTTTTTACGTAAATATTTTTACGGTTTTAAATAGTTCTTGAACTTGCGAGTTTTTTAAGACCATCCGGAGCATCGTACGTCCAGCCGTTCGTTCACAGTAAGGCCCCGAAGTTTGCACCGACAGGCATTTTCGACTCCAGTGTGAATGAAATTGTATACAATCCAAACCAAATCTCGTAACCAGAGACGCGCCCACAATAGGAATTTGTGAATACGGCCAATCATTGGTAGGGATCACCTGATTATATTGGCGGAGTATGAAGTCGAGTTGGTTGTTCTGTGATATTATTTAATTTGAAAAATGATGGCTCTATTGGAGTTTGTTGGTAGGTAGTGAAACTTGAACAAACGTTGAAGTATTATTGATGGGTAAATTATTACTACGGTAAATCATTACTCAACGGTAAATTATTACACAACGGTAAATTATACCATCTACGTAGAAGGGGCTGGAGTTTGTTGGTAGGTACTTTTGCAACTTTTTTCACTCCTCATCAACAATTTCTTTTCAGAACTTCATTATGTGTGTTTCTTTTTGTTAGGTACTGTTTGTCATCGGCAGAATTATTTTAGCAACATTTAACTCGTGATTTAGGTAGGTACCTAGTAACGAGTACGGGGTTAGGTACTAACCTACGGAGTGTCTGCGATCTACATAATATGCATATAATAGAATAGTACATATCATATTTATCTATACATAGAGCTGTGATCTGTAACAGAAGGGTATTCTATACAAAATAATAAACCGTTGTGCAGGGATTTGCAGCGTTTTTTATATCAGTCAAAAGAAATACTTTTATCTCAACCCATTTAGCATTAATTCAAAATTGGTTTTGTGCCTTTTAGGCGATTCACATGTCGATGATTCAGTGGAACACCACAGCCCCGTTGACCAGAGTTGCCTGGTGTTCGATGGCCCCGTGGAGGAAACCTTTCCCGTCTGATACAGTTTGTACCTATTCCATTGTTCCGGTTTTCGCCAAAATGTCAATAATTACATTATGCTTACCTATATCGTTTCGAACTTGATAGGTAATAACAGATTTGTTTTCTTAAAAACTTGGAAATTTCTCATTTTTTCCACCTTTTTAAAATGTAATGTGTTTTATGCTCTATCAGGTGATTCTCGTGGCGATGAGGCACAAAGCATGGATCTCGAAGAAACCTCTCCTATCTTCATTGGTTTGTGCCTATTTCAGTTCTCCATCTCTTAATTAAATTATGCTCCTAATTGCATTGTGCCTATTTAATTTTTCCATCTTAATTACATTATGGTTATCGTTTCGTAACTGAATAGGTAGTAACAGATATGATATTTTAAAAATTTGAATGTTTCATTTTTCCACCTTTTGGTGGTTTATTATTCTGTGAATAATACCGTACGCCGTATCATCCATATCTACTTCAATTTCGGTCTAAAAAATTTGTTCTTTCCAACACAGGCTCCATTTGCGCCCTAGTTGTGTCCCAAAAATTAGCAGCCCGATGAGAATATACCCAAGGGTGTTATGGGTGAAAAATGGGGGTAAAAATAGGGGGTCTTCGGTGTTTTAGTGACATGAGCTTGTGAGGTATTGTTTTCCATCTTTTTTAGGATTAGGAGACCGAATATGAAGTTTATTTTTACCAAAGAGTGGAAAATTGAGGATCCAACGACGTTTCAGCCTTAAATTTATGTTAACATTTGGTCTGTCATTTTCCCCCACACAGTTTGGGTACCCATTTGGGAACACATTTGGCTCCTAGTTGTGCAGAGTTGAGGTAGTAACGAAGGTTCAGCTGTTACAAAGCACTTTGCAGCGTTTTTAAAATGCAATATGTTTTATGCTCTTTCAGGTGATTCTCGTAGCAATGAGCCACAAAGTATGAATCTCGAAGAAACCTCTCCTATCTTCATCGTGTGTGCCTATTTAATTTCTCCGTCTCTTTCTCCTCCTCGCTCACATACAAAAACCATATTAGTTCATGAACCTCACTTGATTTTTAATTTTTATAATGCATTTTTTCCCCCTCTTTCCACGTACGTAATAAAATAAATTTCCTTTTGACATTATTTTTGCATATCTGCTGCTTTGCTAAATATTTGTAACTACTGCATAATATTACATGACAGAAAACAGGCTTTTCCAGTGTAAACATAATAATGCAGATTACCTAAGAGCTATTCCAATAACTCCTGTCTACCTGTGAGGAATGACAAATAAATGTAATGTAATGAATGTTGAGTTTTGTTCATTTGGCTAATATTCAAATCCCGTTTCCTTGGGTATTTTGAAAATAAATGAAAAAAAAAAATTTGATAACAAGTACGAAGGCACAACCATAGAGTATACTAATGACAATTGGATGGTTTGAAGAGATATTATGGTTACGTGAGGAAGACAGAAGAGTGAGCACTAATTGGAAGACAATAGTTGGGTTTTTTTTCAAAATGCTACAGTTTACTACTCAGTGTGCTGTGGTAATAGGCACAACTGTAGATCGAACAAACACCTGGAAGAAACTGAACCAGGTTTATCTACATATCAGTGTAGTAACACACCATTTTTCGTATATATTGCCAAGATATTTTTTAATGCAGGTAACATTGAATACAAAACATGTAATTAAATCCCTTTCATCAATATATTGCATCTTTAGGAACTAAATATTAATTTGAAAATCATGAACGGTTAAAAATTAGAGTAGCCCACATTCATCTAAGTTATTTAGGAATTTACTAGTCGCTGAAGAAGGGCTACTGCAGCAACTATTCAAATAGGAACTGAAAAATACAAACAAAAAATCACGAACAGCTAAGGCTAATAGAAGGCAGTACGTTTTTCATATTTCAACTGGCAATTGCAGTAATAACTATGTACATGAAAATATGATATTTGGTTAAGTACACTTCTCATGTACAAGAATCCGAATGCTGGGTCTGTGGTATTTAGAGGGACACCCCACAGAACTTGGTTGGGGGCGTGATATTTGAAATCAGATCAGCCTACCTACTATGACCTAGGCTCACTGCACGCAGACCAACTTACTTATAATTATTATGAACAAAATAAACTGTTCTACTTACCTGTAACTGTGAGCACGTCCACTGGTTGGCATGATGAGGCAGCAGCATTTAGGTCCACTGCTCCGAGTTCTACTTTTTTGCTCTAGCCACTTCCCTTGGTCGGTTAGGGGCTTTTTTCTGTATGGTTTCTTTAACTAGCTCGACCAAATCACTTCCTTTTGTAGCTCAACAACAGAGTTGTTGAATATGTCAGCAGTGCCGCGCAATCTCGCGCCCGGCACTTCCTGTTCGCTAATAATAATTTCCCTGAAGGGGACGGTTCTCGTCATTATCAACAAAAATAGATAGGTATTTACCTACATCAAAGAACTGAAAACACTGCAGGATCTAGAAAGACGATTTTAGTACATACTAAAAGTTAGCGGATGGAATAATCATAATAATTACGGAATAATAATAATCAACTTTTTCTGTGTCACGCGAGGGTAATTTACCGTCCCAAATTTGTGTGTGTCTGCTCGATGATTCATCGTACACCTCCAAATTCGGGATCAATTGGATGAGAAACATCCATCACACATGTTTAAACGATAAAGAAATTTATTAAAATACGGCGGACAGACAGAAATATTTTTATTGCAGTTTTGGATTCTACATACCTTGAAACGTAAACCATCAAATTTTGAGGGGGGGTAAGAATTTTTTTTTTCATGCTCGATTCCAATGGTTCATTATTGAAAATAATAAACCAAAATGAATAGTACAATTTCAACATGCAAAAATGCTGTTACTACATATCATAAATTGCGAAGCAATTAAATTGTACTTATTATACGACAAACATTTGAAAGAGAAATTGAAGGTGGCTAAGCTAGAACTTTGCAGTATTTTGGTGTAATAAGTATACAAATAAATCAGTATCAAAGTATAAGTATCAAATAAATTGACTATACTGGGCTATGCATTAGTTACTAATCCATGCTAATGAAATACAGTAAACTGAACTCGGGCTGACCGAGGTTTTCCAAAGTCTATCATGCTTATGACATGTAAATGTAAAAATTTACACAAATAAACAATATTATCATTCATAACCATCATTATATGCGACTAGCTGGAATTAAAAACGTGATGAACATGTTGGTCGACCCCTCGTTCCCCTTCTTCATCCGAATCATTTTCCATCGCAAGGAGAAGTCAACAAATATCATCAGGCTTGTGGAAACGTGCCCTGAGAAATGAAAATATCAATAAGAGTTATCCACATTCACAAGGGGAGAGTAATGAGTTTGTTTTATCACTGCAGTAGGTATTTGCAGTCAGTAATGTTGTTGGATATATTTACTATTGAATTATGACAAAAAAGTACTTAATACCTACGAAAAATATGAAATCGGTAATTACTTACATTTTGCTTCGATGGCTGACGGAAAAAATTGTGTTGACCGGTGCAAGATCGACGGTAAGCTACGCCAACTACCACTCGAAAGTTTCAATTGACTGGGAAGAGAGACCGCCAAAAGCTAGCAAAGGACGACGCTGTAACTTGATGTCACATAGTCTAACTAAAGAATAAATGCTCTTTATTCACTCAGGCAGAAGTAAAGCCCACTTTTATGAATAATACAACAGTCTAGACGACACGACTTGGGTTGGAAAACGTATTATACACTTGATCCGCAGGCTCCTTGGTCCGAAGCTTGGTACGAAACTGATAACATCATGGATACTCTCTGATAACAGTGATATGCTCGGGCATGCGCACTGCGTACCTTTGAAACGGTCTATTACCGACGATGAGGCTACCTACTGAAAAATGTGTACAGCCTGCGCGAGGGTCATTGAAGGAAGAAAACCATCTACAACTCCCAATCAGAACTCTGCACAAAGCTTAGGGACCTCCCCCTGGGACCTTCTGAGACTACGTGACTCAACGTGGAAAAGCAACTTCCAGAATGTGGCCACGTGTCTGGAGTTAGTCCGTCCCCAGCTCTTCTACCTTCACCGCAGAGCCCTTTGGCGAAGTCTGCCCTCTGGAATAAAACCTTTCAATCAGACAACTTCCCTCCACGCAGACCCCCTCCCCCTTTCTGTTATTATTTGTCAATTATCTTACATCGTTACGTGTGAGCACTGGGAATGCTTTGTAAAGAAAAAGAAAAAGAAAGAATCCCGTGGGAGACCACAACCCGCAAATGATAAAAGGCATCTACAGCTGTAACGGGATAAATGGAATAATGTGAAAAGTCCCAATTTCTGCTTCTTTGCTGTGGGAAAGCCGAAATATCTCTGTAATTCAGTCGAACAGTTTCCATTCACCTTGGTTCCCACCAGATGTGGTCCTACCAGGCGTTCAGTTCTGTACATGATTTATTTACTATTTTGTATGTTGATCTTCAGCCTTACTCCAAATTGTGACCAGTGGTTTAAAATGGAATTCATATCATATAATAACTTCTCCTTTATCGGATCATCAAGATACCAGTAGTAAACCGTAGGTCTTAAGTAGGTACGACAGTTATTACAATGGGTGTCTAAAGAAGACCCTGCACTCAAACTGAACTGGGCAGCTTGATATCAACTCATCAAAACTGTTGATCGAAACATTATACCTATCAATATTCATAAAACGGAATAGTTACTTGAAATGTTGTAGTTCTCATCGATGTAAAGGAAGGAGTGCAGTTTCGTTTTTAAGCAGATTTTTGACGAGCTATCTCGATGAATGTAACCTGTTCAAGTTGGCCCACAACAACCGTTTCTGTGTGGTTGGTTTCTTTAATTTTTAGGACGTCTTCTCAGTAGTGAGACGTCCTTGTCAATTTCATCTGATCAGAAGAGGATAACACTGCCGAGAGTGAAAAGAACCCCATTCGAATCCATTTCAGACCATCCTGAATCCAAATATCCATGAGGGGAAAAAAAAATCTTATGTGCGCTGCCCAGCCCGCAATCCTCAACGGATTTCCGTGGTTCTTTTTTGTTCGATGCGGAAAACTGTCTAGTTGTGCCATACGTCGCCGGACTTTGCAAATCTTATGCAAATCTGGTGTGTCCGTTGCCCGTATTCTCAACCTTTGAAGCTTCCATACGTCAATAATGTATGTAGATGGTCGACGAGTACCTCAAGAACCGAAGGATCATGATAATATTACAACCAGAGGACATGTACATCTGAGACAATAAATTAACAGTCAGTGTGGCCTATTCTAAAGTTCATTACATGTATTTTCGAGGTTTCGGACGTTTAGGTATAGGAACGTGAGGTGTAATTAGAATCATTACAAAATTCTCTGTCTCTCAGCAATACTGTTTGTAAATTACGTTTTTCCTTCTGGATAGTGCCCTCTTCCTACTGAACGCTCTTGCGCGATTTTTCACAAGTAGGTGGCGATGGACCTCATTAAATCAATCAAATCCAACTTTACTTTGGTTCAGAATATTATAGGTGGGTACCTTCTTAGATCTTGATTTAACTCGAAACTGGAGTGCTCCACAAATATTGCTGAAAATGTCCTTCTATTATGAATAAAAGTTCTCGTCCCAATGAAGACCCTTGACTTCTGTTTATATTTTTTAATGAAAGTAGGTTCCGTTTGAGAGTTATGAGACCAACCGCACTCTCCTTCCATGAATACTTCTTTTGGTTTGTAATTTTAGATAATGAACCTTTGGAATCGAGCGTGGGGGAAAAAAAACGCTGCAAATTATTTCAGGACGATTTATTATTTATCTGTACGGATTATTTACCTTCTGCGTGTACCGCTATTTTCTGTGGTCAATATTTACTCTCGAGCTTCTCCCAGGAAAGCCCTAAATCGAGTACTGGAGCCGGCCCTGGAATTAGAGTTTCATAAAAATGCGCGGGATTCGGTAATTCAAACATTAATGAATTATTTGTTGTTATTCATGAAGTATAATGTTTCTTCTAGTTGCAAAAGTACCTATTAACAAAATACAGAAGAGCCATCATTCTTCAAATGAAATAATGTCACAGAACAACCAACTCGACTTCATACAGCCATCCGTGGTTATAATCAGGTGATCCGTAACTATGATATGTGGGCTGGGTGTGTACCATTTCATTCACGATCATGTTGAAGAAGCTTTTCGGTGCAAACGAATGGCTGGTCGCAAAATGCTCCGCGTGGTCTAAAAAAAAAGCTTTACTTCAAGATAAATTTAAAAACGTAAAAAAAACCATACCCTTCAATTGAAAGTTTTCGAGCTACGGCATTCTGAACATTTCAACCCCTATTTTTCACCCCTTAGAGATGACTGACAGTAACGCCGAGCTTCGAGGACCAACTAGGCCCGGAACGGTACCTACAAACCAAAGTCCTCCATTCTGGTTCATGGTACTTAACTAAGAAAAATACGAAGTACTGCGGACGGACAGAAATGTTTTTATTCCATTTTCGGTTTTCAGCGTTCCATTTGCGGTTTCTGTTTCAAGGTAAAATTAAAACAAAATTGCGGTAAAATAAAATTAAAACATTTCTGTCCTCCCGTCGCGCCGTGCGCCGTACGCCGCACATTCCTTAGTTACTGTCGTGAGTCCCTCCCGGAACTCCAACTCAAGTAGATTTAAGTTCTCGCTAAAAACAACCTGTAGAAATAAGGCTCTGGGAATAAACGGTAAGAGTGGGGCAACCGACGCAGGATCCGGTACACAACCTGGGACCCCACCACCAGGGTGGTGGCTTCAGGGTCTATATAACCCCGGATCCTGCGCCATTTTCGCCATTCTACGTCTCCTCTAGCTGCTGGCTACTCTCTCTTCATCCTCAAACCTCTTCTCTTAAAATTCACTTCTCCAATGCTCTCATAGTAAATTCACACTCACCCATTTCATCAGAGTTAGGTGGAGGTCTCGCCCTTAACCGCACACACTCGCTACACAAATTCACTATCAAATTCACTCACACACATTTCATCAGGATCTGGTGGAGGTCTCGCCCTTAACCGATCAGGATGATACACACTACACGCTCGGTGGAGGTCCGCCCTTAACCGCACCAACACTCACTCTTAAATTCAAACACACACATAAATTTAGTCAGGTATGGTGTAGGTCTCGCCCTTAACCAACCTGACGAAATTTATCACACGCTCGGTGGAGGTCCGCCCTCAACCGCAAACACACCAAAAATTAACACACACCAACTTTAGCTTTAAATTCACTCCTATCCTGCATCCAACTACCTCCACCTCTCATGGTGAATTTTACATCAACCTAAATTCACCATAGTGGTAACCACCGACGTTCCCGCTTCCTTCTTCCTTTCTCATCATGGACGTCAGTTCGCCCCCCCTCTTGACGCCCCAGTCCGCCCTGCAGGCCGCTGCGACACCACCCGCCGACGTCATGACCGCTGCGTCCGCACTCCCCACCTCCCTTCCGCCCTTCTACACGCACGACCCCGCCCTCTGGTTTTTTCAGGTGGACGCCGCCTTCTCCGCCACCGCCGTCCGCAGCCAAAAGGTCCGCTACTCGAGGGTCATCTCCTACGATATTTTACTGCAGACGTCCGACATCGCCTCCGACGGCGCCACCCCCTACGACGACCTTCGCAGCCGCCTCACCTCTTTATACCAGCCGTCCAAATTTTCCCGCATCGCTGCGCTTCCGCAACCCCAGCACCTCGGCGATCTCAAGCCGTCCACCTCTTCCGTCGCTTGCGTCACCAGCTCCGCGACGTGATGACGTCTGACGTCACCCGCACGTTCTGGCTCAAGGCTCTCCCCTCTTCTGTCCAAATCGCCCTGGCAAGCCACCTCGACGCAGCCGACGACGACCTCCTCCGCCTAGCCGACACCATCCATGACTTCTCCTCCGCCGCTGCGGTCAGCGAAGTACGCCGCTCCGACCCTCGCCCCACCTCCTCTGACCGCACAAAACGCCCCGTCTCCTCCGAACGCCGAGCCCGCCCCCCCTCTGCCGATGGTCGCCGAACGGACCCCTCCGACCGACGTGGGCGCTCGCCCGCACAACGTCGCGACAGCACCACGCCGCAGCGGACGCAGCAACCTTCCGCCGTCAAGCCGCAGCGGAAGCAGTGGCTTCCGGCGGACTACCCTAACCGCTGCTTTTACCATGTTAACTTCGGCAGCAAGGCCCGCAACTGTCAGCCCCCCTGCGCTTTCTCGCAGCAGCCGGGAAACGACGCAGCCCGTCGGTAAATCCGGCGGGCCTCCCTCCACGCACCCTCGGGGGGACCACGCACCTTTCCCCCCCGCCTCCATCGCTTCCGCCGCGACCCACTCCGACGCCGCCCGAGCCGAACCGGACGACGCCGCCAACGCATCCGCACCGCTACCCCCCTTTCGACGCGCCCGCACCGCCTCGACGCAACCGCAACGCAGCCTCCGCAACGCCCGGTCATACCTAAGTCATATCTAAGAGAGGTGACAGTCTTGGCGATTTCCGAGCTGTTTTTTTCAGCGCTGTTTTGCTGTAAAAAATCGCGCGGTTTGGCTGTGAATGATCGCTGCAGCGGGTACCTGACAGTGTACGCGATTTCCGAGCGCTGTCGGGTCCCACTCCTTTACCTGGGTTCTCCCTCTACCGCTCGGAATTTTCCAGCTCGGAATCCGTCGACCGGTCGGCTGTAAAATATCGCACGGAATCGCCGCTGTAAAGAATCGCAAACACTGGCGTGTCCCGTATAAATGCAAGGGTTGGCTTGAAAAATAAAAACCGCTCGGAAACCGCGCTGAAAAAAACAGCTCGGAAATCGCCAAGACTGTCACCGGGCTAAGGGGTGAAAAATAGGGTCTGACATTTTCAGAACGCCGTAGCTCGAAAACTTTCAATAGACGGTTGTGGTTTTTGTTCTCACATTTTTAGATTTAACTCAGTTTCTATGTCAACAAGTGATGTCACTCTGAGGAAGGGGGTGCAGTGGTGACACTTGTTGTCAAAACTTTGAAAGCTCGTAGAAAAAGAACTGTTCGTCGTAGGAGACTGCGATTGGTCTCAAAATTCTTATGATGGACCCTACTTTCAATTAAAAATGGGAAAGTAGTATAAATAAAAGTCAAGGGTACTCCTCATTAAGCTTAGGTTGAGTCGTTGCGCCTGCCACAACAATGATGACAGTGACAGGGGCTGAATGGGATTGCACTTGTGCTCCTTACATTTTCGCTCGTTGCTGGTATTTATCTTCATTAATATCATGATAGTATAGCTGCTGTATAGTTGTTCTAACATTGGTATCATCATCATTCAAATATAGGGAAAACAAATTGCAGTGGAGAGCGTTGGCTCTAGATTAATATTCCGCAAGTTTGAAGAAGGGAGGGAAACGAAAAGGAGGCCGAATTTTAATTAACCGAACAGGGGAGCATGGCAGACTATTTATGTACAGCTTCATTTGATTATCCGACGCTGCAATGAAACAATTTAGCCAATTAGTGAACACGACGAGATCCTTGTTGTTACGCATAGGGGAGGGGGACTATTGTCACCATAAATGGGACAGGTATTGCTCGAGTAGTGTATTTCGTTGTGCATTAATTCGGATTGCTTGAGCACCATTAGGGCCCGGGGTGAACATCACCTTTGCAGCTAGGCCGTCCCAAGAGACAGTGCGATACGGGATTATATGCAAATGGGGGATAAGAAACCTTTATGGGGTAATCACATTCATAACTAGGAACCATCCTAATTAGGAGTTTCATATTCAAATACTGTGCAGGTCGTTCAAAACAGCATCGGATTCTACGTACAGCTGGATACACGTGCAGAGTTTTGGCCTAGGAATGTAAAAGAAAGAATTCATGGCCCAGAAATCATCATTTTGGAATTACATAAATATATAGTATACCTGTATCGTAAAACATTTAAGTTGAATCGATTAGAAATTATAGATTTTTATTATTAAAGTGTGGTGAATGGTTTGGATGCCTGGGATAGGTGAGGTTATGATGGAATGTGAGTTATCGAATGACGTGCTCAGAAGGTTACCGCCACACCGGTTATAGCAAAAGGCTTCACCAGGCAGGTTACACCACTCTACGAGATCTTTTGTGGAGGAGGTGCTCGGAAGGTTCCACCATGCCGGTTATACCATAAAAGCCTCACCAGGTAGGTTCCACCACTTTGAGGTCTTTTCGAGTGAGAAGGAAGGTAGTGAGAGAGAGAAGTCATCGACTTGAGGAGAATGCGTAGAATGAAGAAGCTGGGCAGGAGCACGGGTTTTATAGGGCTTGTTCCACCGTCCTCCGCCCTCTGACAGTCTTTAGGGACTGGTGGAGGGAGCCGGGGGTGAACGTTCCCCGTGTCACATAGACCCCTTCCTTCTACTTGGTGTATTGAGGGTAATCTAATCGTACAGGTCTGAGTGCTATAGGTGGGTACCATGACATACAGGTTATTATGTTATAAATTTTTTACATTATTATTAGGTATAATTATAATATATTATATTATAGATTATATATAATTAGAGATGTTTTAGAATCGAATAGATTAGGTAAGGGAAATCATCTCTAGATTCTCGTCACTTTCATCAAAAATTAATTCGTATAGATTTATAGATTATTACTTGGTTGGTAAAACTTCTAACTGGTAGGGAAATATTTAATGGATTCATCTTAATAATTTTATAATATAGGTAAATTCTTTCTTTTACCTACCAATTAGAAGTTTTACCAACTAAGTAATATCTGTAAATCTATATGAATTCATTTTTGGTGGAAGTGACGAGAATCTAGAGATGATTTCCCTTAACAAGGTCTTCTATTGCCCCAAGTATACTTTTGGACTGAAGGTATCGAATGCAATTTTGTTCGTACCCCTTTCCAACATAAAAATCAAAGCTGAATTTTAGTATTAGGTTTCCCTCGAGCGAACCAGCATTATAATTGTAGTTCGCCGAATCTAGAGGGTTCGAAAGGGATTCGTTGAATGCCTGTATGTGTTACGACCCTATATTCAATGCCTGATGCGCGATTTCTCTCCCTCGAGCAACCTGTTGGAAAACTTGGGATGGGCCTCCGCCGCGTGTTGATATATGCAGATAAGGCTGAGGAGGAAGGTCGCATTCAGGTGAACCGTGTGGGTACAGCTGGCAAAACGCACGGGTTGCTTCAACGTCGAGTTCACAGTCTACGCAATAAGTCGATGTACGTGAGAAACAAAGTAATGCATTTCTATACTACAACAGTGGGGGGTTAATTAGTAATATCAATGAATATCTGTAGATGGCACGGTATGAAAGTTACAGCAGGGACATGATGTGAAGTTTGTGACACCCCCCCCCCCAGATGGTTGTGGACACATCGAATGCCACGTTAAGAATGGCGCAGGCCCGCGCGAGCGAATTTTCGAAGTAACGTGGCTACGTTTACTTCCTTGTTCCTATTGCACAGGAATAGAAGTATGGTGGTACCGTAAAAAACGCTGCAAATCCCTACACAACGGTTTATTATAATGTAGGATAGAACATCCTTTTGTTACAGATCAAATTTTTCTAATTCAAATTCATTATATTTTTGGCAGTAAGAGAGTGATAATCTACGTGTTATATAGGTATCTGTACATAAAGAAAATATTTCTCCTAACATAAATGTTTACAAAAAATACATCACTAATAGGTATAAGAGGGATCTCCGTCATTACCCACCATGAGTACTTCATCAGAACTTGTGCAGTCAGGTGGACCTCGCCCAGGCCTCACTCGAAAAACGAATTCCCTTCTGTGTAGTTACTTAAAACAGAATCAAACAAATCTAAAATAAAAATTAAGAATTCGGTTCAAAATTATCAGTATAATTAATTTAGTTTGAAATGTGCATAATAAATGTTTGTCACGTATGTAGATTGGTATGAAAATAATAATATTGTATATATTGGCGATCAAGTCAGTCTGTCAGTCCTTTCTGCATAAATTGAAAATACAAGTAGTATGAAAACATTGCGCTGTAGGAGGGATGTTGGTTCCAAACCATTCTTTTCATTAGTAGTTGCTCGTTTCGTACGATTTCTCACGTATCTCATCGAAGACTATCAGCTTCAGGCGGAACCTACTGAATTTAATTGTAGCTGAGTGTAAATTAAATCGTCAGGAGTAAAGTAGTAGGTTTATAATCACGTTGAAAGGGACTTCCCTCAAAGTTCACTCTGATATCTCTATTGCAATCAACGTGGAAGTGATGAGTGCTGCACATTGACTTAGTTAGTAGGTGCCGACTTCTAGAATTTCTTTGTCGCCCAGAAGCAAGCGAGTAAGTAATAATAGTAGTATAAAGAATCACGAATTAATATACATTTGGAATTTTCAAATGTGGGACTTGATGGGAGGGTCCCTATGTTCTCATTTAGCTGGCCAACGTAATTCATGTTCAAAGTGACCTTGGGTGTATATAAGATCACCGTTCTGCGTGGGTGAAAGATGGAAGCGTTCAGATGAAAATTATGACCTCTTTGACAATTTATTGTAGATGATGTAGGGAATGAAGAAAGTCGTTTTGCATAGATGAGTGGCTCAAACAAAAAACTCTGCTAAGTCCTTGTCACATGGGTTTATTATTCTATTGGACACACCTACAGAAATGCTGGCTGTTCATTTATTGTTTCTGTCACTTGAAATGATTGAAATAGCTATTTTTGATGGTTTCCACCAATTACAGCCTCCAAAAACACGAATTAGGCTCCTAATTTTTTAGAATTATCTAAAAATAGTGCCATTTCATTGTCTTTATTCACCTGTCGATACTACTTCCAGTGGTGTTATACAAATGTATGGTGATTCAGACAATTTCCCAGGTTTTTGACTCATAAAAAATGAGTTTTGGGAGCTAAACCTTCGTTACAACTTCAGTTCTTCACTCTTTGGTGAAATCAACTTCATATTCTCGCCCTAAAAAAACATGGAAAACGATGCCTCACAAGCTCAAGTTCACTGAAACGTCGAAGACCCCTATTTTCACCCCCCATCACCCCCTCCCCATAACACCCCTGGGTGTATTCCAATCGGCCTGCCGACCTTGGAGCACAACTAGGACCCAAATTTGTTCCCAAATGGGGACCCGACTGTGTGAGGAAGATCGATGGTTTTAGACCAAAATTTAACGTACATTTAAGGCTCAAACTTTGTTAGAACCTCAATCCTTTGCTCTTCGGTGAAAACAGACTTCATATTCGGTCTCCTCATCCTAAAAAACATGGAAAGCGATACCTCACAAACCAATCTAACTAAAACACCAAAAACCCCTATTTTTGCATCCATTTTTCACCCGTAATAGATATATAATTCCGATAGGGCTGCAATGTTTCGGGGCACAAGTAGGACCCAAATGGAGCCTGTGTGCGTAATAACGAATTTTTTAGACCGAAAATAAAGTAGATAATATGAATGATAAGCGGACGGCCGACGGACATAGCATTTTTGGAGTCTGCGCACCACGAAAGGTTAAAAAAAAATTTCAGGGGTGTTATAAAAAAAATTTCTGAGCGAATGAATAGGTGTATTATTCACTGAATAATAAACCAAAAAAAACATGAATAATAATTTTGATGTGAATGCAACATGTGGATTCATTGTTGAAGGACGATGTATTCCAGCTGCCACTTCCACGATCATCTCTTCTCTGAGCCTCAGCTATGTGTAAACGCAAAACTGACCTGCTACGCGTGGCCAGCATGAGGCCAGAATTGTTTCCTCGATGGATTCTTCAATAAAATAGGGTGTACCTCTACTAGTGTAGTGAGAATTTTAGTCTTTTGATTGACCCTCAATGATCTAACTATACTGTATATAAATACGGTCAAGAAATCATAAATTTTACTGGTATAGGTATACTATGGAAGTAGTCAATTGAAATCTGTTGGCTATTTCGGTTTCTCGGTTTGCCTAAAGCGAGGTGTTTTTAGATGCGTCACATTTCTCGCAGGGGAAATGACGAGAGAAATAGTTGTGACATTGTTTTGTGTCGGACACCCACACGTAGCGACAGCAGGTGAATTCTTGGCCAGTTGAAAGAGGAGCGTGGGAGAATAAAACTGATAGTCATGGGTGCTTGAGCTCATGAGGGAAACCGAAGGTCCCTCAGTCTGGATCATGACACAGCATACAGTGCGGGCGAGAAAGGAAAAAATTACATGCTGATAGGGAATTCGGTGGTGCTTTTTTACTATGCCCTATGTTCCTTATATACCTAGAACGGCTTATTGGTGCCAGAATCCTCCTCCCTCCGCTTGAAGAAAACGTGTGCCAATTCGAGTGGGCAGTATAGCTTCCTCACTTGAATCACATGAACGTATAGAATTGTTGGGTAGGTTTATTTTGATACGGGACCATCTGCGACCCAACCCACGTGTACCCTCAAAATTTCAGCTCTCTACGACTATTTTTCGCGTAGTTAGAACCGTTACAAGGAAATGGTCAACATTTCATGTTCGCGCATGCGCAGACGAATGAACTCATATGCAATTATCAAAGTGTTATTCCTGATCGACCCTCCAAATCTGAACTCATTTAAATGATATATATGGTTTTTATTATTTCAAGTTCGCGCGTATGCAGACGAAAGTTACTGTACTTCTTCAATGATTTTTGTATGGGACCATCTCTGACCTAACCCGCCCCTACACTCCAAATTTCAGCCCATTTCGACCATTATTTCGGATAGTTATGGGCGTTACAAGGAATTACCACATACAGACAGACACGAAACCAGAAACGTTCCTCGATGTCTGAAACGCAAGATGGTTGTGGAAATTTTCATTTTGGAGGACATTTTTTTTTTTTTTTTTTTTTTAACGTTCACGAATCCAAGGCTTCCCTACCTTCGGTAGTGAGGAAGCAAAATGAACAGGAGAACCAGTAATAGTGGTAGTTCGTAAATTGACTTAAAAAAGTCTATGTCCGATTCCAGGAGGAATGCGTTGACCTGACGTGGTAGACGGGCCTCGAACGGGACTTGGAACAGTGGAGCCTAATTCGTGTTTTTTGGGGCCGAAATTGGTGGAAACCATCAAAAATTGGTATTTCAGTTATTTCTCATGAAAAGAACAATGAATGAACAGCCAACACTTCTGTAGGTATGTCCAATAGAATAATAAACCCGTGTGACAAGGACTTTGCAGCGTTTTTGAAATGAACTCTCACAGGCCAACTGTGAGGCGGAAAGGTGAAAGACGACGCCTCATACTTCACTTTAGGTATTTTCCAGGTTTTTGACTTACGAAAAATCGATTTAGGGAGCTGAGCATTTGGTTGAAACTCAATTTTCCACTCTTTGGTCAAAATCGACTTCATGTGCGGTCTTCTCGTCCCAAAAACATGACAACGATACCTCAAAAGCTCATGTTGCTAAAACTCAAAAAGTACCTATTTTTACACACATTTTCACTCATAACACCCCTGGGTATATTCCGATCGGGCTGCAAAGTTTCGGGACACAACTAGGGCCCAAATGGAGCATGTGTGCGAAAGAACGAATTTTTTAGACCGAAAATGAAGCCGGTACACGTGATACGGCGTACGGCGGACGGACATTGCATTTTGGTTTATTATTCGGTGAATAATACACCTGTGTATTCGCTCAGCCAAAAATTTTTATAACACCCCCTCAAAATTTTTTCTTTTCCGTTTCAGGATGCGTAGATTCCAAAAATGCAATGTCCGTCCGCCGTACGACGTATCACGTGTACCGGCTTCATTTTCGGTCTAAAAAAATCTGTTCTTTCGCACACATGCTCCATTTGGGCCCTAATTGTGTCCCGAAACTTTGCAGCCCGATCGGAATATACCCAGGGGTGTTATGAGTGAAAATGTATATAAAACGGCGGACAGACAGAAATATTTTTATTGCAGTTTTGGATTCTACATACCTTGAAACGTAAACCATCAAATTTTGAGGGGGGTAAGAATTTTTTTTTCATGCTCGATTCCAATGGTTCATTATTGAAAATAATAAACCAAAATAGGAACTTTTTGTGTTTTAGTAACTGTGCGACCTCAAAAATCGGTGCACATAAAAAAGCTACCGAACGAAGGCGACATCCCAGGCGTGTGCGCTAAGTCAGCACTACGCCTCACCGCAGCAGGGCTCTTGAAACCGTAGACAAAGAAAATCGGGGCTGTCTTCCCCGGTTACTCGACGAGTACGGAACTCTCCGCGATGAGCCCAGCGCGAGTTTTATAAACTATTGGTGCCATCCGAAGAATGGGAAAGCCGGTCGTGGCGGATTGACGCCCCCACGACGTCGAACGTCCGGAGGTAGCGACTCTCGGACGCCCCGTTCTACTGGAGGCCCCCTTCCCAACGCTGCTGCCGCCGTCTCCGCCGCCGAAACGGACAATTCTCCGGGCACGAGTGCGCGGGCGCGAGTGGAAACGATGCTGGAGAGCTTAGGAAAGACCAAGGTATAATAAAGACAATAATTAACTACAATAAATTAATCATAGCTTAAGCAATACGTACAATACATACATACACAACACATATCCAGTGCTTTCCTTTGCTAACTCCTTGTCCCCGGCGATCGAGTGGGTATCCAGGAAACTAGTAAGGCGTGGGAACTCTCCGGCAAAGGCTTTTAGCCTGCCGGAAGACCGGCCCGGAACCGGATAATATTCAGGTTCCGGGATACAAATCCTACTACTTACAGTAACACGTTAGTAAAATGAGCTTTTGAAGTATTGTTTTGTTTATTGTTTTATTTGTTTTATTTATTTGCACGGGCAAGCCCAATTTACATTATACATAACATGGTCATTCATAAACATGGAGGATTTCAGAAAAGAATACAATTATTGAAAAGAAAGAGGTGAAGATAACAATATAGATTTGAGATTAGAAACGGAGGAGTTGAAAAAGTCAAACTGTGGGTAAGAGGCCAGGAGGAGATTTGCACTTCGGAGGATTCGGTGAAGAGGACGGTTTCTATCGTAGTTTGTGGATGAAAAAGGGACATTAAATAACACTGATGAGCGAGTGGGGGTTTGGGAGGCGACGAAATTAATTTTAGAAAGCAAAGATGGACAATTTATACGGTTGTTAAGTAATTTGAACAGCAGAACGAGGTCTGAAGAACATCTTCTTTTTTCCAGGGTGACAAGGTTGCATCTGTGAAGGAGAGCAGTATAATTCACGTCTTCTGTGGGGATTCCCGATTTATACGCCACGTAGCACAGAAACTTCCTGTGCACTCTCTCCAATCGGTACTTGTGAACGGCGTACGAAGGGGACCATATCGATGACGCGTATTCCAATATAGGGAGAACGAGAGCTTTGTAGAGGGAAATAATGGCATCCACGTTTGTGAATTCCCTCGTATTTCGCTTGATGAAACCGAGCGAACGCATTGCACGGCCTGCTAGCCCCTCGATGTGACAGGAGAAAGTCAGTCGCTCATCGCAAAGGACACCCAGGTCGACCATCTGCGGCAATCTTTGGAGAGGGATGCCACCCGAGGTGTAGTCATGGAAAATAGGTTGCAATACGCGATGGTAGGTCACAACTGAACACTTATTAGGGTTCAAAAAAAGATGGTTCGATACACACCAGCTCTCCAAGTGTTCAACTGCCGACTGTAGAAAACCACAATCTGATGGACTTCCAGAGTGACGAAGGAGCTTGAGATCATCAGCGAAAAGAAAGCCCTCACCCCATCCGCCGAAACACAGCTCACCACAGTGTTAATATGCAGCAGGAAACAGAGAGGTCCAATGTGGCTCCCCTGAGGGACCCCGGAGGAAGGTGAGAAAGGAGAAGAGAGGGCACCCCTCACCCGAACGACGAGCACCCGTCTGGACAGGTAGGAACGGAACCAATCCAAGAGCGAACCATGGATTCCCAACGATTTCAGCAAGGCCAGCAGATGACGGTGAGAGAGTTTGTCAAAAGCTTTAGCAAAATCGGTTGCCACCACATCCGTCTGGAGCCCGCTCTGATAACCATCCATGACATAGTCTTGGAACTCAAGAAGGTTCGTAGTAGTTGATCGGCCCCGGACAAAGCCATGCTGTTCAACGGCGATGAAAGAGCTGAAGCTGCGTGAGAGCTGGTCGACCAACAGTTTCTCAAATAACTTGGGTATCGCGGACAGGGAGCAGACAGGACGATAATGGTCAATGAGACCTCTTTCGCCAGACTTATGGACGGGAGTAATGTAAGATGTTTTCTATATTTCGGGAAAGCTGCCAGATTCAAGTGATTTGCTGAAGAGTAAGGTAAGAGGGCGGGTTAATGCAGGTGCACACTGCCGCAACAACACTGGTGGGATGCCGTCTGGGCCCAAACCCTTCCTTATATCCAGACCAGCAAGTCCACGCGAGACATCATCTTCGTTGATCGAGAGTAAACCCAGCGAAACAACATCTAGGTCAGGGTATGAAGGGACGCACGGGACCGGGGGATCAAAGACGGACGAGAAGTGAGCGGCGAACAGGTTCGCAATGCTATCCGGGTCAGACGCGCGCGAATCGCCCAAGCTCATGTGGTTTGGGAGGCTATTTCCACCTTGACGGTAATTGAAATAATTCCAGAAAGCCTTCAAGTCGCGCGGGATGGAGTCCTGGACGTCCACGAGATAAGAAGCGTAGAGCACGCCTGATTTATCCTTACAACGAGTCCGGAGGCACGAGAACAAGTCGTAGTCTTCCTGGCACCCATACAACTTGTAGCGGGAGTGGGCTACCAATTTCTGTCGAGTAAGGGACATCAAATCTCGATCAAACCACTTTGGAAAAGATGTAGAGAACTGTCCTGACTTTGGCACATAGGTGTCGATCGCCTTGTACATAATTGAGTACACGGAATCAACGGCACTCTGTAAGGAGCCCCTCACGATTTCATCCCAGGGAAACGCCGATAAGTGGTCATTCATGGCCTTGAAATTTCCTCTTTTGAAGTTATATGAAAATCTACAACTGGGGAAAAATTCATAGCGATTATCAGGTATCGGAATTGCAAACTCGAAAGGGGGGTGAGCGTGGTCCAAAGGCAAAAGGGGGTCAGCTAGTTTAATATCAGAGATGACGACATCAGCCAGCACCAGATCGAGAACGTTTCCAGCATGATTCTTGTTCAAATTGAATTGACGTAGATCATGCAATCGCATAGCTTCTAGAACTAGGCTACCCTTTCGCCCTAGTCCATCAGAAAAACGGTCGGTATCCTGATCACACCAACGGATATTGGGCAGGTTATAATCGCCTACGATGACCAACCCGAAATCAGGGTAGGCTGAGGACACTGAATCAAGTTCAGAGAAATGAGAATCGAGGACTTCAGCTGGCTGGTCCCCGGGCAAATAGATACACCCAAGTATTAAACGTTGATCTGGAAGGACGACAAAGATTTGCTCGACAGTATCCGAGGAATTCCAACGATGGGCACGAAGTTGATTCGATATTGCCAACAAGACACCACCCCCCGAAGATTTATTTAGTCTATTATTTGAAGGAGAACGATCGGTGCGAAAAATATTGTAGCGGTTCAGCCGTAGTTCATCGGATTCAACACCAGAAGAGAGCCATGTTTCAGTGAGGAAGAGAATATCATACGAAATGTGAGGTGCTTGATGACGAATTTCTGATAGTTTTGTATTTAACCCTCTCACATTTTGATAGAATGCTGTAAATGAATTGGGCTTAATTAGTTTAAAGACTGCTTTGATGAACGATTTGCTATGGCGAGAATTTGTGGACCCGAATTACGATATTTTATGGTAAGGTTCTCCTCGCCATTTTCAGTTCGGCGCCTCAGCTCAGCCCTCAACCCCTTCAGGCGATCACGCTCCCTGGGCGTCTTATCCGACGAGGCAGAGAAGAGAGGGGGATTTTTAGAACGGTTTTTCACTAAAAATTCCGTGGCAGCATGAGGAATCTCAAAAGTAACTTTGAGTGGGCGGCTTTTGTCGGGCAGACGAACTCCAATACACGACAGGCGGCGCACTAAACCAGCCAATTCCGGGGAAAGCTCCCCAACTGCCTCCTTGAACTTCTTTAGGTCCTCCTCAATCGCGGCTATCATAGAAACAGAGGAGTTCGCCTCAACAAAGTCATAGACCATAATATTATAAGCCCTACGACGCCTATCATCAAGTTCCCCAATTACATCCTCGACACTGACGCCAGGTCCCGATCCAAGGAGGGGGGGTGAAGATGGGGACGGTACCGGTACCGAATTGTTTTCCAGTGCAGCCAAGCGGTGCTCAAGGCCACTGTACTTGATGTCCATATCATTTTGCAAACCGCAGACTTTCTGGTTTAGCGCCTCGTAGTTCGATAAACAGGTATCAATTTTCGTGCCGAGAACATCAATTTTACCGCATAACTCATTAGTGAGCTTGACATTATCCTCCTTCATTCCCTGGATAAGCAACTCCAATCTATCAGCCCCACTACGGCAGTCTAGGCACCTCCAATTTGCCCTATTTGTCCTGTTTAGCTTCCGAAAATTATCCTCCCTAAAACCTCCGCACCCGAAATGAAAGTTACCGGAACAAAACACAAAACGTTTTCCATGTTTTGGAATCTACGCACCTTGAAACGGAAAAGAACAAATTTATACAAATTATGGGAGTGTTATACAAATTTTTTGCTGAGCGAATACGTAGGTGTACTTACAGGATAATAAACCAGAAGTGTGCAAGTTCCTCATTGCCAACTGTACTGGCTCCAGTACTCAATTTAGAGTAGACATTGATCAAAGATAGTGATCTACGCCGATGGGGTATCCGTACAGGAAAATTATACATTTTTGTGTAATGACTTGCAGCGTTGTTTTACCCCCTCACGTGGGGCCAAAATGGCGCGTTACAGCCGGAGGGGGGGGATGCATATGCATAAATTTCGCCAAAATGTTCTTATTGCCGAACAAAAGGATGAGCAATTTTCAAAAATCGAAGGGGGTCAAATTTGAGTTTTTAGAGGTCAAAAATTGGTAAAAACGGCTAAAATTGATACATAAAATCACTGAAAGTGGTATAGAAGGATGAGTGAAGACAGCAAAATACCATTTCAGTTGTTTATCACACAGAATAGGGGTCTAATCTGGATTTTGGGGGGTCAGCAATTGGTATTAAGGGCTAAAATCAAAATTAACTCACCTGAAGTGTGGGATGGTGACGGTGAGCGACTATTTTGATAAGTATTTTTGTCAAAAGTGCAGTGGGTCAAATGTTTGGGACAGATCGTTAGTAATCAAATAAACGTGATTCAACTGTTTAATCATGTTTGATTTATCGTTTAATCTGTAATTGTTGTATTTGTTTGTTACTTTTGTGATTTTTATCATTCTTTAGATTTAATTTTAATTCGAGGTAAAGTTTTCGAGCCATTGGTGGGGGAGGGTGGGGCATTTGCAAGGTTGTCATTTTTCGAACAGCCGCAGCCGTCTCGGAAGGACTCGTGTTGTTCTGCTCCACTGGGCGTCGTCCTGTTTACTTCCACTGTTTATGAATCTCTTCACTACACAGGTGCACCTGAGGATAGCCGCTTGATGAATTTGACGGCAATCGCAAACCATCTTCGCAGGGAGGCAGGCAATCAAGCGAAATTCGGCTGTCATTGGTCCATCCCAAATCAAATTCTCCCTCTCCCACCTCCCACGAGGTATTATTATTGGATATTGAAGACCCCGCGAGGGCCCTTTCAGCGGGAGCATCAAGGGCCAAGGGCTCTCGTAATACCGACGGGCTAATCAACAATTCAGGATGCGCCCCATACCGCCGTTGACCACGTGGACTTTAATAACGACTGTTCAACCGTAGCTCATTAGTTTTGCCGTGGATTTCACACGGGGTAAGTCGGGCGGGAAATACGAGGAAGGCAAACGGGAAAGTTTCGAACGCTACACAAAATTAGGTTTCGTCGTCGAGATTTACATGAGAGAGGACAAGTTCTTTAATAACAATAATAATAATCATAATAATAATAATCATAAATCTTTATTAGTGTTTTAGATATTCATCCTTACACACGCCAAACATAACTAAATAAATAATAATCGGATAAGCAATAAAACTGAAATATCAAAACACTCAGAAATTGAACAACTAAAAGAGCGGATTCAGTCGTTTCCGGAAGGGACTGATGACTGATGGCTGATGACCTTAGAAATATTTCACCATTTTGACTTAATCCTGATGTGAAGAAATCGGACATTTCTGGGGCCGACAGGTTGATCTGGAGAATTGGGATCAGTATTTGGAAAACAGATAACATAATGGGGAATATGCACAATTATTCTTTTAAGTGATAGATCTGAAAAGACGTGCGCTCAGTCATTTGGGGGTTGGCGGCTTATGCATTGGTGGCTTTCATAACATTCAGTGATGAATGTCACAGAATATTATGTTATCATAACAATCGCTGTAGCTGAACGATGCATTGTTACGTATATTTAGGTTTTGCAAGGGTCATTCTTTCTATTCTCCCTGTTGAAGGTGCCTACTTATCTACCGTACCTAAATCATTTGCGGGAAATCGCACGAATCCACTTCTTCTCTTCATCCTTGGGAAAACGAAACCAAGTCACATATTCTCCCTGCTTACTACATGCTATATGAATACATGGCCAAAGTGCACATTTCAGTTTGAGTAATTTAAATTAGTTTGAGTGATTTAAATTTATATTTAAATTTGTATCATTAACCTACAAGTTACCTTTGTCATTTCAATTCATAAAAATAATCTACGTTAATAATTTATTATCTAAACATAGGTATTGCGGCTGTATGATTGTATTTTCGAAGCCAATAAATGGAGAAAAAAAAAGAAGTCACATATTCTTTTGTACTTCCGTAATTACTTTTGGGTGATTGCCGCGGCCGGCCTGAAGTGCGACGTTGCCAATTCTCTACTGCCGCGGCCTTCTCTGAAGCCGGCCGTGGCTTATGTCGTCCGCCCCATGGCGTTGTGGCGATGATCGGAACAAAATTATCTTCGTGAGACTTGTATTTCAGTCACGTCTGCGACGCTGGCAAGGCAGTCGGACGTGATGCCCCAGCCTGGGATGGACGTTACCTTCACTTGAGTACTCATTCAGCATGCTGAATTCTCTACCTAATTTGGCTTGTTGATATTTGGGACTAGATTCGTGGAATTCTGTAGAGGAGACGTTGTTTGACGAGTCGGTGTAATTCCTTTATAGAAATGTAGGAGTCGCACATTGTTGGTCAAAAGAAGGATTAGCGAACCAATAACAACATCCGTTAAAGGAGGTTTTTATTGGGAGGGGCGACGAAGGGTGCGAGCCTGATCACACGGAACAGCTCGTTTCCTGCAGCTGCTGTACAAGCAGAAGGTGGCTGTTGTACGGTACACACGCCGGATCGTTACGAGCTTCGGTATATAGCGACCTCGTTGCCGAGGGAGGGAAAGGCCCCGTAGATTGTGGGACGCCTCGAAAACAGAATTTACCTAAGGGATTAGGCTCTAGACGGATTAAGTCTGTAGATTGCTATCGAAGTCGTCGATCCCCCTGAAATGGCGAGATGGGAATAGCCTTGGGTGGGGGGGTTGGATGATTGAATCACGTTCTGAGGGGGCTTGACGTCTAGGGAGCGCACAGAATGCTTATCGTGGCGTGTGAGGGCATCCTCGAGAAATGGTTAATCATTTACAGGTTGACGGCGGAAAACCTTGGGTACTCATATTATGGAAAGAGGTCTGTCTGTCAATACCTAATGCATGAAAACTTCTGGATTTATTTATTTATCCAATATATCTATTCTACTAAACCCTTTTTGGTTTATTATTCTGTGAATGGTTATTTAGTATTCGCTCAGCAAAAAATTTTTATAACACCGCCTCAAAATTTTTTCTTTTCCGTTTCAAGGTGCGTAGATTCAAACAACGCTGCGAAGTCCTTGTCACATGGGTTTATTATTCTATTGGAGTTCTAGAGATTTTTGTTGGCTGTTAAATGTATTGTTTCTTTCATGTGGAATGATTGAAATAGCTATTTCTGATGATTTCCACCAATTTTGGCCCCCAAAACATGAAATAGGTACCTACGCTTTTTTTTTTTTTTTAAGATCATCTTTGATCATTGGTAGTGGCATTTAATGGTCTTGATTCACCTGTTTACACTTTTTCCAATGTTATTGCACACATTGATGGTGATTTCAGACAGTTTTCCAGGTTTTTGACTCATAAAAAACCAATTTTGGGAGCTGAACCTTTGGTAAAACCTCAATTTCCGCGTCTTTGGTCAAAATCGACTTCATATTCGGTCTTCTCGTCCTCAAAAACATGGAAAAAGATACCTCAAAAGCTCATGTTACCAACATGTTTTTAAAACGCAAAAAGTACCTATTTTTATACCCATTTTCAATCATAACACCCCTGGGTATATTCCGATCGGGCTGAAAAGTTTCGGGACACAACTAGGGCCCAAATGGAGCATGTGTGCGAAAGAACGACTTTTTTAGACCGAAAATGAAGCCTGTACACGTGACACGGCGGACGGCGTACGGAGGACGGCGGACGGACATTGCATTTTTGGAATTTACGCACCTTGAAACCGAAAAGAAAAAATTTTGAGGGGGTGTTATAAAAATTTTTTGCTGAGCGAATACATAGGTGTATTATTCACAGAATAATAAACCAAAATGCAATGTCCGTCCGCCGTATCACGTGTACAGACTTCATTTTTGGTCAAAAAAATTCGTTCTTTCGCACACATGCTCCATTTGGGCCCTATTTGTGTCCCCAAACTTTTCAGCCCGATCGGAATATACCCAGGGGTGTTATGAGTGAAAATGTGTGTAAAAATAGGTACTTTTTGCGTTTTAGCAACATGTTAGTAAAATGAGCTTTTGAGGTATCGTTTTTCATGTTTTTGGGGACGAGAAGACCGAAAATTGAGGTTGTACCAGATGTTCAGCTCCCAAAATTGATTTTTTATAAGTCAAAAACCTGGAAAATCGTCTGAAATCACCATCAATTTGTAGAATAACACTAGAAAAAGTATCAAGAGGTGGATCAAGACGATTAAATGGTACTATCAATGATCAAAGATAATTTGAAAAAAAAAAAGGAGCGTAGGTACCTAATTCGTGTTTTGGGAGCCAAAATTGGTGGAAACCACCAGAAATAGCTATTTAAATTATTTTATATGAAAGACACAATAAATAAACAGCCAACGTTTCTGTAGGTATGTCCAATAGAATAATAAACCCATGTGACAAGGACTTTGCAGCGTTTGTTAAATTTGGTTCCACGTTATGGTTGCACCTGCTATTCTGTACTGGGTCGTTTTATTTGCCGTAACAAAAATGCAAAACAATAGTCAACATTACTATAATGTAATTTACTGGTAGGTGTTGAATAATATGGTAGAATGTTACGAATTTAACATATTATTTTTTGTAACACATGTGTACCGAACAGTTCAGTAAGTTTTCTGTTACCAGAAGCTGTCATCAACCACATTTTTATGTCCAATTGTATAGGTTGGCCAAATTCTAAGTAATGCCTAATCAAATGCGAGCTTGAATATTGGTGATCCCTCGTATGTTTCGGCTTCAAAATTGCTTGACAAGTCGAAGACTCCACTACGTTTTCCGGCATGAAAGGCTTAGTTAGTTGCAAAGAACGCTCTGATCGGAAGATTTAAAATATTAACGTTATGGGACATCGAATTTTGCGTTAAATGAGACAAAAATTACCTAGCCTTCCATTTATGGCGTTTTAAAATTTTTAATGATTTTTTTTCCTAAGTTCCACAGAAATTTGAAAATTTGGACAGTGAGTTTCAATTATTTCGGGAAATTGAAGTTTGGGGCTTCTGAAACGGCCACATTTTATTAATGTTTTCCTGTATTCCAAATTGGTCTATATTCCATGAAAATGTTTTAAAGGTGACCAGCGTGAAATTTCCTTCGAAACTCACTACTTTCACATTATTGAACTCAATCCGTCGTTACATATAGGATACTACGAGTAATATGTAGGCCTGATGATCCCATATTTTTAATGTCTTGATACCTAGTACATTTTTTTTTCGTGGAATAGTTCGGGTTATATCGATAACCTGGCTGTTGTTGAGGTCCTAAGCTAATAATTCCTCACAGTAATTTGAATGTTATGGATAAATATCCGTTCGACATTCAAAAGTTTGAGTCATGCAGCATGGCTTGAGGAGTGAATTTTCAAAGAAACAGAGAAATTGAGAATTTAAATTAATAGCCATCTGCCAGAGCCTTTATTACCTCCTTGCTGGGCACTCGATGAGACCAGAGCGGCACGTTGTGCGAAAAAATTATGTCCAAAAATCATATTTGGGTGTTTTGAACCAAAACATTGTGATATTGATGCGCTCGATGCAGTCCGAACTTGCTGAAACTACACGAAGTCGGTTTAGCAACCTAGCAACCTACAAACCAAATTTCATCAATTTTGGTTCATGTTAACTAAGGAAAGTGCGAAGTGTGGCGTACGGCGGACGGGCAGACATTTTTTTATTGCATTTTCGGACTCTACATACTTTGAAAAGGAAACAATCAAATTTTGAGGGGGGTCAACTTTTTTTTCATGCTCGATTCCAAAGGTTCATTATATAAAACAATAAACCAAAAATATGCAAGTTTTGGTTTATTATTTTCAATAATGAACCATTGGAATCGAGCATGAAAAAAAAAATTCTTACCCCCCCTCAAAATTTGATGGTTTACGTTTCAAGATATGTAGAATCCAAAACTGCAATAAAAATATTTCTGTCTGTCCGCCGTACGCCGTACGCCGTACGGGCCACTTTTCTTAGTTACCATGAAAAAAAATTGATGAAATTCGGGTTATAGGTTCCGTTCGGCGTCTAGTTGGTCCTCGAAGCTCGACGTTACTTAGAGTCATCTCTAAGGGGTTCAAAATAGGGGTTGAAATTTTCAAAACGCCTATACCATTTTTTTTACGTAAATATTTTTACGGTTTTAAATAGTTCTTGAACTTGCGAGTTTTTTAAGACCATCCGGAGCATCGTACGTCCAGCCGTTCGTTCACAGTAAGGCCCCGAAGTTTGCACCGACAGGCATTTTCGACTCCAGTGTGAATGAAATTGTATACAATTCAAACCAAATCTCGTAACCAGAGACGCGCCCACAATAGGAATTTGTGAATACGGCCAATCATTGGTAGGGATCACCTGATTATATTGGCGGAGTATGAAGTCGAGTTGGTTGTTCTGTGATATTATTTAATTTGAAAAATGATGGCTCTATTGGAGTTTGTTGGTAGGTAGTGAAACTTGAACAAACGTTGAAGTATTATTGATGGGTAAATTATTACTACGGTAAATCATTACTCAACGGTAAATTATTACACAACGGTAAATTATACCATCTACGTAGAAGGGGCTGGAGTTTGTTGGTAGGTACTTTTCAACTTTTTTCACTCCTCATCAACAATTTCTTTTCAGAACTTCATTATGTGTGTTTCTTTTTGTTAGGTACTGTTTGTCATCAGCAGAATTATTTTAGCAACATTTAACTCGTGATTTAGGTAGGTAACTAGTAACGAGTACGGGGTTAGGTACTAACCTACGGAGTGTCTGCGATCTACATAATATGCATATAATAGAATAGTACATATCATATTATATAGAAGGGTTATCTATACATGGAGCTGTGATCTGTAAAAGAAGGGTATTCTATACAAAATAATAAACCGTTGTGCAGGGATTTGCAGCGTTTTGTATTTCGGAATACAATTTTGTAAATTTGGTACGCTGGATGCGTCTAATTGGACTGAGACCAGTTTCAATCTATTGAGCGCCCAATGAAAAATACGTTATTGCAACACCTCCACACGCCTGTGTTACTGGAAGTTGCTTTTTGTTTTGATTTTTTGGACCAAAACTTTGTAAATTTGGACCGTTGCGCACAGTGCGATTGGGCTAGGTAACGAACTCATCATTACTCTTACGGAGACGGATTTTTCTGTGTATACATACGAAAAAGTGAAACGGATTTTGAATTTTTTCTGCGCAAGAACGAATTTGTTACCATGGAATTTAAGGGACATATCGTGCGGACACACACACGCGCGCGCATACGCACCCGTATATATATATATATATATATATATATATATATATATATATACCTACGAAAAAGTGAATATCTGTTATTTAGATCTCCGATGCAAACGGATTTTGGATGGTTTTCCGGTTCAAAGGGGGCATCTCTGAAATATTTGAAAAGCCAAATAGCTACAGTTTCTTTGAACTTTCGCTAAAATTCTTAAATGTGCTGTTGTTGCTTACCACAACCTAAAGCTATCTATATTGGATTTCACTCTGTCCAGCCCGTTTATTTATTTGTGAGCAAGGTAGCCGACAATCGGTTTCTGTGGAGTTTCGGCGTCTAGAACCGTGAACCTGTGATTCTCCATATTATCCTACCATCCAGTAAAAACTGAAAGTTAACTAAGTTCCGATATACCTACACTGACTTTCATGTTTTATTCCGTTTGTTAGTTTCCGTTCGCGAAATCCATCGAGTTGCGGAAGCTTTGCAGCAAAACGATGTTACAAGGAAGCGGGGATTCGATTTTCGAAAAGTTAACTCCACTTCGGCAGTCAGTTCCACCAACGGCATACAGAATGAAGACGGTCGCAGAGCATGTTCAGCCGTCATCGTATTTTCAACGAATTGAAGTTTCTCGTGTCTGAAAACAAGTTTTAGTATGAGCACATTGGTAAGATCTCCATCGCGACAACTCGGAAATTGCTCGAGTTGGTACAGCTGCTAATGGTGTCACGTTCAGTAGACGCACCCTCCAGTCGTCGGGCTACAAGTATCAAACACCAGCGTAGAGCGGATTTCAGATTACAACTGTTATACCTAGAAGCAGATAGTTTGTACATATAATAATTATAATTCCAAGAGCAGACCAGCGTATGTTGATAGAGTTTAATGATGTTTTGCACTACAACCAGTTCGACTAACTTCTTGAGTTCATCAACCCTTCAGTTGGTTCAAGTGTGATATAGGTGGGTTCACCATGCAAATACGGACTCTATAATTATATAGACATTGCACTTTATTATAATAATTCGTACACCGTAATGCCACGTGCTGCGGCGCATACGAACGAACGAAGCGACCAAGCGGCGTAGACGGACACGCGAATCGAGTGCGGTGGCCGAACCTGTGTCCCATGTGCCTGGAATATTTTGCTGTCCTTATGTTATTTTCACCGAGTCAAATTCAATTCAGTCAAATTCAATTCAATTCAGTCAAATTTCATTTATCAAATTGGTCAAAAATCAAATCAAATCAAAATATTTTATTATTTGTAGAAATCATTCACATGATCGTTACAATCAATTATCAACTGTAACGATCATGTGAATGATTTCTACAAATAAAATATTTTGATTTCAATCAATCAATCAATGTTTTATTTACATAATATGCCCATCAGGCGACTATGGTGCAAGCGTGTAAGGTTTTTCAATTGGGTGTGTGTGCGTGATGGTGTAGAAGAGGAGCTGGTCAAGTGGCGGCCACTTCTGAATCTTCTCGGACGTCGTTGTTCCGCAGCGCTCTTCTCTTGAGGCGTTTTCTTTCATATGGCGCTGGTCCCGCGATCTCCTCCACCTCCGGGTTGCCGTGTCCTGATGCTCTTGTCCTCAAGGCGCTGTACGCTGCAAAAATACGGTCTTGCACCGATTCTAATTTAAGATCGCGGTGCAACGTCTCATTACGGACAAACCAAGGTGCACCGCAGATCTGGCGCAGGATTTTGTTTTGCATAGTCTGAATCTTTTGAATAGAGCTCACGCATGCAGAACCCCACATTTCACATCCATATGTCCACATGGGCTTAATCATGAGAGCGTACAGGAGCCTCTTGTTGCTTAGATCCAGCTTTGCTTTGGGGTTGATCATTGGCCATAGCTGGTAGACTCGTCGCTTCATCTCATTCACAGTGCGACGGATGTGGGGTCTCCACGTGAGTCTCCTATCAAGAATCAAACCCAAGTAGCGCACCTCAGACCTATGGGGGATAACGTCGCCTGCTAGACGGATGTTAGAGACTGACCCTCGTCTTAAGGTGAACGTTGCAAGAGATGACTTTGAGGGGTTAACCCTCACTTTCCATCTGTTACTCCATTGGTCTACTTCATTGAGGTGCGTTTGTAGGTGATTCTCAACTTCTGTTAGCGTCCCTCCCGTAGACAGAATTCCAGTGTCATCAGCAAATTGTGCAGTTAATGTGCTAGTATTGGTGGGGAAGTCATTCGTGTAAATGCTATAGAGTAAGGGAGACAATGGGGAACCTTGCGGGACTCCTGCTGACGCAGATTTAAATTCTGAGAACTCCTGCGCAATCTTGACTCGGAACGTTCGGCCACTGAGGAACGATCGCATTAAGAGGAATAGAGAGTTGGGCAGGAATTCTCTCAACTTAAATAGCAGACCTTCATGCCAGACCTTGTCAAATGCTGCCTGGACATCTAGGAAAACTGCTCCCGTATACTTTTTCTCCTCAAACCCTTTAGCTATGTAGTCCACCACCCGATGAACTTGCTGCACAGTAGAATGAGAGCTTCGAAAGCCAAACTGAAAATTTGGAATTTGGGGGGAGACGTGAAGTACATTATTGATTCTTGCCAGGAGGATCTTGTCAAATACCTTACCAAGCACTGGTAACAAACTGATGGGACGGTAGGATGCAGGATGTTGTAAGGGTTTCCCTGGCTTCGGGATAACAATCACCACTGCATGCTTCCATACCCCTGGATAGTACCCAAGCCGAAGTAGGGAATTATAGAGACTGAGAAGAAAAGCTCTCCCTTTCCTTGGGAGCCTCTTTACCATTCCAAAAGTCACCAAATCATACCCTGGAGCTTTCTTATTTTTCATTTGATTTAGGGCCAATTGTAACTCTTGTGGAGTGATTGGTGCTGGTGGGGGGGACATTTGCAGTGGGACATCAATTGATCCCTCCACCTGAGCCAAAATTTCTTCAAGGCCTCTTGGGCTTGGATTAGGCTTGAAAACATCGGCAAAGTGATTTGCAAACAGATTGGCTTTGGTTGCGTCCTCTACTACCCATCTCCCTTGACCATCTTTCAGCGGCGGAGAGCTTTTACTGTTAGGGTTCCGAAAATGCTTAGAGAGTTTCCACATCCCACCCAAATTTGGTCCATTCATGCTTTGCAGATGGGTAGAGAAGCGGGCATTCCTCAATGATTCAAGTGCCAATCTGACCCTACGGCATTTCCAATTGTAGTACCTCCGCTGCTGTGGCTGCCGTGAAGCTTGCCAACTCCTTCTTGCCCTGTTCTGCTGTCTGATCAACAATTTAATGTGACTGGGGGTGTGATTCTTGTGAGTCTTTGGTGGGCTGGGCACACTACTACTCCAAATGCTGGTGTGGATGGTCTGCACCAGGTGGTCTATGGATGCATCAATATCCTCTGCTGTGGACATGGGCTGAGTCAGATCAATCAGTTCCGAAAATTCCTGACTGAAGAGCTCCCAATTTACAGAGCCACAAGACAGTCTGGGTGGATGCTTAATTACCCTTACAGTGGCATCTAACCCAGTGAGCAGGACTGGATCATGATCTGAGCTCAGTTCATGGATTGCCTCAGCTGCCAGCATGGTAGGCAGCCCCTTAATCAGGAATACGTCCAACACATCTGGGAGCAATCTTGGTGAGGTTGGCCAATATGTGGGGGAGTCAGGAGCCTTCACAAATAAACCTTGCTGATCAATATGCTGAAGGACCATTCTGCCTCGGCAATTTGTGGCGCGACAGCCCCACTCCACTGCCTTGGCATTCAGGTCACCCCCAACAGACCTTTTGGACCAATACCTTGAAGAACTTCCAACCAATGCTCCTGGGAAAGGCGCTTTGATGGCGTGCAGTAGCAGCTACCAACCGTTAGCAAACTCCCCCCAACTTCTATTGACAAAAAAGTGGCTTGGACATCCTCGTGAGATATTGCTGGGAGCAAATTGTGCTGGATGCTCCGCTTTACAATGACTGCTGATCCACCTTTAGCTCGCCCAGCTGCATGACAAATAGTGTGGTACACCGCATATCCTGGGAACAATATGTTACGCTGTTCATCACGTACATGCGTTTCAGTCACCAAAGCAATGTCAATATTGTACTTATCTAGAAAAAGTGAAAGCTCCACCCGTCGTTGCGAAAGGCCGTTACTATTCCATGTGATAATTCTTAGATTTTGGAGAACATAGTTATTTACCATCCCGCATCAGGAAGGATTGAATTTGACTCATTGTGTTCGAAATTTGGGTTATCAACTGTAGAAGAGGCTGTAATAGGGTGTTCATAGTGGTAGATATCAGAGTTACCCATTCTGAAGGATTACCACTGTTTGCCGCGGCTCCAGAGTACGATTGCCGACTATGAGCCTGACGGGGTTCATGATTCTGTAGCTCAGCATGTTGTGACAAGCGAGAAGGCTTAAGTGGCGGAAAGTGTGCGGTTGCGAGGGGACCCTGCAGCGGTTCATGACGCTGCAATTGATCATGCCGCGGCAACCGAGAGGATTGTGGAAACTGTGGGGAGTTTCTTGTTAAGGAGGGTTGAGGTGGCACTGGGCTAGGGGCCCTTTTCTTCATCAAATGCATATGTACCTCACAACCTCGATAGTTAGCCGTATGGTTACCTCCACAGTTCACACACTCAGGAGGCAGCTCCCGTGGAACGGGGCAGTCCTCATACCTATGGTCACCTCTACAACGGACACACCGGGGCTTATGAAGGCAGTATGCACTAGTATGGTTATAATCCTGACAGTTGGTGCACTGCGGGATTCGGTTTCTAGGCCTAAACGGTTCTACTCTCACTATACAGTTCATGATCCCCGTTATACTGTAAATGCGCTCGTTGCTTTTCTCTGGCTCTAGATCTACATAGAAGAGTGGTAGTGGATTCTTGTTACGTGCAAGCACGTTCACTACCTGTCTAACTTTGAATCCCTTGCCTTCCAAATCCGCCTTGATCAATTCGGGTTCTGTTGATGAGTGCAAATTCCTGACTACAACCCTTAGTGCACGTTTTTCGGCTAACTGATAAGAGTGGAACTCAATGTCCTTTCGTTTCAACAGCACCGACATTCTTCGATAAGCCTCAACATCAGAACACAATACTTTAATGTATTTCAGTGTTGAGGTGTATTTGAATTTTTCTCGTCCAATTTCGCTAATCAAATGGCCTAAAAGTTCTGAAAAGTTTGTGGAAGCAGATAAAAATAGCGGAGGATTTTGATTTGATTTGATTTTTGACCTCGTCAATTATTTTTCGAGCCGAGATTATTCCAGATTATTTCTTTTTGGAAAAATCAGCCATCATGTTGGATTGTTTGGCGGAGGCAACAAAGAAATCCCGTCAATAAAATTCATTGGTTCGGGTGACGCATGGTCGCCATTCGGTAATTTATTTAAACAAGTTGTAGGTGTCAATTGAGACACCTTTTTAATTGTTAAAAACTGCAAATGCTACTGAGTACCTACTTCATTTATTGCTTCCCCGTCAACCGATTCAATAATTCAATAATTAATTATTTGTAGTTATTCATGAAGAATAAGGCAAATAATAAACCGTTATGTAATAATTTACCTGTATAGATGCCCCTTCTAGGAAGATACTATAATGAACCGTTGTGTAATAATTTACAGTTGCGTAATAATTTACCGTTGTGTAATAAATTGCCCATCAATAATGCTTCAACGATTGTTCAAGTTGCAAAAGTACCTATCAACAAAATCCAGCCCCTTCTACTTAGATGGTATAATGAACTGTTGTATAGTAATTTACCGTTGTGTAATTATTTACTGTCGTGAACTCCTGTAGAATTAAGTTACTCGCTAATCATAAGAAGCCAACATTAGTTCCGGCTAAATAAAACTAGTAGAGTGGGGCAACCGAGGCGAGGAAGAGGACGGTCAACCTGGGTTCCCACTAGCTCCTCTAACCAGAAGCTGGTGGGGGGAGGGTATAAAACTACTACTTCCGCCACGATTTCTTCATTCCACTTGAACATGCTCTCTCTCTTCCTACCCTCACCTCGCCTCTCTCGCAAATTCAGCTCGGTGGAGGTCCGCCCTTAACCGCAACACAATTAAATACACTCACTCTCCAAATTCTCCATAACCTGGTGGAGGTCCGCCCTTAACCAGAAATGGAGAATTACACTACACGCTCGGTGGAGGTCCGCCCTTAACCGCACAACATCAAATTCTCACTCATCAAATTCACACACTACACACCCGGTGGAGGTCCGCCCTTAACCGCACAACCTAAAATCTCAAAATCACATTTCCAACACTACACGCTCGGTGGAGGTCCGCCCTTAACCGCACCACATCAAATTCTCACAATTCAAAATTCAAACACTACACGCTCGGTGGAGGTACGCCCTTAACCGCACAACATTATTTCATTCATAATTCAAACAGAACACGCTCGGTGGAGGTACGCCCTTAACCGTACAACATTATTAAATTCACACATCATTCAATTCACACACATACAAACATTATTAAATTCACACACACCATTTTACCTAACCAAATTCATCTCCACCTCATGGTGAATTTTAACCTCACTTAAATTCACCATATTTACCATTGTCTAATAATTTACCGTTGTGTAATAATTTACCCACTGATATTTCAGCGTTTGTTCAAGTTGCAAATATACCTATCAACAAAATCCAAAACAGCCTTCATTTTGGTTTATTATTTTCAATAATGAACCATTGGAATCGAGCATGAAAAAAAAAAATTCTAACCCCCCCTCAAAATTTGATGGTTTACGTTTAAAGGTATGTTCGCCGTACGCCGTAAGCCGTACGGGCCACTTTGCTTAGTTACCATGAAACAAAATTGATGAAATTCGGGTTAGGGTTCCGTTCGGGGTCTATTTGGTCCTCGAAGCTCGACGTTACTGTCAGTCATCTCTAAGGGGTTCAGAATAGGGGTTGAAATTTTCAGAAAGCCTATACCTTTGTTTTACGTGAATTTTTTTACGGTTTTAAATAGTTCTTGAACTTACGAGTTTTTTAAGACCACCCAGAGCATCGCACGTCCAGCCGTTCGTTCACATTAAGGACCCGAAGTTTGCACCGACAGGCATTAAATTCATTATGACTGGCCTAGGCCATTCCAATCACAAGGGCCGGCCACGGCTACGCGTTCTGCAATTCTATTGGCCAACGCTGTCTGCGATTCACACAATATGTATAGAGTAGTGCATATTATAATATACTAGCTGTGTACCCGCGCTTCGCAACGGTAGAACAGACACCCCCTTTAGGACAGGCCCCACTCATAACAGATACCACCTCCTCAACTGATCAGAAACCTTCCCCAATGCCAACCCTAACTGCCTTTAACCCCCCCCCCCCCCCCGTATCCTATGAACCCTCCCTACCTGGTTAGAAACATTCCTCAATGTTCACACAACAAATTCCCAAAGTTGCACTCCAATTGGTCAAGTAGTTTTGAAATTTCTGTAGACCCCCCCCCCCCCCCCCTCTCATAACCTGTACCCCCTCCCACTAACATCCTGATTGAAGTACCACTTGAATGTACTCGTCGAGCTGAATCCAGAATCTAATTACAATCGGATTTAGTCCAACCGTTCAAAGTTATTATAAGCATAAACGTCCTCATAGAAGTGATTATAACACGTTTTTTAGTAGTATTTCATTCATAGCGTTTCAACGGATGGACAGATTCAAATGCGGATTTTTCATAAACCTTCCCAGATAAATTCTGCGTCAAATGGTACCAGCCGCAACTTTCTACGTTCAGCCGTTCTCAATTGATGCCGAGACAAACAAACAAACAAACAGACAGACACTGTTTTATTATATGTATAGATAGACGGGTTATCTATACAGAGAGCTGTGATCTGTAACAGAAGGGTATTCTGTACAAAATAATAAACCGTTGTGCAGGGATTTGCAGAGTTTTTTTTTAATTGTTAAAAACTGCAAAAATGCTACTTAGTACCTACTTCATTTATTGCTTCCCCGTCAACCGATTCAATAATTCAATAATTAATGATTCGTAGTTATTCATGAAGCATAAGGCAAATAATAAACCGTTATGTAATAATTTACCTGTATAGATGCCCCTTCTACGTAGATACTATAATGAACCGTTGTGTAATAATTTACAGTTGCGTAATAATTTACCGTTGTGTAATAAATTGCCCATCAATAATGCTTCAACGATTGTTCAAGTTGCAAAAGTACCCATCAACAAAATCCCGCCCTTCTACTTAGATGGTATAATGAACCGTTGTGTAGTAATTTACCGTTGTGTAATTATTTACCATTGTCTATTAATTTACCGTTGTGTAATAATTTACCCAGTAATATTTCAGCGTTATTTGTTCAAGTTGTAAATATACCTATCAACAAATCCAAAACAGCCTTCATTTTTCAAATGAAATAATATCACAGAACAACCAACTCGACTTCATACAGTCATCCGTGATTATAATCAGGTGCTCCCTAGCAATGATTTTATCTCGGGCCACTTGCCGATTGTTAGCTCGTCCCTGGTGATGATATTTGGGCTGAGTGTATACAATTTCATTCACCCTGCTCTTAAAAATGCCTGTCGGTGCAAACTTCTGGGCCTTACTGTGAACGAACGGTTGGACGTACAATGCTCCGGGTGGTCTAAAAAAAACTCATAAGTCAAGAGCGTAAAATGATTCTCGTAAAAAAAAGTGTGATGAATTTGGGATTTGGTTCATCACGGTGGCGTGAAGGAAAAAGACGCAGGCGGCGGTAGTCCACCGATCATCTACGACTTTTGGGAGGAGATGGAGGTGAGTGAAGGAATTTGCCCAGGCGGCGGTAATCCACCGACATCTAGGTTCTTAACAGAGAGGAGGTGCTGTCTAGGCGGCGGTAGTCCACCGATCATCTAGACATAGAGGAGAGGAGGTTTTCCCAGGCGGCGGTAATCCACCGATCATCTGAGAGGAGGAGCAAGGTAGAGGAGAGAAGAGAGAGAGCTAGTTAGAGGAAGTGTCGAATGAGGCTAAAGCCCCAGGATCCAGGGTTTTATAGGAACTGGAGGCCTCTCCCTCCAACTCCCTGTTGGGAGTTGGTGGTGGGGCTCCAGGTTGTGTCCCTGGGTTCTGTGGCCTGTCTCCCCACTCAGTTGTTTATTGACGGAAACTAAGTTTGGCATAAGAATATTGGTGAGAGCTTAAAGTTACTAGTGGAGTGTTCCCGGGAGGGACTCACGACAAAAAGTATAGGCGTTCTGAACATTTCAGCCCCTATTTTTCACCCCTTAGAGATGACTGACAGTAACGTCGAGCTTCGAGGACCAACTAGACCCCGAACGGGACCTATAAAGTAATTTTTTTTTTTCACGCTCGATTCAAAAGGTTCATTATTGGAAATAATAAACCAAAAACGTTGAAAATAACCTCAACCCAAGGAGGTTACACAGCAACTCCACGTGGGATGCTTCCGCTACTTTACATGGTTTGATCGCTTGATTCGTCCCCCGCACCGCCCGTCGCGTCGCTCGTTCGCGTTTGCCGTCTGCACGGGGCATTAGTCTGTGATCTTTACACGTTCAACCGTGTGACTGATACGCCAAGATGATACGGGAAGTCGGACCAATGAGCTTGAAGAATTTTCTACACGTATACGCGTAGTTCTTCCCGTGTACGTCAAGAAGTAGCCCTACCCGTGTACGCGAAGTACTACAACTTACGGGAAGAGAATGCTCATTGGTCCGTCTTCCCTTATCAGCGTTTCCACGGTTGAACGTGTAAAGATGACGGGAAGTACAAAAGCTGTCTATAGCCTCTGAGTTCAGTCGTCAGTCGCCTTGTACATTTTGCTTTCATCCGTACATCTTCCACCGTGTCGAACCCCCGTCGATTTCTTCGGAATTAGTTTGAGATAACTGTTGATGATCGGCTTGGTGTATAATGGTTACCACTCTGCCTCATCGATTGGAGAACTGCTCAAATAGAATGTTAATAGATAAAGTGAAGACGGAAGGGAATGTACCTCACATCTCGGAAAACCGAGAGATCAGCGTTAGGTTGCGAATCTCCTTTCACATGGTGTGGCCACGAGCCTTTGATACCCCAGGCGCTGAAGGAATCGGTTAGACCCAACCAATATTTTCTCCCCCAAGCTGGGAACCTTATAAATCATTCATAACGCAGGCTCGAAATCAGTGGGGCTGAAAATGGCGAAGCCGAATCACGCAATTCATCCCCTGTCAAAGGAGAACTAGGTCAAATTATTCATTCTTACGCGAGGAATACCAAAATGTTGGAGCTAGAAGCCCAGTACGGACCGGAAATTACCTGCATAATATGATTTCTGGTATCAGCTATGTAGCTTAGACAGAGGTACAGCTGTGCATGATCAAAGTAAGAGATCAATGAAAGTATGATGGACATCATAGTTCGTGTGCATTTAAACAAATTCATTTTATAACAGTTTAGGTTTGGAGTTGCTTGAGTCTTTAATAGAATTTTTACTTCCACTCTATACTGAACCCTTGAAATCCCCTTCCTCTTTGAATGAGACCTTATAAGGATTATGCAGGAAGCGGCAAATTTGTATGGCCTTCAGAATCATAATTTCCGCTCGCATACTATGTACGTTTGAGATGTCAAAAACTTGGTCCCTTGTCTGTCTATGCCCGCCTTATAACCACCACGTCTTATCGACACGACGATCAAACGAGCTTAGATTTGGAGGATGTGCATGTTGGTCCCCATGAGAATTTAATCAAGTACCGACCGTAACTTTCTTCAGGGCATAAGTTACTTACGCAAACATAGAGTTTGAGGCAGTCCCATAACTCTGGTTCTATTCGAGCAATTTTGATTTCATTTTCATGGAACATGCGTGGTTCCCTCTGTATTTCTTTACGATCGGCATATGAAATTCTGTGCATGAGCGAAGGAAACACATTTTTATAACCACCCCTCAAACACCTTTTACGTTTCAAGGTGCGTAGATTCCAAAAACGCTGCAAAGTCCTTGTCACATGGGTGTATTATTATATTGGACATACCTACAGAAATTATGGCTATTCATTTATTGTTTCGTTCACGTGCAATAATTGAAATTGCTATTTCGGATGGTTCCACCAATTTTGGCCCCCCGGAAACAAGACTTACACCTTTTTCCTTTTTTTTCTTCTGAATTATCCTCATCACGGATAGTGCCATTTAATTGTCTTGATTCACGTGTTTGCACTTTTTCTAGTGTTGTTATACAAATTGATGGTGATTTCAGACAATTTCCAAGGTTTTCGACTCATAAAAAATGAATTTTGGGAGCTGAACCTTGGTTACGACCTCAGTTCTTCAATCTGGTCAAAATTGACTCCATATTCGGTCTTCTCGCCCTAAAAAACATGGAAAAAGGTACCCCAAAAGCTCATTTAACTATAACACCAAAAAACCCTATTTTTACACCCATTTTTCACCCTTAACACCTCTGCGTATATTCCAATCGGACTGCACAGTTTCGGGTCGTAACTGCGGCCCAAATGGAGGATGTGTGCGAAAGAGCGAATTTTTTAGACGGAAAATGAAGTATTTATGCGTGATACGACGGCGGACGGCGTACGGCGGACGGACATTGCATTTTTGGATTCTACGCACCTTGAAACGTGAAAGAAAATTTTTTTGAGGGGGTGCTATAAACATTTTTTGCTGAGCTAATACATAATATTATAATACATGAATACATATTATTCACAGAATAATTAACCAAAATGCAATATCCGTCCGCGTCCACTGTCCGCCGTACGCCGTCCGCCGTATCGTCCATATCTATTTTATTTTAGGTCTAACAAATTCGTTCTTCCGCGTGCATGCTCCATTTGTGCCCGAGTTGTGTTCAAAAACGTTGCAGCCCGATCGGATTATACCCGAGGGTGTTATGGGTGAATAAAGGTTGAAAAAATAGTGTTTTTTTGGTGTTTTAGTAATATGAGTAAGTAAATCGAGGTTATAACGACGTTTGAGCCTTAAATTCACGTTAAATTTAAGAACACGAAAACAATAACATCGCAGCCCTCGCATCTCCCGTTGATTCTACCGATTTCGTTCAACTTTTCAGGGCTTTTGGAGATTGTTACAGGACGTAACAGCAGCGAATTTTTTCGCGAACATCGAAAAATGTGTAATGCTCATATTCGCGTGTTAGAATTTGTATATTATGTAAATTTATGTAAATGTGACATATTTATCCATATACTATCTGTCTGTCTATATTCAACCGTTAGGCGACATTTCGTTGGGGGAGGGGGGTCTGTTTACTAAAAGATATAGTGAAAAGAGATTACATATTTTGAAAATCTCCCGGTAGTCTCCCTAGAGAGACAGTCTCTTCAAGTGTCTCCCGGGTTCGTCTATTTTACTGAATAGCTCTTAGCCGTACCTAGACGTTTTTACTCTTGAATCGACAATATTTATATTTTTTTAATGACTTACCTTTAAGAGATATATCAAAATGATCGATATGGTAGCCAGTGATATATCAAAATGATCGATGTGGTAGCCGATGAACGAAGGATGATACACGATATCACTATCAGACAAACGAGAAAATAGAAAGATTCTCCTTCGAGAAAAGACACCTAATTAGATGTCTCTCTGAAAGAGATCGAAAATGCTAAGATGGCTGCCAGCTCTCTTTTTTAGAAGTTACTGAATAACCCTGCCATGGATACTATAAAAATCTCTTTTGCTAAAAGAGAGTCGGGCCGAAAAGAGATTTCTCTTTGGCTTAGTGAACAGGCCCAAAGGTCTGGTCCCTGATGGTCCCAAACAATTCCACAGAGGTTGTGTAATCCTTAATTATTTTCTTGATAAAGTTTCTAAAATCCACTCGATTGGATTTTCTGGCTCTCTAAGTGCATATCTGCGCATGAGCAGACTAATTAAACTAAACATATTCAACTCGTGAATACCACGTCAAACCTGTTTAAATTTGATTGTAGATCGAAATTTGATTTTTTCGTGGGTAGCATGGTACCGTAAGTACATCTTGAATAAACTTACGGTACATCAACGAATTTTATGAACTAAAGTAACGATGAATTTATAGGCAACCAGGTTAATTTTTTGAAATCGTAAACCAAAACTGAATTTATTGGGAAAGCTCGCCGGATAGGAAACGCATCGCCTTCGTAAGATACATTCAAAGGCACAATCAAAGGGTTTGGATTCACGATGCTATCAAGTTCACTGTTAAATGGTACTGATTGATATTGTCGTTTTTTCGTTGAATGGGTATCCCAAATTAGAGCGATTTTTCCTCTTAAACGATTTTCCCCTCCCCTCCTCCCACAGCTCCTTCCCACCTTTTGCCTGCTTCAGTCTTTCGGAATTCATTGTCCGTGATTCACCTGGAAATCTCGCGTTCCTCTTCCCAACTCCGAACCCTCTGAAACAATCCCGTGATAAAGATCTTTTCGCCCTCTGATTTATTTACATTGCCCTCTCACACATCGCGGGATCCCCCCTCTTCGCTGCCATTCCCTTCAAGCCTTGAAAAATAAAACCTCCTTCCCGTGGATCGTAAGCGACAATCGATGGGTTGGGTGTCCGAAACTTTTTTACTCGCCCATCCCCGAACGGTTCTTTTATGTCTTTTCCCCCCTCCCCCCGACGATTCACAGGGCGGGAGTTGGTACTGGCGGAAACTGAATCCGTTTACGTCAAAACTTCCGCGACAGGATAGCTCTAGCACAGAAAACACGCGTGTGCTTTAAATCACTAGGCCTTGATACAACTGCCTTTACTCAGTACTCACCTGGGCTCCAATTATTGCTGCTTACAAATCAATTTTTAGGGTGTCCCGTCGGAAGCTGGACCAATTTTGTTCTGGATTTTGAGGGGGTGAAGTCCATGAAATAACAGCCGAGGTGTAAAAAACGTCTGCCAAGTTGGGTGGGCAGTATAGCTTCCTCACTTTTTTTAACATGGACGTGTAGAATCAGTTGGTAAAAAAAAGATGCGTCAAAATGATTGAATAGCAATAAACAGAGTAGTGATAATTACCTAACATGCGTAATAGGATCAAACATTTCAACATTTTTTCAATATTTCATGTTCGCACATGCGCAGACGAAAGGTACAGTACGATTCCAATGAAATTCATACGGAACTATCAAAGTATTATTCCTGGTCGACCCTCCAAGTTCGAACTCATTTCAACGCCATTTAAGGTAGTTATGGGCGTTTCAGGTATACCACGTGTGATGGATGTATATGAGCGCACATCCACCACGAGAGGTGTGAAGGAGGATGTGCCCGGTTTGGTTATGGGCAGACCACCACCATCCCCGGGATCTTTTTGGATGTGTCCGTTTTGGTTATGGGCGTACCATCACCATGCGCGGAATCTTTTCGGGAGTGTTGCCTGGATTGGTTATGGGCGGACCACCACCATGCCCAGGATCTTTTTGGATGCGTGTGTCTGATTTGCTTATGGGCGAACCACCACCATGCTCGGAATCTTTTAGGAGTATTGCCTGGTTTGGTTATGGGCGGACCACCACCATTTCCAGGATCTTTTAGGTTAGGAGAGAGATGAGGAGCTAGGAGAGAGTGAGAGGGTAGTCAGCGACTAGAGGAGAGCGTAGAATGGTTAGAAAGGTGAAGGAGGCGAGATTTTATAGGCTTGGGAGCCGTCTCCCTCCATCCTCCAGCTAGTGGAGGATGGTGGGGATCCCCAGGCTGTCCCTCGGCTCTCCTGCGTCTTCTGTCCCCACTTCTAGGTTTATTTAGCGATATCTTAATTTCACATACCTAGTAAAGTTGTGGTTCTGGGAGGATACCACAGCACCACGCTTGCGCATGCGCAGACGAAAGTTACAGTATGATTTAAATGATTTTGATAAGGGACTAGCTGCGATCCAACCAGCATATACTCTCAACATTTCAGCTCTCTACGACTCATAGTTAACAGCGTTACAAGGAAATGGTAAACATATCATGTTCGTGCATGCGTATACGAAAGTTACCGTACAATTCCAATGAAGTTTGTGCTGAACTATCAAAGTATTATCCCTGATCGACCCTCCAAGTTTGAACTCATTTCAACGACATTTAAGGTAGTTATGGGCGTTTCAGGTATTTCACGCTCTTGCATGCGCAAACGAAAGTTACAGTACTTTTTCAATGATTTTGGTGTGAGGCCATCTGTGACCCAATCCCCACCTACCCTCCAAATTTCAGCCCATTTCGACCATTATTTCCGATAATTATGGGCGTCTCAAGGAACTGCCACAGACAGACAGACGCGGAAACAAAAAGTTCCTTGATATCTAAAACGCAAAATGGTAGTGGAAATTTTCGTTTTGGAGGACATAATTTTTTTTACTCAATCACGAATCCAAGGTTTCCCTGCCTTCGGTAGTGAGGAAGCAGAATAACGAAGTACCTAGATCTGTTTCAGGCTGAGACCAATCCGTGGGTAAATCCTTCGATGTTATGTCTGTGTAAATATGTGTGTGGCATTAGTTTTGTGTGCAGTGGCCAGGACGAAAGTTTTCCTTGATATAATTGCCTCGGTTTGGTCTAGTTATGCACTGAACTTCTAAAACGGTGTGTTGTACGAAAACAGTCCGATTTTCAAAATACTGTTCCCTTTGATTTGATAATCAACGTTCCCCCCTCCCCCCTGCCCACCTCAAAATTTGGTGGTTTCCGTTTCAAACTACGTAGAATCCGAAAATGGAATTTAAAAAATTTCTGTCACTCATCAGGGTCCAGTTGTTCCTCGAAGCTTGGCGTTACTCAGTCATCTCTAAGGGGTTGTGGCTGCACCATATGTCCTTCCACAAGAAGCTAGAGCAGCGACAATGCCGAGACAACATACAACATGGAGTTGTCCCGGTATTGTTGCTGCTTTAGCTTCTTGTGGAACGAAGGACATATGGTGCAGCCACAGGGTGAAAAATAGGGGGTGCAATTTTAAGAACGCCGTAGCTCTAAAACTTTCAATAGAGATGTATAGTTCTGGTTTATTATTTTCAATAATGAACCTATGGAATCGAGCATGAAAAAAGAAGGAAAAAAACATTTAAACCCCCTCAAAATTCGATTGTTTCCGTTTCAAGGTACGTAGAATCAGAAAAGGAATAAAAACGCTGCAGTTATTACACAACGGTTTATTATTTACCTGTGTAGATCTCCCCACTGCGTAGATCACTGGTTTCTGTGGTCAATACCCACCCTCGTGCTCCTCCCAAGAGAGTCGTCAATCGATTACTGGAGCCAGCCGGGCAGTAGGTATTGTAATTTCATAAATATGCAGTGGATTCAAGAATTCTATCGTTAATAAATTATTTGTTGTTATTCATGAAGCATAACATTTGTTCAAGTTACAAAAGTACCTATCAACAAAATCCAAAAGATTCTGCATTCTGCAAATGAAATTGTATCACAGATCAACCAGCTTGACTTCATACAGCCATCCGTGGTTATAATCAGGTACTTATTCCCTAGCAATGATAATATATATATCTGGGCCGGATTTATACCGTTTCATTCACGATCATGTTGACGAAGCTTTTGGGTGCAAACGAACGGCTGGACGTACAAACAAAAACTCCGGGTGGTCGCAAAAAATTATTTAGTTCAAGATCAATTTAAAAAAAATTTAAAAAAACCTTCTATTGTTGTTATCGAGCTACAGCGTTCTGAAGATTTCACCGTCTATTTTTCACCCCTTAGAGATGACTGATAGTCACGCCGAGCTTCGCGGACCAACTAAATCCTGAATGGGACCTACAAACCAAATTTCACTAATTTTGGTTCATGTTAACTGCGGAAGTACGGCGGACGGGCAGAAATTTTGATTCATTATTTTCAATAGTGAACCTTCTGAATCGAGCATGGAAAAATCCCCCCCCCCCCCCCCCCCCGGGCCAAATTTGTTGTTTCCATCTCAACGTACGTACATCCCGAAAATGTAATTAAAAAAATGTCTGTCCTCACGCCGTTTTTCGCACATTTCTTAGTTACCGTGAACTAAAAATAATTAAATTTGGTTTGTAGGTCCCATTTGGGGTCTAGTTGGTCCTCGAAGCTCGGCTTTAATATCAGTCATCTCTAAGGGGTGAAAAATAAAACCAAAATATCATAACACCAAATCAAATAACTAATAATAATAACATGAGAGAACATGAAATTAATTGTCATACACGTCTAAATACATATAATATTCAAGGTCGTCCACATAATAGTCGCGGTATCTTTCCCCTGTTTTGAAGAGCAGTGTTGAACGCGAGCTCAAAATACATCGCATTCAATAGGCTGTACTCACATTATTCACAATTGTGAATATCTTTGGAAATGCGCTCGTGTGATCATCCATCATGCATGGGCTGAAACTTAGTAGCTTTACTAGCAATTTCTTACGCGATTTCATTCATTGTACGTTTTAGAATGAATGTATATTTCCTTTGTTGCACAGTTTTCTACTTATTTAATGTTTTGTGAATAAATGATGTTTCAAATATCAATATCCGTTGATACATTTTAAATGTACGTGTGTACTTATTTGTTTAGCAAAATAATAGATTTAGTTATCGCCTACTGATTTATTTAGCAGAATGTTCAATTTTCCTTATTTATCAATTTAATTGCTCACTGATTGAAATGGAGTGTTCGAGTTTCCGAGTCTAAATACTCGTAATAATATGTCATTCACCTTAGTAAAAGGTGGATTATGTTGTGGTTACACTCTCAAGCCTTCACTTTGTAACACTTTTTTCCCCCTCTCTTGTGTAACCCTGGATTTAATTCTGTTGGAGGGGGGGCTTTTACTAAGACTTCGGTTGTTGTTTAAACCTTGAGTCCCTGTTGGCTCTACATGATTCTGTCAGAAGTGAAGAGCTAATCGCTGGTCAGATAAGCACATGCAAGCTATTCAGATCTTGTGTTGGTGCCCGACCGAGGCGAGAACCAGTGAATCCGCTCTAGCCGGACTTCCCGGCGGCTCCTAAACTGTTATTCAATTAAGCTAAAAATATAATTAAACCTGCATTCGTAAATTTTTATCGATTCGTTTGTTTCAGGTAAGTTCTGCTTCCACGCTCCCCCGAGTTTCGTCTGTACGTGTGGCCTCTAAAGGTAACCCTTCTTCCTCGAATACATAGTTACCTCAGTCCAAACGTATATTAGGACTAGGTAAATAATATGTCTTATAATTGAATGGTTGAACTCCACCGCACAGAACTGCACATGACCGAGGGAATGACTAATACCAGGCACCCCCCCATCGCAATTCATGGCCTGTCCCTTCATTATTTGAAAAATGCCCTACTTATCAACTACTCCTACTTACCTACTTACTCATTTTGGTTTATTATTTTCAATAATGAACCATTGGAATCGAGCATGAAAAAAAAAAATTCTTACCCCCCCCTCAAAATTTGATGGTTTACGTTTCAAGGTATGTAGAATCCAAAACTGCAATAAAAATATTTCTGTCTGTCCGCCGTACGCCGTACGCCTTACGGGCCACTTTTCTTATACCATGAAAAAAAATTGATGAAATTCGGGTTATAGGTTCCGTTCGGCGTCTAAGTGGTACTCGAAGCTCGACGTTAGTGTCAGTCATCTCTAAGGGGTTCAAAATAGGGGTTGAAATTTTCAAAACGCCTATACCATTTTTTTACGTGAATATTTTTACGGTTTTAAATAGTTCTTGAACTTGCGAGTTTTTTAAGACCATCCGGAGCATCGTACGTCCAGCCGTTCGTTCACAGTAAGGCCCCGAAGTTTGCACCGACAGGCATTTTCGACTCCAGTGTGAATGAAATTGTATACAATTCAAACCAAATGTCGTAACCAGAGACGCGCCCACAATAGGAAATTTGGTGGAGATAAAATCATTGCTAGGGATCACCTGATTTTATTGGCGGAGTATGAAGTCGAGTTGGTTGTTCTGTGATATTATTTCATTTGAAAAATGACGGCTCTTTTTGAGTTTGTTGGTAGGTAGTGAAACTTGAACAAACGTTGAAGTATTTTTGATGGGTAAATTATTACTACGGTAAATCATTACTCAACGGTAAATTATTACACAACGGTTCATTATACCATCTACGTAGAAGGGGCTGGAGTTTGTTGGTAGGTACGTTTGCAACTTTTTTCACTCCTCATCAACAATTTCTTTTCAGAACTTCATTATGTGTGTTTCTTTTGTTAGGTACTGTTTGTCATCGGCAGAATTATTTTAGCAACATTTAACTCGTGATTTAGGTAGATACCTAGTAACGAGTACGGGGTTAGGTACTAACCTACGGAGGGTCTGCGATCTACATAATATGTATAGAATAGTACATATCATATTATATAGACGGGTTATCTATACATAGAGATGTGATCTGTAACAGAAGGGTATTCTATACAAAATAATGAACCGTTGTGCAGGGATTTGCAGCGTTTTTAAATTATATCCTTGATGAATTTACTTCCTAATGATTTTGAGCGACTCTTCTGAGGTTCTGAAAGACGTTGGGGAATATGTGATTAGGTTGCATTTAGCAGGTCGTTTTCATTGTACAAAATATGAAATTGGGTAACCAGTTAATTATCTTGTCCAACTAGGAAGTGGTTCATTCCCAGAAGGAATAGAAATAATGGACAAAAATAAGCTCCATTGATTATTGAGACAGATGGCATTTGGCATGATATGAACTTGGTAAGTAATTAATGGAGAAATCATTAGGAAGTAAATTCATCAAGGATAATATCCTTGATGCCAAATGCCATCTGTCTCAGTAATCAATGGAGCTTATTTTTGTCCATTATTTCTAGTCCTTCTGCGAATGAACCACTTCCTACTTGGACAAGATAATTAACTGGTTACCCAATTACATATTCCCCAACGTCTCTCAGAACCTCAGAAGAGGCGCTCAGTACGCTAGGTGCTCCTTATTACATTAAGATCTCGAACGCCGAAGTCCTGAAAATTATTCAAAGAAGAAAAGAGGCAGGACGAAAAATTGGATTAGATTTTTTTAAATAAACTCTTATGAAGTTCCTAGTTATGAAGGGTTGGGTGGGCATTCGATGGCGTGTGTGTGTGTGTGGGAGGGGGGGGGGGGGAGGGGGTTATTAAAGAAAAGAAAGGTTGCAGAAAAAAGCAACCACTTTTTTCCAAGATGTTTCAATTATTTTCTGTCATCCTTTCTCCACGTAGCGGCTATACGTGCATTGGAGGCTGCGAACCAGGGAATTTTAATACTGCGTGTAGCC
>OX940978.1:1268046-1667135 GCA_954871275.1 Leptopterna dolabrata | reverse complement strand
TAATACTGCGTGTAGCCTTACTCGATCCACAATACAAGTGAACTCTGTATTTTTATGGAACAAAATCCTTAGGTACTCATAATTGTTACATGATCGCAATGACTAGGTATCCTGTTACTAATGTGTTACTACTGACTCCATTGAATACTTACGGTATGTGAATGTTTTATTATGTCTGTCGTTTGAAGGTACAACGCTAGGTCGCGTTGAGAAACTTCTGTCGCCTTGTAGACGGGAACGTATCGTACCTGATTTTGCAGAAAGAAAGTGAGTATTGCAGATCATGGAAGAGGTCAGGATCGAGCGTGAACCGGTTCTCGAACGCAGCGCCAGTACATGTGTGGAAGTGCCCCAGTCCGCTCCACTGGGAGTTGTTATGAAATCTTCAGAGACAGGCCAAGACTTTTCAAGGCTTGACGAGACATGGAGAATAACATGGGCTACAGGCTGCGAAACGAGGGGACAAATTACAGTGATTTGCCTAGTCGACCAGAGGACCAGAAAATGCATAATCATTGATGCCGGCACGATATTTTGTTGGTGATTCGACCTCTTCCTATCTGCATCAACAGAATTCAGTAATGTGACTCGCCACCCTTCAATGGTGAGCGTTTCGCTCATAATCCATCTATAGAATCCCCAAGTACCAATTCTCAGCACTAAATTTCTTCATCAGTTTAATCCAGAAAATCGGGTGGCAAGGTACATTCAAGCGAGGAGTCTGAGACCTAACAACTTCCGAATATGCATGATGCGACCATCGCAAAAATCTCTATATATAATCATCTCAAAGGTAGTCGGTTGTTCATTAACATCAAATCGGTTTTTCTGCTGTATAAATTTCTCCCTTGAGAGGGAAAAACATTAAATCATGTTTAATGTTTTTCCCTCGCAAGGGAGAAATTAGATACAGTTTTTTAATGTCAAGAAAAAATGAAAGCCACAATTTCACTGAACTCTACAAGTATAATGTTGCATTTACTGTACTTATTATAGAACTCGCCATCAACATATGGTTGCTACAACAGAAGGTAGTAACTGTGTAGTAACCAATGAAAAACGTAGCTATTGACTCTTGTTTCTTTCGAGTGCGATATTCTCTATGGTTGCTACAACAGAAGGTAGGTAGTAACTGTGTAGTAACCAATGAAAAACGTTGCATATTTGCGTGTCGGAATTCACAGAATGACCCCCAGCCCTAAAACATTAAAAATTAAAAACATCGGGTTTTCGCTCGATTCTGTTGCTATGTCAGCAACTATTATGTAACTATAATGTGACCCTCAGCAAATATTTCATCACTAACTGTAACGTTCTTCTCAATTTCAAATTTCAAGGATTTTGTATATTCCCGATTTTAGGGAGCTTATTCAACTCGGCAAGTTCTTTCGGTTGGATAGAAAAGTACGCTTACACTATTGAATTGTAAACGGCCGAATGAAATTGAAAAGAGTTGAAATTCAACATCTCAGTTTGAGAACGCTATAAGGATAAGGAAATATTCTAAAATACAAATCAGATTGTAGAGTTTCGAATTTTTCTGTATTGGTGTCCGAAATCTAGGTGATTCACGGTTAAAAAGAATTTAATCACTTACGGGATAGCCGTTCGAATTTCTGTTGCTCGTTTTGTAGGTGGGGCAACAATCTTAGCAACAGCAGATCTTGTTTATTAATTGAGGGTAATTCACAATAAACACTCACGAGTTATTATTTTTTATGTGAATTTTTCTAAGAGAACCTGTTTGTTGAGGCAGGTGAGAGAAGGGACTTTAGATCCTACAAAATTACTTAAACTTCCACCATTCTCGGGGTTTAGTATTACGATTATGTTTATCCATTTATATATTTTCGCATAAGTATTCCGAAAAAGGTTTTTTTCTTCCAACGCCCGGTCTTGATGATCCCTCATCAGATCTCATCATTAGCGAATTTTCGAAGAAAAGGAAGCTATTGTTCTCGGTCCAAAATTTTTAAAACTCAAATTTCCGAAAGATTTTTATACCAAAATCCGTTTCAGACCATCCTGAATTCACTACCGAAAGACACCAAAAATTATATGTATATATATATATATATATATATATATATATATATTTATATATGTATGTGTCATTCCAGACGATAACTCTCGAAAGAATTGAGATAAAAAGTTCAAATTTGCACGAAAAATCTGTCTTGGCAATCGACAGGCTAAGTTCGTAGATGGGCAGAATCGGGTCACTCTAAGGGGGAATTTTGGGGAGTTTTAGGGGGGAAAAATTACCCATAAATTCCCAAAATGAAGCAGTCTGACAAGTGACACCTCATTTTAAAGGTTTTTGTACGCTGAACACGATGGTGAAATCAGAATTGCGATATCTCATTCCGTTCTCAAACTGGAGCACTTTGAAGATGAAGGAACGTGGTTATTTCTTGAGATGTTCTTCCTCGTTCGTCTGCTCTAATCTGATAACGGAATGGGATATCGCAATTCCGACTTCACCATCGTGTTCAGCGTTGGAAAATCTACAAACCGAGGTGTTACTCGGCAAAAAATGGAACAAAAAATTTGTTACGTATCCAATACCTACTTTGTATTGGATACGTAACATACGTACTGTACGTATGTTGGATAAGTAACTGTACGTATATTGTAGTACCAATACTACAATATACGTACATACTTGAATACCTATAATTACCCAATAAGTTTAAGATTCCCCATATTTGTATGGGATATCCCAAACATCACATTTTACATAAAATCAGTTATTTCTTCGAAAATTCGCTCTTATAGCCATGCTACATGACTGTGGTTTTTTTTTTCTATATGTATTATTATCAGTGACGTAGCCACGGGGGGGGGGGGGGGGGTTAGGGGGTCATAAAGGTAAATCAACCATGATTAAACAGTTAAATAATATTACGCTTATTTGATTACGAACGATCTGTCCCAAAAATTTGACCCGCTCTTTCTGACAAAAATGCTTATCGAAATAGTCCCTCACCGTCACCATCCCACAGTTCAGGTGAATAATACTGATTTTAGCCCTTAATACCAATTTGTTGACCCCCAAAAATACTAATTAGACCCCGTCTGTATGAAAAGCAACTGAAATGGTATTTTTCTGTCTTCACTCATCCTTCCATGCCACTTTCAGTGATTTTGTATATCAATTTTAGCAGTTTTTACCAATTTTTGACCCCTAAAAACTCAAATTTGACCCCCTTCAAATTTTTGAAAATTGCTCATCCTTTTGTTTGGCAATAAGAACATTTTGGCTAAATTTGGAATTTTTATCACTTAACCAAGGTCAGATATCGTCAGGAATGATACATAAATAAATATATATTTCATATACGTATACGTTTCTGTTAAAATCCAAGGATGAGATCAGGATGATCTGAAACGGATTTGCCTATAAAATAATTTCAAAAACTTATTTTCTGAAAATATTGGACCCATTGCAATACCTTCATTTTCCTTGAAAATTTGCGAACATTGTTGCCAAATAAATGTTGTATTTCTTCAGTATATCTTACCTAACGTTATCTGTGACATTTAGTGCTTTGTTAAATTTAATTTAAATTCAGCTTTCTTTGTAATGTCAAACCTTACTAGCGAAATTCGCTCTTATAGCCATGCTACATGACAGGAATTTTTTTCTATTTCCGATAACCCCCTCCCCCCCCATTCAACAATCCTGGCTACGCCACTGATTATTATTAAACCGATTATCGGTTTGATACTTGAGCACAATCATTTGTGTGACTTGTGGAAGGAGTTGTTGAAATCCTTCTATTCGAAATCCGAGATAATGATGAGAGGAACTAGCTCAAAAGAAAGCACTTGATCACTCGGAAAATCCTTTCATTTATTAAAAACTGAAAGAAAGAAAGATAAATTATTCCGCGTTAAAATGTCTACAGTGCTCTCAACCTAGCTTGTAAGACTGGGGTGCCTATTCACTAAGCCAAAGAGACATCTCTTTTTGGTCCCACTCTCTCTTTTGGCAGAAGAGATTTTTAAAGTATCCACGACAGGGTTATTCAGTAACTACTAAAAGAGAGAGTTGGCGGCCATCTTGGCATTTTCGATCTCTTTCAGAGAGACACCTAATTAGGTGTTTTTTCTCGAAAGAGAGAGAGTCCCTTTCTCGTTTGTCTGATAGTGATATCGTGTATCGTCCTTCGTTCATCAGCTACGATATCGGTCATTTTGGTGTATGTTTTTTCATCTCTTAAAGGTGAGTCGATTGTTCATTAAAGATGTATACATATTATCGATTCATGAGTGAAAACGTCCAAGTACGTACGGGTTGAGAGCTATTCGGTAAAATAGACGAACTTGGGAGACGGTCTCCTGAGGGAGAACTAGAGGGAGAAATAGATAATCTATTTTCACTGTTTCTCTTAGTGAATAGGCCCCCTGAAGTACGGAAGGGCTTTTGTCTCAAGCAGCAGGCAGTTCAAAACGAGCAATAGTTACGAATGATAAAGAGAAACGAGGGAGGAAAGAGGAGTATAACATTTCAACCACTGAAGTGAAACCAATGAGGAACTTCCACACTCTTTGGTTTATTATTTTCAGTAATAAACGTTTGGAATAGATCATGGTGGGAAAAGACACCTCAAAATTTCCTGGTTTCCGTTTCAAGGTCCGTAGAATCCGAAAATGGAATTTAAAAAAAACCACAGTCATGCAGCATGGCTATAAGAGCGACTTTTCGAAGTTTTCGGCATCTTCCTCCTCCGCCTAAAATTTTCTGAAAATTAATTTTCGGCCAATGTTTTCCCAACTTGATACCATACAAAATTAAAACAGGAGTAGTTTTACGCAAAGTAAAATTTGGGGTGGAAGGGGGAGGAGGGGAAATCAAAAATGTTTTGAATACCAGAAGAGTAGGTATTGGATACGTAACAAATTTTTTGTTCCATTTTTTGCCGAGTAACACCTCGGTTTGTAGATTTTCCAACGCTGAACACGATGGTGAAGTCAGAATTGCGATATCCCATTCCGTTATCAGATTAGAGCAGACGAACCAGGAAGAACATCTCAAGAAATAACCACGTTCCTTCATCTTCAAAGTACTCCAGTTTGAGAACGGAATGAGATATCGCAATTCTGATTTCACCATCGTGTTCAGCGTACAAAAACCTTTAAAATGAGATGTCACTTGTCAGACTGTTTCATTTTGGGAATTTATGGGTAATTTCCCCCCCCCCCCTAAAACTCCCCAAAACTCCCCCTTAGAGTGACCCGATTCTGCCCATCTTCGAACTTAGCCTGTCGATTGCCAAGACAGATTTTTCGTGCAAATTTGAACTTTTTATCTCAATTCTTTCGAGAGTTATCGTCTGGAATGACACATACATACATACATACACACACATATATATATATATATATATATATATATATATATATATACATATAATTTTTGGTGTCTTTCGGCAGTGAATTCAGGATGGTCTGAAACGGATTTTGGTATAAAAATCTTTCGGAAATTCGAGTTTTAAAAATTTTGGACCGAGAACAATAGCTTCCTTTTCTTCGAAAATTCGCTAAAATGTCTGTCCGTACACCGCACTTCGCACTTTCCTTAGTTACCATGAACGAGAATTAATAAAATTTTGTTTATAGTTCCCATTTGGGTTCTAGTTGGTCCTCGAAGCTCGGCGTTACTGTCAGTCATCTCTGAGGGGTTCAAAATAGGGGTTGCAATTTCCCGAACGCCGTAGTTCGAAAACTATCAATACAGGGGTATGTTTTTTTGGTTTATTATTTTCAATAATGAACCTTTGGAATCGAGCATGGAAAAAAAAAAAAAATTTAACCCCCATTCAAAATGTGATGGGTTACGTTTCAAGGTATGTAGAATCCGAAAATGCAATAAAAAATTTCTGTCTGTCCGCCGTACGCCGTACGGGCCACTTTTCTTAGTTACCATGAATAAAAATTGATGAAATTCGGGTTATAGGTTCCGTTCGGGGTTTAGTTGGTCCTCGAAGCTCGGCGTTCAAAATAGGGGTTGAAATTTTCATAACGCCGTAGCTTGAAAACTTTCGATAGAAGGGTATGGTTTTTTTTTACGTTATTCAATTTGTGTTGAGCTAAACAATTTTTTTAGACCACCAGGCATTGTACGTCCAGTCATTCGTGTGCACCAAAAAGCATCGATCAAACTGTATAAATCCGGCCCGGATATCATCACTAGGGAGCACCTGATTGTAATCAAGGGTGGCTGTATGAAGTCGAGTTGGTTATTGTGCGATATTATTTCATTTGATAAGTGATGGACTATTGGATTTTGTTGATAGGTATGTAGTCAAATTATCACCCCGGAAAAGGTTTCCCCGAATTTGACTCTGGCGGTTTCTTCCCTCCGATTCGGGCGGTCTCTTCCGCCGATTCAGCGTTGGACCATAAGGAACCGGGTCCTTCTGCGCCTCTCCTACGCGCAAGGGAGGGGAAGGGTATAAATACCCCCGCTCCCCACACCAAGACACACAGTTCCCCGAGATCTACCCGAGACCTGACCTGCGATTTTTCCTTTTAGTTAGTTAGTACAGAGAAGTAAGATAGTTGTGTTGGAGAGTTGGAAGTGGCTAGAGTTAGAGTAGTGTTCAGTATTTTCCTCCCCCTTTACGATCGACCCCCAAGCGAAGAAGACGAGTGGACAGGGCAAGGAAACGGCTTTCAATTCGGAAAATCAACCATAATAGTCGAGCAAGAGAGGAGGCGTACGAACCCACCGGAAAGGCACGTCTGAACGTGTAGACTTGAATACTGCCGTGAGGAGTCTGTTGTTGCAGGAACCTTGCCGCCACGAACGACAGCCCCGGAGCCCCAGGATACCCCTCCCTGGACAGCAGCCCGGAAAGGACCATCCCTGGACCACTTGGACCATCCCTGGACCACGTTGGACCACCTTACTTACTTACCTTATCTAAGCGATACCATTCGCGTAATAGCGCCCCTCGGGCTTTGTGCATCACACTTCCTAACGAGAGTCACAAAAGGGTTGTACCCGTTTGTTCCAGAACTCTCAACATCTTTGGCCCCAAGAAACGTCCCTTGTCCCTCGAACCATCGAACGTCCGAACCCATCAGCGAACCCTCGACTCTGGTGCCACACTACACTATTATCTAACATTGCTTTTAACTATCATACTTACCTTAGCTGCCCCGTTCATGTAAACCCCGAAATTCGCGTCAAGTCATTTTTCATCACTTAACTCCTGTATTTTCTTTTGCGCCTTCGTGACCCCATTTTGACGTTGTTAATTCTTTCAATAAATTCAGTCACCTATACGTATTGAGATTCTTTCACATCCTTTTGAGAACATTAGAGTCATCTTTCGAACCGCCATAAGGCTTCCAAATTATTAGCTTTCTCGTAGGGATTCACAGCCGTATAATAACCTGTACCCGGAGTCAGAACCTGTGCAACGCTGACTGCGGGGCCGCTGCCAACCTACGAACTTCAGGTAATTTACTTGTAGACTTTTCCCTGCCAAATTTCGGCCGTAGCTCGCCATTCATTCCTGACATAGACGTAAGTAGGTTTACAGGCAGGATAGTCACACAAGTAACGATTACAGGTACTTGTGAAACTTGAACAAACTTTGAAGTGCAATTATTGATGGGTAAATTATTACACAATGGCAAATTATTACACAACGGTAAATTATTACCGAACGGCCAATTATTACACAACGGTTAATCTACCAAGAAGGACTGGATTTCGTTGATTTGTACTTCTGCAACTTGAACAACCGTTGAAGAATTATTGATGGGCAAGTTATTACACAACGGTTCATTATAGGTAATGACACAGAAAACAGTGATCTACGCAAAAGGGGCATCTATTTCACTCCACGTCAAGAATTTTCCTTCAGAACTTCATTTTTTGGGTTTCCTTTTGCAATTTTAGTTAATGTTTGTCATCCACAGAATTATTTTAGCAACATTTAACTCGTGATTTATATAGGTACCTAGTAACGAGTACGGGGTTAGGTACTAACCTACGGAGGGTCTGCGATCTACATAATATGTATAGACTAGTGTACATAATTTATGTTATATAGACGGGTTATCTATACAGAGAGCTGTGATCTGTAACAGAAGGGTATTCTGTACAAAATAATAAACCGTTGTGCAGGGATTTGCAGCGTTTTTAACGTTTTGGTTTATTATTTTCAATAATGAACCATTGGAATCGAGCATGAAAAAAAAAATTCTTACCCCCCCTCAAAATTTGATGGTTTACGTTTCAAGATATGTAGAATCCAAAACTGCAATAAAAATATTTCTGTCTGTCCGCCGTACGCCGTACGCCGTACGGGCCACTTTTCTTAGTTACCATGAAAAAAAATTGATGAAATTCGGGTTATAGGTTCCGTTCGGGGTCTAGTTGGTCCTCGAAGCTCGACGTTACTGTGAGTCATCTCTAAGGGGTTCAAAATAGGGGTTGAAATTTTCAAAACGCCTATACCATTTTTTTACGTAAGTATTTTTACGGTTTTAAATAGTTCTTGAACTTGCGAGTTTTTTAAGACCATCCGGAGCATCGTACGTCCAGCCGTTCGTTCACAGTAAGGCCCCGAAGTTTGCACCGACAGGCATTTTCGACTCCAGTGTGAATGAAATTGTATACAATCCAAACCAAATCTCGTAACCAGAGACGCGCCCACAATAGGAATTTGTGAATACGGCCAATCATTGGTAGGGATCACCTGATTATATTGGCGGAGTATGAAGTCGAGTTGGTTGTTCTGTGATATTATTTAATTTGAAAAATGATGGCTCTATTGGAGTTTGTTGGTAGGTAGTGAAACTTGAACAAACGTTGAAGTATTATTGATGGGTAAATTATTACTACGGTAAATCATTACTCAACGGGAAATTATTACACAACGGTAAATTATACCATCTACGTAGAAGGGGCTGGAGTTTGTTGGTAGGTACTTTTGCAACTTTTTTCACTCCTCATCAACAATTTCTTTTCAGAACTTCATTATGTGTGTTTCTTTTTGTTAGGTACTGTTTGTCATCGGCAGAATTATTTTAGCAACATTTAACTCGTGATTTAGGTAGGTACCTAGTAACGAGTACGGGGTTAGGTACCAACCTAAGGAGGGTCTGCGATCTACATAATATGTATAGAATAGTACATATCATATTATATAGACGGGTTATCTATACATAGAGCTGTGATCTGTAACAGAAGGGTATTCTATACAAAATAATAGTACATTCTATACAAAATAATAGTACATTCTATACATAGTACATTCTATAATAGTACATTCTATAATAGTACATTCTATAATAGTACATTCTATAATAGTACATTCTATAATAGTACATTCTATAATAGTACATTCTACAATACATTCTACAATACATTCTACAATACATTGTAGAATGTATTGTTTTTAAATTGATCTCGAACTTGGGAATTTTTGAGACCACCCGGAGCATTTCAAGTGTTGCCTTTCGTTTGCACGGAAAGGGTCGTCAACACGATTTTGAATGAAACGGTATAAATCCGGTCCAGATAACATTGCTAGGGAACACCTGATTATAATCACGGATGGCTGTATGAAATCGAGTTTGTTGTGTGTTATTGTCTCACTTGAAGAATGATGTCCTTTCGGATTTTGTTTATAGGAAATTTTGTAGCTGGAACAAATGTTATGCTTCATGAATAACAGAAAATAATTAATGATTGAATTATTGAATCCCGCGCATTTTTATGAAACTGTAATTCCCGGCCCTGCTCCAATACTCGTTTAGGGCTTTCCTGGGTGGAGCAGGCGAGTAGGTATTGACCGTAGGTACCAGTGATCTACGCAGAAGGGGCATCCATACAGGGGAATAATAAACCGTTGTGTAATAATTTGCAGCCCTTTTTAATGGCGAATTCAAAAGTGGACTGAATTTGAGGAGGATGGAAATAAAATTAAAATTAGATTTGGGACAAATAAACGAATTTTGAATTTCTGAGAGCCCGCCAAAACGGCCACTTCACCTAACTCCGCCCACTCCCTGAGCTTGTCGTCACATTTCTCGTGTCTTCATGTCTTGATCCACCATCCACTTCCTTGGTCATGTTATGTTACTGAATCGTTGGTTGTGTTTTCGCGACTTTTTGGTGCTGTTCATTCAACTTTTCCTGCTGTACGCAATATTGATGCAACAGTAATTCACAATAATTGACAAAATACCTAAAAAAAAGTGAAGGATGGGTATGAGGCGTCGTCGTTCAACGTACCGCCTCTCAGTTCGTTTGGCCTGTGCGAGTTCATGTCAAAAATAAAACTTGGGAATTGCGAAATGAATGGAGTGAAGATGACGAGGTCAGCCGTTATTATTGAGTCAGCTATTACAAGTAGCTAATGCAGTTTTCTATAAAATTATGTACCTAACTAACTTGCCAACCAGAGGAATTGATTCGTAGGTGGGTACATGAAACACTTCCACGTTGAACCTTTTCCCCAGTGATTACGGTTCGTAGGTACCGTTCACCTATGTTATTCCCTATACTATTCTACCAGATGCATAAAATAATTCCTATCTGAAATAATTTATCCATCGATGAAAAGCGAATGTATGGCGGATATTTGATCACCGTCAGGTGCCTATATTAGTAAATATTTATAGCTACTGGTATTAAAATTATCTCCACAAACTTTCATAGATTTAAGGGTGATTGATATTATAGCCTTTTCTACTTATCAGGTCGAACCACATTAACCGGGTTTGTTGGCCAGTTGGCACAGCGTTGAACAATTTTTCGGGAGATTTTAGTTGAGCTGGCATAGTTCAGCACAATACAATATTTTTTTGTACCTATATAATTTTTTTGGAATAACAAAGAAATAGCACCGCGAACTTTCTGGTTTCCGCATCCACTATCCGTCCAGTTTTGTTTTTGTTTGGTTGTTGGTTCCATTCTTCTTCTTCTGCTTCTTCTTCGAGGTATTTTCTTTTCGTTTTACAGTATGGTAATGCGTTGTTGTCTAGTCTGTTGTGTAGAAGATGTTGAAGCATCGCGGGCAATAACGAAAAGGAAACTTGTTGCATGACGTAGTTGTTAGTTGATGATAAGCATGGAAGTCGCCTTGTGCCCTGGGGATAGAGAACTGTGACGTCACCTGCTCGTCAACCAATCACAGAGAGTTTCGTGCAGCTATCCCTTCTCACGATTTTCAAATTCGATTTTAATTATTACGAAACAGTTTTGTCCTTATTTGGTAATTTTCGTACTGTAGGTACGACTAGGTACGAACTGTTTCGTAACTGCAGATGGTCTAGTGTAGAGTAAAAAAGGTTTCAGGCAGAATATCAAATGGGTGCAAGTTCCTCATTGTAGCGACCTCTAAACTGAACGAATGGGTGACGATAAATCCACCAGTTACGATGGAGTCGGTTGCGCCGTATTTTTTGGAGAGTTCTGCGCCAGGCCTGGGCTTCTATGTCTTGAATCGTTCGGCGCCGACGGATATCAACGGAGATTGGCTGTCAGGCTCAATTTACCGGACTCATGAACATGTTAAGAAATACGATCCACAAAAAAGTGACCGACCCAATGAATATCATTTTACGGTAAGGTTGGACCTTGCCCTTGTGAATATATAAATGAAGTGATAATGATTCGCCTTATAGTTTGGCAGAAAAATGGCATTTCAACCAGTGGGGATGCTCACCTTATTTTTTTCATCTTTATTTATTTGAATGTAGACACAGAGATGAGATGGTAAATATTTCTCATTTGTTAGAGACGTAAGTTAATAATTGTTAATTAAATAGATATGGTGGTGGCATCATTCGCGCTTTCCACGTAATCTTGGAAACTGAAAAAAAAAGAAGAAAAAAAGCTATTCCGGCGAACCGATTCGATTTTTCTCATCAACAAACAACACAAAAAGCAAATTTGGGAAAAAATCAGCAATTCCGGAATCGTGGATATTCCCCATTCTTTTTATCTTCAACTGTGTCACCTCAGGAAATAACAATTTATTATTGCTTTACTGTAGGAACTGGAATGTTAACCCGCGAATCTGGGAGGACAGTTTTAGTTTGTCCTCGTCCATATCTTCCGTTGTATCCAATTGATTTCCATGGTCCCCAGTTTACTGGCTTTATATCGTTATTTATAATTGTCTCCCTTGTAAAAGCGGCTGGAACAAGGATATTTTTTATGCGTGTTCAAAATCATTGAATCATTGTTGGATAATTCGTACAAGTAGAGAGTTGGGGCACACAAAGTGAGTAGTAAATCAGGCAAATAAGATATGATGGAATGTTCAAATTTCATGTGCCACAGAAGAATGCCTCGACGCGAGCCGCTTCGGAACAGCGAATAATTTACATGATTTCGTAAACTGAAATTCAACTAGAGGCGTAAATTTGTTCCAAAGCCGGTTCGAGCGCGCCAACTCTGAGGCGGTTAATTTGATTTAATGTAGTCCCAAGAGGAGAGTTGCAAGTGGGCTGTGAAGTGAGGGTTGCGCGCATTATGACACATTCACGTTGCTTTACAAGTACTCCTTTAGGACCCCTCACCGAAGTCCACGGGGTAGTTTAGTGGCTGAGGGTTGACCCGATTCTCGAATTAATGGTTCATCAATATTCGAGATGGCTTCCCCGCTCTTCTCTTGACTACCTCGGATTCTCTAAACGCCTGGCAGGAGTTATCTCGAACTATACGATGCAGGGTATGGAATTAGTTTTGTTAGTGTTCGAAATAACAACAAGTGAGATGTATTGGGAAAGGAACCCATTCTCACTTCCTCTTTCACTTCCAACTTACTCAGTCGTGGTGTTCACTTTCATGCAATCGTCGATGTATTTTCAGAACTACAACAGTTTTCAAGATACAGATCCATGTAATTCCTCGTGGAACACAGTGGATGCGCCAGTTTGTGCGTCACACAGCTGTCCCCTATCTAGTGGAATTTTCTTGCCTTGAATACCGCTCGAGTTTTTTGTTTATTATTTTCATTAATGAACCTTTGGAATCGAGCATGAAAAAAAAAAAAACCCAAATTTGATGGTTTCCGTTTCAAGGTATGTAGAATCCGAAATTGCAATAAAAAACGCTGCAAATCCCTGCACAACGGTTTATTATTTTGTACAGAATACCCTTCTGTTACAGATCACAGCACTCTGTATAGATAAACCCGACTATATAATATAGTATGTACCTACTATTCTATACATATTATGTAGATCGCAGATCCTCCGTAGGTTAGTACCTAAACAAGTACTCGTTACTAGGTACCTCCCTAAACTGTTGTGTAATAATTTACCTGTATAGGTTCCACTTCTACGGAGATAGAATAATGAAACGTTGTGTACTAATTTGCCCATCAATAATACTTTTACGGTTGTTCAAGTTGCAAAAGTATCTATCAACAAAATCCAGCCCCTTCTTGGTAGATTAGCCGTTGTGTAATAATTTACCGTGGTGTAATAATTTACCGTTGTGTAATAATTTACCGTTGTGTAATAATTTGTCGTTGTGTAATAATTTGCCATTATGTAATAATTTACCCATCAATAATACTTCAACGGTTGTTCAAGTTGCAAAAGTACCTATCAACAAAATCCAGCCCCTTCTGGGTAGATGAGCCGTTGTGTAATAATTTGCCATTGTGTAATAATTTGCCATTGTGTAATAATTTGCCATTGTGTTGTATTGCAGTTTTGGATTCTACATACCTTGAAACGTAAACCATCAAATTTTGAGGGGGGTAAGCATTTTTTTTCATGCTGGATTCCAATGGTTCATTATTAAAATAATAAACCAAAACGCTGCAAATCCCTGCACAACGGTTTATTATTTTGTACAGAATACACTTCTGTTACAGATCACAGCACTCTGTATAGATAAACCCGACTATATAATATAGTATGTACCTACTATTCTATACATATTATGTAAATCGCAGATCCTCCGTAGGTTAGTACCTAACCCCGTACTCGTTACTAGGTACCTACCTAAATCACGAGTTAAATGTTGCTAAAATAATTCTGTGGATGACAAGCTTGTTGATGTGGAGTGAAAAAAATTGCAAAAGTACCTACCAACAAACTCCAGCCCCTTCTACGTAGATGGTATAATGTAATGAACCGTTGTTCATTATAACCCATCAGTAATACTTATCGTTTGTTCAAGTTTCACTACCTATCAACAAACTCCAGAAGAGCCATCATTTTTCAAATGAAATAATATCACAGAACAACCAACTCGACTTCATACTCCGTGATTACAATCATGTGCTCCCTAGCAATGATTTTATCTCGGGCCAATTCCCGATTGTTAGCGCGTCCTTAGTAGTGATGATTTTTGGGCTGAATGTATACAATTTCATTCACCCTGCAGTTGAAAATGCCTGTCGGTGCAAACTCTGGGCCTTACTGTGAACGAACGGCTGGACGTACAGTGCTCCAGGTGGTCTTTAAAAAACTCCCAAGTTCGAGAACTATTTAAAACCGTGAAAAAATTCGAGAAAACGGCGTCCTGGAGACCTCAACCCCTATTTTTCACCCCTTACGTATGACTGACAGTAACTTCGAGCTTCGAGGACCAACTAGACCCCAAATGGGACCTATAAACCGAATTTCGTCAATTTTGGCTCATGGTAACTAAGAAAAGTGCTCAGTACGGCGGAACGAAAGAAATTTTTGGTTTTTATTTACAATAAAATGAACCTTTGGAATCGAGCATGAAAAAAATAAAAATAAATTAAAATTTTAACCCCCCTTCAAAATTTGATGGTTTCCGTTCAAGGTATGTGAAATCCGAAAATGCAATACAAAAATTTCTGTCCGTCCTCCGTACGCTGTACTGAGAACGTTTCTTAGTTACCTTGAACCGTAATTGACGGAATTGGGTTTATAGGTCCCATTCGGGGTCTAGTTGGTCCTCGAAGCTCGGCGTTAATGTCAGTCATCTCTAAGGGGTGAAAAATAGGGGGTTGAAGTATCCAGGACGCCGTTTTCTCGAATTTTTTTACGGTTTTAAATAGTTCTCGAACTTGGGAGTTTTTTAAGACCACCCGGAGCATTGTACGTCCAGCTGTTCGCTCACAGTAAGGCCCAGAAGTTTGCACCGACAGGCATTTTCAACAGCAAGTTCGCGATCTACATAATTATATATAGAATAGTACATATTATTATATTATATAGACGGGTTATCTATGCAGAGAGCTGTGATCTGTAACAGAAGGGTACTCTGTACAAAATAATAAACCGTTGTGCAAGGATTTGCAGCGCTTTTCCGGACGGAGTAGAGCTGAATGATCCTGATTTCCTGGTAGCTCGGTATTGACTTTCTGAATTTCAGGTTTTAATTTCTGATTTACTCCACCAGGGTTTTTCAGGGTCCTACCCATGAGAGAACTTGACTGGGCTCCAAGAAGTCTAATGGCGCAAAAGCTTTGACCAAATTGGCGTCAAAGGGAGAAAAAATGAAGTTTTGATGTGCTACTTCTGGGTTAGCTCAACGCTCTTTCCGACTTTCCGGCTCCAGATGTATTCATGCGACGAAACATGAACTAAGACGAAGAGAATCGCCATGTTACCGCTAACAAAATACTTTGCCTCTAACGAAGATGAAATTTATATTATCTGTGATTCTGAATAATACAGACAGACAGATCCAGGGGATCCGTAGGGGTCATTACCATTTGTTTACTTCGTCTTTTTCGCATTTAGCCACTGGGGTATTTTATATCAACGCAATTTCTGATTATTAGAGACCTGATTATTATTATTAGAATACGAACTAAATCACTCGCGGAGAAATCGTAGAAACCCATTTCAAAGAAAAACGGAGTTATTGAAAAACACGCTGCAAATCCCTGCACAACGGTTTATTATTTTGTACAAAATACCCTCCTGTTACAGATCACAGATCTTTGTATAGATAACCCTTCTACATAACATACTACTACTGTACTATTCTACACCCTCCGCAGGTTAGTACCTAACCCCTTACTCGTTACTAGGTACCTACCTAAACCGTTGTGCAATAATTTACCTGTATAGGTTCCCCTTCTACGGAGATAGAATAATGAACCGTTGTGTAATAATTTGCCCATCAATAATACATCAACGGTTGTTCAAGTTGCAAAAGTGCCTATCAACAAAATCCAGCCCCTTCTTGGTAGATGAGCCATTGTGTAATAATTTACCGTTGTGTAATAATTTACCGTGGTGTATTTACCGTTGTGTAATAATTTGCCGTTCTGTAATAATTTGCCGTTCTGTAATAATTTGCCATTGTGTAATAATTTACCCATCAATAAACTTCAACGGTTGTTCAAGTTGCAAAATTACCTATCAAAAAAATCCAGCCCCTTCTGGGTAGATGAGCCGTTGTGTAATAATTTGCCGTTGTGTAATAATTTGCCGTTGTGTAATAATTTTCCATTGTGTAATAATTTACCCATCAATAATACTTCAACGGTTGTTCAAGTTGCAAAAGTACCTATCAACAAAATCCAGCCCCTTCTTGGTAGATGAGCCGTTGTGTAATAATTTACCGTTGTGTAATAATTTACCGTGGTGTCATTATTTACCGTTGTGTAATAATTCACCGTTGTGTAATAATTTGCCATTGTTTAATAATTTACCTATCAATAATACTTCAACGTTTGTTCAAGTTTAAGAAGTACCTACCATCAAAATCCAATGGTCCATCACTTGTCAAATGAAATAATATCGCAGAACAAACAACTCGACTTCATACAGCCATCCTTGATTATAATCAGATGCTCCGTAGTTATGATATCCGGGCCGGAGTTATACCGTTTGATTCACGATCGTGTTGACGAAGCTTTTTGGTGCACACGAACGGCTGGACGTACAATGCTCCGGGTGGTCTCAAAAAATTGTTTAGCTCAAGACAAATTTAATAACGTAATAAAAACCATACCCTTCAATCGAAAGTTTTCGAGGTACGGCGTTCTGAAAATTTCAACCCCTATTTTGAACCTCTTAGAGATGACTGACAGTAACGTCGAGCTTCGAAGACCAACTAGACCCCGAACGGAACCTATAACCCGAATTTCATCAATTTTCTTTCATGGTAACTAAGAAAAGTGGCCCGTACGGCGTACGGCGGACAGACAGAAATATTTTGATTGCAGTTTTGGATTCTACATACCTTGAAACGTAAACCATCAAATTTTGAGGGGGGGTAAGAATTTTTTTTTCTTGCTCGATTCCAAAGGTTCATTATTGAAAATAATAAACCAATAGTCTATTTCCACTAATACACGAAAAACGCAAGAAGCACTGTTATACCGGTTTCGGTGATCAAACCATCGTCAGTAACACACAATAACATGTTATTGTTTATAATAACATGTTATTGTGTGAATAACATGTATTGTGATCACCTAAACCGGTATAACAGTGTTGTTGATGAGCTCCCATTATAGTTATTCTTCCTTACCTTACTAAATTGTCCCTCCCACCCGTTTCTTCAACATTGAACTCCTTGAGTGCGCTCCTTTGAGCTTATGTCCTTATGTGCATGTTTTTACCAACGTTTCCCGAGTGTCCCTTCCTGGGATTTCATCACGATGAAAAAGCGTCCCATTCGTACGGAGCGGTCATAAAGATTTATTCAAAAGGCGACGGCGCTGCGAGCGCCACACGCATGCAGTTTCTACCCGCTGCCACAACTTCATGTTTTATGACTGCAGAATATTGGAGTTGCGTTTGGCGAAAGAGGAAGTTCACGGGCAGACTGACAAGTTATTGCTTCTTGAAACGCTCGTCGGCACGTGAGCTCCATTTTCTTTTCCCGGAATGACTGATGGCTTGCACTTGCATAGTAAGCGCGAAGATTGAATTATTGGCGAGACGGAGAAAATCCTCTCGCCGTTACAATTTTACTGATCTATACTCCGCTTGTACTCGCCTCAAGTCCATGTTTTATTCAAAAGAAACGTGATCTAGCAACACATTTCTTTGCTCGTAATATTATTTGAATAGGTATTTTTGCTTCCTCGCTACCGAAGGTAGGGAAACCTTGGATTCGTGATTGAGTAAAAAAAATATATGTCCTCCAAAATGAAAATTTCCACAACCATTTTGCGTTTCAGACATGAAGGAATATTTTTGGTTCCGTGTCTGTCTGAATTCCTTGAAATAATAGTCGAAATGGGCTGAAATTTGGAGGCTAGGTGCGTGTTGGGTCACAGATGACCCCGTGCGTGTTGGGTCACAGATGGTCCCATACCAAAATCCTTGAAAAAGAACTGTCATTCTCGTCTGCGCATGCGCAAACGCGAAATACTTTAAACGCCCATAACTAGGTACCTTAAATGTTTTTGAAATGAGTTCAGATTTGGAGGGTCGATCAGGAATACTTCTTTGATAGTTCCATATAAACGTCATTGAAATCGTACTGTAACTTTCATCTGCGCATGCACAAACATAAAATATTGACCATTTCCTTGTAACGCTTCTAATTACAGAGCTGAAATTTTGAGGGTGTGCGTGGGTTAGCTCGCAGATGGTCCGTTTTCAAAATCATGGAAATTGTTTCGTCTGTGCATGCGCAAACGTGAAATACTTGAAACGCCCATAACTACTTTAAATATCGTTGAAATGATTTCAGATTTGGAGGGTCGATCAGGAATAATTCTTTGGTAGTTCCATATAAATTTCATTGAAATCGTACTATAACTTAAGCAGAGGAAGAAGAAGCAGAAATTTTGTTATCATGGTGGTACGACCTAATCGTCAGGCAATGGGACAATCCAGGAGGGTTTTGTTCTTTTCTAAATCTCTTTGAACGATGTGATATTTTACAAGCCACGGTTTCTTTCTGATTGCATATTTTCGTGTTTAAAATGAAGCGTGTTCGCAGGAATCTTTGTTACCACCTACCTTGCTGTGAGAGTTCCATTATATTATTTAGTCTGAAACGTTTCTATTTTGAACATTCATTTTATAAGATTAAATATAAAGTTGGTTGGTAAAATGTGTGTTACATTTCTTAGAAGGCCCTCCTTTTTTGTTTCAAAATTATGGTCACCGTAAGTGTAATGGTTTTACATAATAATTATGTTACCCTGTCCCCTAAATCACGCTCTAAATACCGTACACGTTGGTATTAAAATAATTAAATGTCACCTGTTCAGTTCCTTGATTGCACGCGCAGTGTCATCACTTATTAATACTACGCAGCACAATAATAATTATGTTATTCGGATATTGCGATGCTATTGTTCTGATTGTAATTACTATCACCGACCTGGTTATCTGCCGTGATCATTACCCAGTTTCCCTGATGACTGACATCCCATGTCAAGTTGTCCTTATCAAACTCAAGTAATGTCACTTGGGCCCATCAAGTGCCACAAAGGGCTTCAGCGGACGATGCTTGTCCTATCTTCGCTGGGTCCATTGTATTATATCTACGTAACATGGTATTATATCGCTTGATCCCTGTAATAGTAACCCCTAACCCTAATATACTTCTTAAATAATCCTATTCAACAATTTATATATCATGTTATGTTATCCAGGGTCAGCTTCTGATTATAAATAAACTGGGCAGCCGTTGTGGTAGCTGTGGGTCGACAATTATGTACCTACATCTTTCTTCCTGGTAATTGGTAGATCACACCGTTCACTTTTTCAGAAATTTTTTTATTGCTTTTTCGGATTCTACATACCTTGAAACGAAAACCATCAAATTTTGAGGGGGTGTTGAATTTTTTGTTCATGCTCGAATAATTCCAAAGGATCATTATTGAAAATAATAAACCAAAAATTTCTATCGATCCGCTGTACGCCGTACTTCGCACTTTCCTTAGTTACCGTAAACCAAAATTAATGAAATTTGGTTCGCAAAGCTCGGCGTTACTGTCGGTCATCTCTAAGAGGTTGAAATTTTTAGAAAGCCGTGGCTCGAAAACTTTCAATAGACGGGTATGGTTTTTTAACGTTTTTAAATTGATCTTGAACTAAACAATTTTTTTAAGGCCACATGGAGCATTGTACGACCAGCCGTTCGCTTACATCGAAAAGCTTCATCAACATGATCGTGAATGAAACGGTATAAGTTCGGCCCAGATATCGTTGCTATGGAACACCTGAGTGTAATCACGTGTGGTTGTAAGAAGTGGAGTTAGTTGTTCCTTGATACTGTTTCGTTTGAAGAATGATGGCTCTTTTGGATTTTGTTGGTAGGTACTTTTTGTAACTTGAAAAAACGTTATGCTTCATGAATAGCAATGAATAATAATTAATAATAATAATAATAATTAATAATTGAATTATTGAATCCTGCTCATTTTTATGAAACTGTAATTCCCCGTGCTGGCTCCAGTACTCGATTTAGGGCTTTCCTGTGGGGAGCACGAGGTTAGGTACTGACCACAGAAGGCTGTGATCTACTCAGAGGGGGCATCTACACGAGAAAATTATTACACAGCGGTTTGTTGTTTTCCTTATGCTTCACGAATAAAAACTAATAATTATTAATGAATGTATTATTGAATCTCGCGCATTTGTATGAAACTTTAATTCCCCGTGCCGGCTCCAGTACTCGATTTAGGGCTTTCCTGTGGGGAGCACGAGGTTAGGTACTGACCACAGAAGGCTGTGATCTACTCAGAGGGGGCATCTACACGAGAAAATTATTACACAGCGGTTTGTTGTTTTCCTTATGCTTCAAGAATAACAACTAATAATTATTAATGAACGATTAATTGAATGTCGCGCATTTGTATGAAACTTTAATTCCTCGTGCCGGCTCCAGTACTCGATTTAGGGCTTTCCTGGGGGGAGCTCGAAGGTATGGATCACAGAAAACAGTGATTTACCAGAAGGGGCATCTATACAGGTTTTTTTTTTCTGAAAATGATTTATTGCACCAAGTAACACTTATTAGCAACATATTTCTGACATATATTTATGCTGAAATAACGAAACTTAAGTACTGAACTAAGTTCCTGAAGTTTTTGAAAGTTAGAAGTGCTAATGGTGGATTTCACCACCTCGAGTTAAGGTTCGAGTTACTGGTAACTCGAAGATTGCGAGAAAAATGCGTTTCACCACCCCGAGTTAGTCTTAACCCCCGGTTTACCGAGCGAGTAAACTCCCAGATCTTAGTCCCTACTCTATCCAGGGAATAGCGCGTTGACTCCGAGAGTTACTGCTTGAGTCGTTGTTGTTGTTGTTGGTTAGCGTTTCTTTCTAGTGTTATCTGATAATACTTCCCCCTAAAAACTGTCAGTTTTCGGTCGCCTCCCTTCATCATATTTTTGTATTTCAGTCGGGGGGGGGGGGGGGTTAGTGGGGATCATACACCCCCCCCCCCCCCCCCCCTCATTGGCTCGAAAACTTTATCACAAATTAAAATTTAAATCTTAAGAATGATAACATTCACAAAAGTAACAAACAAACACAACAATAACAGATTAAACGGTAAATCAAACATGATTAAACAGTTAAATAACATTACGTTTATTAGCGAATTTTCGAAGAAAAGGAAGCTATTGTTCTCGGTCCAAAATTTTTAAAACTCGAATTTCCGAAAGATTTTTATACCAAAATCCGTTTCAGACCATCCTGAATTCACTGCCGAAAGACACCAAAAATTATATGTATATATATATATTTATATATATATTTATATATTTATATATTTATATATTTATATATGTATGTGTCATTCCAGACGATAACTCTCGATAGAATTGAGATAAAAAGTTCAAATTTGCACGAAAAATCTGTCTTGGCAATCGACACGCTAAGTTCGAAGATGGGCAGAATCGGGTCACTCTAAGGGGGAGTTTTGGGGAATTTTAGGGGGGGAAAATTACCCATAAATTCCCAAAATGAAAAAGTCTGACAAGTGACACCTCATTTTAAAGGTTTTTGTACGCTGAACACGATGGTGAAATCAGAATTGCGATATCTCATTCCATTCTCAAACTGGAGCACTTTGAAGATGAAGGAACGTGGTTATTTCCTGAGATGTTCTTCCTGGTTCGTCTGCTCTAATCTGATAACGGAATGGGATATCGCAATTCTGACTTCACCATCGTGTTCAGCGTTGGAAAATCTACAAACCGAGGTGTTACTCGGCAAAAAATGGAACAAAAAATTGTTACGTATCCAATACCTACTCTTCTGGTATTCAAAACATTTTTGATTTCCCCCTCCCCCTCCTTCCACCCCAAATTTTACTTTGCGTAAAACTACTCCTGTTTTAATTTTGTATGGTATCAAGTTGGGAAAACATTGGCCGAAAATTAATTTTCAGAAAATTTTAGGCGGAGGAGGAAGATGCCGAAAACTTCGAAAATTCGCTCTTATAGCCATGCTGCATGACTGTGGTTTTTTTTTATTACTAACGATCTGTGCCAAAAATTTGATCCACTCTTTTTAACAAAAATGCTTATCGAAATAGTCCCTCACCGTCACCATCCCACACGTGAGGTGAATAATATTGATTTTAGCCCAAAAATCCTAATTAGTCCCCTATTCTGTGTGAAAAACAAGTGAAATGGTATTTTTCTGTCTTCACTAAGCATTCCATACCACTTTCAGTGATTTTATATAACAATTTTAGCCGTTTTTACCAAGTTTTGACCCCTAAAAACTCAAATTTGACTCACTTCGAATTTTTGAAAATTGCTCATCCTTCTGTTTGGCAATAAGAACATTTTGGCGAAATTAGGAATTTTTATCAAGTACCCAAGGTCAGATATCGTCTGGAGTGACACATAAATAAATATAATAATATACGTATACATTTTTTTTTAAATCTAGAGATGAAATCAGGATGCTCTGAAACGGATTAGCCTATAACATAATTTCAAAAAAATTTTTCTGAATAGTTTGGACCCATTGCGATAGCATCATTCCTTGAAAATTCTCGAACATTGTTGCCAAATAAATGTTTTATTTCATCAATTTATCTTACCTAACGTTACCTGTAACATTTAGTGCTTTGTTAAATTTAATTTAAATTCAGCTAATGCCAAACCTTATTAGCGAATTTTAAAGATGAAGCTATTGCTATGGGTAACGTTTTCAGAACATGAATTTTTGAAATATTTGTATAGGCAAATCCGTTTCTGAGCATCCTCAGTTCATCCCAGATTTTAACAAAAATGTAGGTATTATGTATATAATATTTATGTGCCACTCCAGATGATATCCGTCCTTGGGTACATGATAAAAATTCCAAATTTCTCCAAAACATTTGTGTTGCCAAACAAAAGAATGAGTTCGAAGATGAGCAATTTTCAAAAATTCCAAGGCAGTCAAATTGGAGTTTTTAGGGGTCAAAAGTCTGTGAAAACGGTTAAAATTGTAAATAATTGATTAAAAAAATCACTGGAAGTGGTATGGAAGGGCGAGTAATGACAGAAAAATACCATTTCAGTTGCTTTTCACAATGGTCAGATTTTCGTTTTTGGGGGGGTAAAAAATGGGTATGGCTACGTCCTAATTGGCAGTTTTCGTACGAAAGGATTAGTGCGAATTCGTCCCTAGCAGATCGCCCCTAATTTCAAACTTGGGTATTGCAGGTAGTGGCCTAATTGGTCGGTTTTCCCGTCCGAGGTCGTCGCCCGAGTAATCCGTACGAACCCCCTCGGTTTGTTTCGCCAACCCTTCGTGCGAGCCGTGCGAAAAAGGGTTTTTCAAACAGTGCTGAGCAGGTCATCTGTCCACTTCTGGTTTTCTCTCCTGCGTGCGAAGTTTTCGTGCGTCGAAAAATCAAACAAGTTTGTTTTTGTCGTACGGTATACGCGATGGCCTACGAGGAAAATTTGATTATGGAAGTGCAGTCACGACCAATTCTTTGGGATAAGCGAAGTGAACATTACAAAAACCGTGACAAAGTTCGCGAGGAGTGGGAGAAGATAGCAACAACCTTGGGAAAACCACGTAAGTACATAAATATCATTTTATTGTTACTTTTCGTCATAACTGTAATTTAAAATTATATTAATACAATACGTAATCACCATAACTCACAATATTTTACTTACATTTACATACACAAATTTTAGTTACACGTAATTCGTAGGTACATGATGCAAAATCGAACCATAGAGCCTATATAACGGTAAAAACTTGAACGTTGTTAGAAAAATACAAACAAAATCGGCAGTACTCGGACATTTCATGTGCTTGGGTTGTAACTTCTTCCAAATGGCGGTACACATCTCCGAGACGATGTTCGCTACAGCTGTTTTCGAAATCCTGTAGGAAAACGCAAGTTGTCGGAAAGGGAGTCCTGTAGCCAGATATCTGAAAAATAGCAGAACCCCTTCTCTGATCAGGTTTTTCACACGAAAGTTAAATTTTAATTCAAATGAATAGTAGTGATTTCACGATGTGGAAAAATGGGTTCCAATGAACTCAAATAAAACAGCAGGCATAATGTATTTATGTTCAAAGCCTTTCCCTTCTTTTTCTAGTTCCCTTTGATTCAGCACACCAAATTCTAGGAATAGTGATTCCTTACAGTCAAACTTGTTTGTCGGGATTATAGGAAGGTACCTCAATCTCATATTCTCTTATTTTTTCTCTTATTCCTCCCTTATTTAGGATCATAAAACACCTATTGCTTCATTTTGTTCTCTTTGCAGGAGAGGTGGTGAAGAATAAATGGAGGAATCTGAGGGACACCTTCCAGAAAGAACTGAAAAAAGTTCCTAAGGGCCGTTCAGGAGATCCTGGCAGCCCAAATGCTATGAACTATACTGGGAAATGGGCTTATTTCCACGATCTCTGTTTTCTGAAGGTCGTAATGACACCTCGCGAAACTGAAGGCAATACTCCTGACGAACCTCGAGCGCCATCACATGATTCTGAAGTTACTACCCAAGAAGATTCACCTGACGATAAAGTGCAGCCTTCTCGTCTGAATGACAGTGATAGCGCTGATTTTCAGGTGCTATCCGTACTATCCAGTACAAGTTCATCACAAAACGAGCAGGCACAGGACAGCCTCCACGCACAGCCTCATCATGTGAGAGGAACAGAAGACGGCACATTTTCTTCACCACAGTTGAGGGCAACAGAAAACCATGCTCATCCCCGAAGTGACCCAGAACAGCCCAGGAAGAAAAAGAAGAAGACTGATACCGGTATTACTGATTTTCAAAAAAGAATGTTGGAGATTGAAGAGAAAAAAATTTCAGCTTTCAAAGAAAAAAGCAGGGTGGATGACGACGAGGATATGCTGTTCGCAAAATCTCTGGTTCCTTATCTGAAGAATCTTAACCCAATTCAAAAGCTGAGACTCAAAAGTAAAATCCAGAATCTGATTGCTGATGAGATGTCTACACCAACTGGACATTAAATCCCCACACAAGCTCTCCCCATAAATCGCGGTCCACATGTACGAGGGGTGTCGTCTCTGTCGACTGCCAGTTCAGAGCCTTTTGATAACTTCCGCGAGCCCTACAGTTTCAATGACTACTATACGTCACCTTGACCAATGTGACTTTTAATTAATTCTAACTCGTAACGTACTTTTATTATGTTCTTAAAATGTTCTTTTATTTTTCCGATTTTAATTTTTTACTTCGAATTTTATACAAGTACATGTTAAGATAATAAAATGATTTAAACAGCTTACCTCAGGGTCACCATCAATCTCTCCTCTAGACCAATAGGTTTCTTGAAGTTGGTGATTTGGTGCCTGCACTCATCGCGTATCTCGTTGCAAATATAATCGAACGTGGCTGTCGACATTCTTGTGTATTCGAAAAAAAGATGTTCACTTTCACGCAGCTTAAGATAAAGGTGGTGAAATTCCCCATACTTGAGGCGTTCTTTAAATATATTATTTGGCGATTTACGTTTCTTTTTTGGTATGTTGTTTTCTTTAGATGACAAGAGTAGAGATGTATTTGTTGAAAATAAGAACTCGGCATCCTCTTCGTAGGACATCGTGGACACGAATGAAGTTTTGTTCGCACGAATGGGTCTGGCTACCTGGAGCTCCCACTTTCGGAAGTCATTAACGAGTTCAATGAGGACAGGCATTTCGATCGTACGAAAAATTGAGTGCGAGCGTTTTTCGCACGAATTTTTCGTACGAACTCGTTCCGTGCGTCAACCTCCAATTAGGACATAGGCTAATAATGGCTAAAATCAATATCAATTCACCTGATGATTAATCACGATGGACGGACTGTTTCGATGATAAAACTATTTTTCTCAAAAGAAGTGGGTCAAATTTGACTTTATTAGGGTCAAACATCGGTAAAAATGGCTAAAATCACGAAAAATTATATAATTTTAAGAAAATTGGTATGGTTTCTCGCTATATCATCTTTTTACACAATAGCAGGAATATTTCTTTGAAAATTCGCTCTTATAGCCATGCTGCATGACAGGAACTTTTTTCGATTTCCGATAACCCCCCTCCCCCCACCATACAACAATCCTGGCTACGCCACTGATTTCAGCTGAACCCAATACTGTTGGACACGTTTAATTCATTCCACACGAAGCCTTCTTCTCCTTCCACATCATCCTTCCGCATCTGTCTTTTTGTTTTCTATTACTTCCTTCCTCTTTAAAAACTCAACCAGCAACTGCTCCTCTGCCTTCGAAAAATTTACAGTTCTCCTTCTCTTCTGGCTCTCCATCATAAATAATCGAACGACAAAACTCAACTTATCAAACAACGAACTGAAACTCATGGGGGAAGACAGAAGAGGCGTTATCGATGTTATCATGGGAAAACTGGTCTGGGGCTAGCCATTGCGAAGCTAACCGAAGACTAACTAACTCCCACCTTGAAACCCATGGTGAAATGGGACCTCTCCTAACTCGAAGATCCCCTTGACTCTGAGTGTTTGCTAACCCGCACTTTAACTCGAAGTTGGTGAAATCCACCATAAGGGCCGGTTTCACCAACGTAAACGAAGGTGTTGATCTCAGTTCAAATCGCGGTTCAAATCGTAAGCGGAGATTGTCCGTCAGGTTGGGTTTCACCACGGGCGTTTAACCCTGAACTCAGTTCAACGGGAGTTCAGGGCTGAACGCTCGATTTTGGCCGATCAGCAGTGATAAACTCGGTTCAAGTCTACTTTTCCCTCCCGCTTATCCATTCACATCAACAATGTCTCGATCACTAGTGCGAGTTGCTAACATGATTTTCGACGAAGACGAAAGTGATGAACTCAACAATATTATAATTCGCCGCCCGAGGTAATTCCACCAGAGGACAGAACATTTTGAACATCTTGATGAGTGACTTTTGTGTCGAGATACAGACTCTCGAAAGAATCTATGAAAAATAGATAAATACAATGTATAGTGAATGTATCAGCAGACAAACCCAAACTGAACCATTCATAATCACGTTTTCGGTGTGCATCAATTATTATTCAAAGAGCTGATGATAAGAATTCAATGAGACTACGCAAGCTGTGTGGTCTACTCCACTGCACAAACCAGGAAACGTATTTTGCAGAGAGGAAAAGCCGACGTAATGGGAAAATAGGATAAAAATTCAATGATTCCATAAGTAGTCGTGACATTGAATTATAGCGTTTATTTTATTTTCTGTCTACAGTTAGCGGTCAAAATAATCACATGCTCGCCATTTAGGCAAGTGATATAAGGAACTTTGTCACTTTCTGAAGGTTCAAGTAATCACCAAATGTAATATTTGTCATAAATGCAAATTTGGTGACGAAAATGAATGCGTAGGAACTGGTGGAAGAGATTCAAAACAGTGTCGAATATCTCCCAGTGGCTTTCTACTAGGTCGCAGGGAATCACGCGCTCACTGGCTGTGAAGATCGGTTCTCTCTTGACTCGTTTTGGTTCCATTAGGAATAAGGAAAACGGGACACAAAACACAGAAAAACAACTATGTTTAGCGAGAAAAAAAAAAAACGGGGAAAAACAACGTGTAGGTAGGGAAAGCAAAAACAGAAATGGTTAGCTGGGCTTCTCGTTCCCACGTTTATCATAACAGCTGACACCCCCAATTTTACCTCGTTATCACCTGATCGTATCATCAAATCATCGAATAATCGAACCCCTGCCTTCCAAATCAGAGTTCAAACTGTGGATCAACAGCAGCTCGAACTTGGTTTTCGTTGATCTTAGTTCAACATGAACTCCGATCCTAGAAACTCGTTTAACTTCGTGAAACCCAAAACTTGTTAAACTGAGATCAATCCATCGGTTACGATGAACTAGGTTTCCGATAAACCGAGTTCATGGTTTAGTGGTGAAACCGGCCCTAAGTGTTGCACGTGCGACGTTCACTGAATTTTCACTGAACGGCTTTAGTTATCGCGAGAACACCCACACTCATTTCCTCAGGTCATGAGGCTTCTTTCTCTTGAGACGTCTGAGTAGGTTGTCAACGTCGAGCAACTGGACAGCTTCTTCATTGACGTGAACTTGTAGCCGCTTGTGATGGGCTATGGCTTGCGTCTTGATGACTTCATTTACGGTTGGGATACGAAGTTCTTTGTGTAGTCGGACATTTCTGGTGTACCGGTACGCGTCAACACAGCATCTCAGTACATTATTTTGGAACCGCTTTATAACATCACGGTTGCTTTGAGCAGCCCACAGCTGCGCTCCGTAAGTCCAAACAGGCTTGAGGACTTGATTGTACAAAGCCAATTTGTTCTGGATCGACAGCTTTGAGTGTCGACCCATTAACCAGTACATTTTTCTGAACTTGAGTACAAGTTCTGCCTTCTTTTTCTTGACATGCGACTTCCACCGCAATTTAGCATCCAAGGTCATGCCTAGATACTTGGCTTCATTGGCGTGCGGTATAGTCTTACCGTTGAGATGAACTGGGAAATAATCGAGCTTGCGATTGGTAAAGTCGACATGAACCGATTTCGTTTCATTCATCTTGATCCTCCATTTTGATGTCCAGTCTTGGAGTTGCTTAATGGATCTTCTGAGTTTAGGTATTGTTACGTGATTTGTTTCGCCGACTGCAAGCACTGCTGCGTCGTCCGCAAACGTTGCTATTGTGTTCTCCTCTCGTTCTGGCAAATCACTGGTGAACAAGACATACAGGAGTGGGCCAAGTACGCTACCTTGTGGAACACCAGCATGTATTCTGTACGCTTCTGAGTAGGCATCTTCATGTTTTACTCGGAAGTATCGATCTGACAGATAGGATTGTAATAATTCTGCGTATTTTGCTGGTAGCATTTTTCGGAGTTTGAAATTTAGACCATCATGCCAAACTTTGTCAAACGCTTGGGTTACGTCGAGAAAGATGGCAGAACAAACTTGCTTGTCTTCTAGCGCCTGCTCAATGACGCTCGTGATCCGATGCACCTGGTCGATAGTGGAGTGCTTTTGACGGAATCCGAACTGATGAGAAGGTACCAGATTGCGTTCTTCTACAACTGATATCAATCGCTTGTGGATTAGTTTTTCAAATAGTTTTGATAACACGGGAAGCAGGGATATTGGCCGGTACGACGTTAACTGTTCAGCTGGCTTACCGGGTTTTTGAATCATGATAACTTCGGCTAATTTCCACAACTGTGGTACATAGCGAAGTTTGAGTGAGGCATTGATTATCTTTGTGATCTTCACTAGAACTTTACGGGGGAGGTTTTTGAGTATTTGACCTGTGATCAGGTCATATCCAGGAGCCTTTTTTGGATTAATCTCACTGAGAATGGTTTTTTGGACTTCTTTGACCGTAACGGGTGGTATGTCAGTTGCCTGGTCTGTTAGTGGAATTTCTTCCAGTGGCTCTTCTTCTGGATTTCCGGGGTTCGGCCTGAAGATGTTGGCCAGATAACGAGCAAATGCATCAGCCTTCTCTTGATTGGACTTGATCCACTTCCTGTTGGCTTCATCTTTGATTGGTGGTGCTTGTACGATAGGACGCTCTTCAATCTCTTTCATCATGTCACGAAGTTCATTGGCATACGAATACCATTGTACCTTATGAGCTGGAATACGCGTTCGTTGCCACTTACGTCTGGCTCTACGCTTCTTCTTGATCATCGTAATAACTTCACGTGGGTAGTTGAGCCCTTTCAATTTTCAGACAACCTCAGGAGTATTTTCCCATGCCACTGTTTGAATGTTGTATACGAGTTGTTCGAGTTCACGATCAACGTCAGCTGGAGATTCAAGTACATCATATAGATCGATGTACTGATTGATTTCTACTTTGAATTTGTCCCAATCTGTCTTTTTATTGACTAGGACTGGGTTGTGAGGTCTCTGAATGATTTGTTCACTCAGCGTGAGGATGATCGGTGAATGATCAGAGCTGAGATCAAAGCATTCGTCTACAAGCACATAGTTTGCTGAAATATTTTTCATGATGAAAAAGTCAATTAGGTCGGGTTTTTTATGTATGTCGGACGTTCAGTACGTTGGCTTTCCAGTTGAGTAAGGTTTACATTTGTGGCTGTTCATGTATTGGGACAGTTCTCGTCCTTTCGTAGTAGTAACACGAGAGCCCCAACATGTGTTCTTCGCATTGAAGTCCCCACCAATGATGAAACGATTGCCTAATAGCTCAAATGCATTGGCATAGTCTTCTTGTTTTATGTTGTGCTTTGGTGGACAGTAAATACTTGCTATGGAGGTTTCGTAAGACTTTGTTTTTACAGAGATAGCACATATCTGAAACATCTCTGTCTCAAGCTTGGCACATTCATGATGTTTCAAGTTTTCTCTTATCAATACAGAGCTACCCCCTCGTGCTTTGTTGCTGGGATGGAGGGCATGGTAACATTTGTATCCTTTTATTTTTAAATATGATTCTTTTGTGAAGTGGGTCTCTGAGATTAGGCAAATGTCTATGTTATTAAAGTTCAGAGCCAAGTCAAGCTCCAGCTTTCGCCCATTGAGCCCGTGAGACTGTTCATTTGGGGCGACTGAAAATTGAGAGGCTAGGCTTTTTTGATTTGTTTTCCAAAGCCTCTATTTTCTGACTCATAGTAAGCATTTCCAGTCGCATTTGACCAAACTGAGAGAGTAAGGTTTGCAGCATGCTTTCCATGGATTGTGCTGGTTGCTGGGATGCAGGCTGAACAATACCAGTTTTTGCTGCCTCTGCATATGACACCGGTGTGTGACCAAAATGTCGGTTCTTGCTTAGGATAGGGACTTAGGGAGTAAATTGAACCTTCCCTGTAGACGGCTGAGCATTGTTATGAGTCTGTCTTGGCTGGTTGCCAGGGTGGCCTTTTGCTTCGCTGATTTTATTATTATGCGATTTCGATGCAGCCAAGAAAACTGGGCATCGACGGTAATTTGCAGTATGATCTCCTCCGCAATTTGCGCAGGTCGCAGGTTCCGTTTTGGGTTTTGTGCAGGTAGACGTTTCATGACTTTTACCACATTTGACGCACCGGGCGCGCTTTTTGCAGTAACTCTTTGCGTAGCAAAGAGCAGTAGCGCTTTGCTCGAACTCTTGGCACCGTTTACATTGAGGAACGACTTTGCTCTGGCGGATCGCCTCGAATTTCACCTTGCAGTTGTACAACTTGGTGATTTCGTGGATTTTCTTGACGTCAGAACCTGCTTTAAAGTCGACTATGTACATGTCAAGTTTTTCCTTGGTGCGCCATCGTAATTTTTGGGCGACCTTCAGCACTCCAGATTCTGGGTACTCGTTCTGAATTGCGCTCAGTACAACTGACTCATCAAGGCCGCCAGGAAGTCCTTTTAGCATTGCGGAATATGGTCTCGTTTGCTTGTTTTGAAAAGAGAAGTATAAACAATTAATGCTGTCTAAATACTTATCAATTGCAGTGTATTCATCTGAGTCATTGGCATTGATCTTTATTTGGCCACCCGCCAAAGTGGAAGTGAGAGCATTAGGAGCAATTTCTTTTAATTTCTCCTTGAGCTTGAGAAAGCTTGCATCATTTAAAGGCTCAAGCGTAATAGGAGGTGGCTTGAAAACCTTTTCTTTTTTCGGCTGTTGATTTAGATTATCATTTTAGCGAATTTTCAAAGAAAATGAAGCTATTGCAATGGCTTCGAAATTTAAATAATATAAATTTTTGGAAATTTTCTTCATAGAAATCCGTTTCAGACCATTCTAAAACGATTCCTGAAATTTAACACTTTTTTATATGTATATATATATATATATATTTATATATATATTTATTTATATATGTGTCACTCCAGACGATAACTCTCGATAGAATTGAGATAAACAGCTCAAATTTGCACAAAAAATCTATCTTGGCAATCGAAAGGCTAAGTTCGAAGATGGGCGAAATTGGCCTACTCTAAGGAGGGTTTTGGCGCATTTAAAGTGCGCAAAAATTACCCAAAAATCCCCAAAATGTTATTTTCCAACAAGTGACCCCTCATTTTAAAGGTTTTTGCACGCTGAACACGATGGTGGAATCGGATTTTAGATATCTTGATCCGTTCTCAAATTAGAGCATTTAAAGTGCGCAAAAATTACCTAAAAATCCCCAAAATGTTATTTTCTAACAAGTGACCCCTCATTTTAAAGGTTTTTGCACGCTGAACACGATGGTGGAATCGGATTTTAGATATCTTGATCCGTTCTCAAATTAGAGCATTTAAAGTGCGCAAAAATTACCCAAAAATCCCCAAAATGTTATTTTCCAACAAGTGACCCCTCATTTTAAAGGTTTTTGCACGCTGAACACGATGGTGGAATCGGATTTTAGATATCTTGATCCGTTCTCAAATTAGAGCATTTAAAGTGCGCAAAAATTACCCAAAAATCCCCAAAATGTTATTTTCTAACAAGTGACCCCTCATTTTAAAGGTTTTTGCACGCTGAACACGATAGTGAAATCGGATTTTAGATATCTAAATCCGTTCTTAAATTAGAGCATTTAAAGTGCGCAAAAATTACCCAAAACTAGGATAATCTTTAAACTCTTACCCCCACCCCCTTAGAGTGGTCAGATTGAAAAATGTGAGAAGTATTAATTGAAGACGAGAGTTCGAAGCAAACAAGGGGGAGGCAAACGATTAGTACAACTCCTTGAATTTACCCACAGCGATCAAATAAATAAGCACTTAGTACAATTACGTAATAAACAAACGGTAGAATCAGGATGGACAAAACGTACAAATTAAAATAAATACGAAGAGAATATACATAGAAAACCAAATTTTAGACCGAAGTTTTCCTTTATTCAAAACCATAGCCATTAATTCGAATATTTCTTTGAAAATTCGCTCATTAAGTCATGCTGCATGACTGATTTTTTTGTTTGGAGAATTCTTCCTTTTTAGCGAATTTTCAAAGAAATTGAAGCTATTGCAATGGCTTCGAAATTTAAATAATATAAATTTTTGGAAATTTTCTTCATAGAAATCCGTTTCAGACCATTCTAAAACGATTCCTGAAATTTAACACTTTTTTATATGTATATATATATTTATATATGTGTCACTCCAGACGATAACTCTCGATAGAATTGAGATAAACAGCTCAAATTTGCACAAAAAATCTATCTTGGCAATCGAAAGGCTAAGTTCGAAGATGGGCGAAATTGGCCTACTCTAAGGAGGGTTTTGGCGCATTTAAAGTGCGCAAAAATTACCCAAAAATCCCCAAAATGTTATTTTCCAACAAGTGACCCCTCATTTTAAAGGTTTTTGCACGCTGAACACGATGGTGGAATCGGATTTTAGATATCTTGATCCGTTCTCAAATTAGAGCATTTAAAGTGCGCAAAAATTACCCAAAAATCCCCAAAATGTTATTTTCTAACAAGTGACCCCTCATTTTAAAGGTTTTTGCACGCTGAACACGATGGTGAAATCGGATTTTAGATATCTAAATCCGTTCTTAAATTAGAGCATTTAAAGTGCGCAAAAATTACCCAAAACTAGGATAATCTTTAAACTCTTACCCCCCCCCCCCCCACCCCCTTAGAGTGGTCAGATTGAAAAATGTGAGAAGTATTAATTGAAGACGAGAGTTCGAAGCAAAAAAGGGGGAGGCAAACGATTAGTACAACTCCTTGAATTTCCCATTTGACATATAATTGTTATGATACCTTCATAGATAGACAAGTACCGGCCCACGTATTACTAGAAGGAAGACGAAAGAAAAAATCTATTTCAAATTATTCAATTTAGGTACTAACAGTAGGAGGAAGAAGTTTTCCTTTATTCAAAACCATAGCCATTAATTCGAATATTTCTTTGAAAATTCGCTCATTAAGTCATGCTGCATGACTGGTTCGTTTTGTGGAAGGGGCGGCCTTAAATATGATGCCTGCCCCCGTATCATAGGCGAGTTGTTCCTCGTCAGTCGAATATTCTTCGATCTGATCGCCTGAAATACTCTTGGATTCGTGACTAGCTTCAAGAGAAGCTAATTTGACATTAATCGCTAGATTAATTTTTTTTAGATTAACAATTTCCACGTCAGCCTGCTCTAACAAGCCACAAAGATATGAGAGGGACGACCTGTACGCGTGAATTTCGGTTAATAGATGCTGGTCTGTTGGCTTAATATACTCCTTTGAAAGGGCTTCTCGAGCATTTTTCAAAGCTACCTGAAAGATTGATGTAGTTTCTTCCATATTGCTCGGACAGCATTCCATATTGCTCGTTTCCAGCGCGACACCTCGGGAACCCGAGAGGTGTTTATAAAACAAGGCCGACGGCCGCGACTGTGTTGACACTTAACAATTTCATCGGCACAATGAAAGTAATGCTGAGTTCGCACTAACTGTTTTCTTTTCTTTTCACGAGAGCTCTGACCGATGTTACTCACTCGGAGGTTCGCACAAGACTCATCTATACAGGTTAACAATAAACTGTTGTGTAGTAATTTGCAGCGTTTTGGTTTATTATTCTTTGAATAATACACCTATATATTCGCTCACAAAAAAAATTTTTATAGCACCCCCTCCAAATTTTTTCTTTTACGTTTCAAGGTGGCGTAGATTCCAAAAATGCAATGTCCGCCCCCCGTACACCGTTGGGGTTTTGGGGATACGGCAGACCCAGTCAATGGAAAAAGGTGTTTAAAGGTAGGAAGGCCGTGTCGTTCTATCTACAACCATCGATATGACCGGGTGTTCAATCGAGTAGTTGATTCAAATGTCCATTTAAATCCTCGTAAAACGTAAAAGGCTTTCCGAACGACGAACCCTTCTCTGTGTCTTCGGGTTTGCTCCCCGGAGCAGACAGGTAAGCCCGGGTTGTGTGTCGGGACTCGTGGCAAGCTGATTCTCAAATCAGGCCCTGGATCTTATCGCGCGTTCACACATTGTTTGCCCTACCGTCCCGCCAACCCGGGTTCCCCTCTTCCGGCTCAACCCCGGAGCGAGATGATTAATGAGGGGAGCACCCGACTATTGAATCGTAGCCGGCGCTAATGATCCGCCCGCTGATCCAAACCGAGGCGGCTCTACAGACCTCTCCACCGCTCCGTTCACGGGGCTGGAGGTGGCCATGCGGTGGAGGTTCGGGATTGTTGGCGAGATCCTCTAAACGGAGATTTCCATTTCCTTCCTGAAATTTCAAGCGCCCCATCGCAGTGATCCCCTTTCACTCAACCTCCTCTTACGAGTGCAAATGTACAAGATAATAAAATTTTCACAGTTCAATACCTAAATAGATGTTTCGGTCTAATTGGAAGACGGATTCTCAAAATATTTTACTGCGGTTTTATGCTTCTGTACTGTCTAAAGCCGGGAGTCAGTATATTTTTTTTGGCCTTCTCTTTTGGTTTATTATTCTGTGAATAATACAACTACTGTGTAATCGCTCAGCAAAAAATGTTTATAACACCCCCTCAAAACATTTTGGTTTATTATTCTGTGAATAATACACCTACCTATGTATTCGCTCATCAAAAAATTTTTATAACACCCCCTCAAAATTTTTTCTTTTCCGTTTCAAGGTGCGTAGATTCCAAAAATGTAATGTCCGTCCGCCGTACGCCATACGCCGTCCGCCGTATCACGTGTACAGGCTTCATTTTCGGTCTAAAAAATTCGTTCTTTCGCACACATGCTCCAATTGGGGCCTAGTTGTGTCCCGAAACTTTTCAGCCCGATCGGAATATACCCAGGGGTGTTATGAGTGAACATGTGTATAAAAATAGTTACTTTTTGTGTTTTAGTATCATGTTAGTAAAATGAGCTTTTGAGGTATCGTTTTTCATGTTGTTGGGGACGAGAAGACCGAGTATGAAGTCGATTCTGACCAAAGAGTGGAAAATTGAGGTTGTGTGAGATGTTCAGCTCCCAAAATTGATTTTTTATGAGTCAAAAACCTGGAAAACCGTCTGAAATCACCATCAATTTGTAGAATAACACTAGAAAAAGTATCAACAGGTGGATCAAGACGATTAAATGGTACTATCAATTATCAAAGATAATTTGAAAAAAAGGAGCGTACCTAATCCGTTTTTTGGGGGCCAAAATTGGTGGAAACCACCAGAAATAGCTATTTCAATTATTTTATATGAAAGAAACAATAAATAAACAGCCAACGTTTCTGTAGGTATGTCCAATAGAATAATAAACCCATGTGACAGCGCTGACTTTGCAGCGTTTTTTCCATCGTTATCTCCATTGAATTCTGAAGATTTTGGTATATTGTATTCAAATATTGCAGCAACAGAATCAGTCGTCAGTCGTAAATGACGTCAGAAGTCTGCAACCTCCGGGTGGAAAAGCGCCAGCTGGCCTGGAGTGTCCGGGAATTGGGACAGGGTGGCAACGCTAGCGCTACGCCTATAGCGCTTCATACCTTGATTTTACTAACAGTATAGATACAAGCCCAAGATGTGGGCGATATGTACAGTGAGTCTTTAACTATTGTTTGTATTAAAGTGATGTAGAAATGATATTGTGCTCCTGTATCACTTTGGTTTCTGCGGTACTAAACTATGAGAAAGGCACAACGATTATCAAGGTCGGGTCCGGCGATGTTTTCGGGGTTCACTGAGAATATTTGATGGACTTTTACCCTTCTTGTATTCCCATTGAAAACGTAGAGGCGAGGCATTAGTCAAATACTGATTGAAAATTTAAAAATTGCTCTAAGTAACACAGCGGGGGCATCACGAATGCAGCAGTTGGGGAGGATCAAGACACCTGTACACAGAGTGGCATCTGAGTATACTGGATACTGTCAGGACAGACCCAGTGACTCGGTCAGTTCCCGATTTCATGTTGGAAAGAAAGAACTTCGACCTTCCCTTCAAGGTCATTATAAATGATCGCGAGACCTGGAAAAGAGGCCTGCCTCAATTTGAACCAGGCTCACTAGTCTGGTATACAGACGGGTCTGTGATGGGTGGTAGGGCTGGGCTCGGGGTACATGGGCCAAACTTTAGTTTGGCCAGGCCCCTTGGCAGCGCAGCCACTACCTACCAAGCAGAAACCCATGCTATAGAAATTTGTGCGCAAGAGGTTGCCAGGAAAAGACTCAAAGGCGCGAGGATCTACATCCTCTCTGACAGCCAGGCAGCTTTAAAGGCCATTTCGTCCTTTTCTATAACATCTAAGCTGACCTGGAGTTGCCTGACTTCCCTTAAGGAGGCTGCCCGTGGCAACAAACTTACTCTGCTATGGGTGCCCGGCCATGAGGGAATCGGGGGCAACGAGACCGCTGATCGCCTTGCTAAAAAGGCATCGGGGTCCATCCCATATGGTCCTGAACCACAGCTCGGGATCACCAGGATTTTTATCGCTCTACAAGTGAAAAAATGGGAAGACGGACAAAGGGCCGCTTATTGGAGCAACACCCCTGCTGCGACAATCAAAGCGGCTGATAGGCTTTTCCAAAAAGCGGGCGCAAGCCCTTCTATCAATGAGGCGCAAAGACCTTCGTACCATCGTCGGTCTACTCACTGGCCACTGCCCCCTAAGGTACCACCTTAAAAACATCGGCAAAGCCAGGACTGATATCTGCCGCCTCTGTACTGAGGCAGTGGAAACAGCAGAGCACATCCTATGTGAGTGTCCTGCTGTAGCATCAACACGATTCCGGCACTTCGGGAAGGGGTTCATTAACACCACCGATGCTGCCGGAGAATCACCCGTAAGCCTCCTCCACTTTGTGAGAGAAGAGGCCATCAACCGGGTTCTTAGATGAAAATAGGGACAGATGTCAAAATAGATCTTTCAGGTCTCATTGACAAGGGGCTCGGTACCCGTCCCATTTAATAAAAAAAAGTAAAAAAAAAAAAAGTAACAGAGATGGAACACAAAAGAGAATGTTTCGTTTTGACGATTTTCTAGAAAATTGGCATGGAAGAATCAAGGAAACACCTAATCTAAACACCTATATCCCAACTATCAAAAGTACTTATGACACAAACTATAAAAGACAGAAGTTTCGCTCCAAACATGCAAGATTAGGGTTCATTTGAATTAAACAAAGTAGTGTACTTAACGCATGCTTTTGCACGTGCACAAAAAGCATTATTTGGAATCTACCCAATAAACCAAGGGAAGGGGCATTGTGACGTCACGAAACCCTCGGCCATGGTTGCGGTGGGCGGGGGGGGGGGGGGGGGTATGTCACAAACCCCTACTCATGTAAAAGACAGTGACGTCAAAAAACCCCCGCCTGCAGGTAAGTAGGTAGCTATCATCGTACGTTGTTTGCCTAGTTTAATGCCTATCTTTAAATTATTGAACGTTTAATGCCTATATTTAGATTATTGGGTTAGAATAATTGTGCGCCTAGTTTAATGCCTATCTTTAAGTTGTAGATTCTTTAAATCATAGATAATCAAACATACCTCTAGTGTGTGGTGAGGACGTTTCCTCCTCCTTCTCAAGCCACAAAACCCCCGCCCATGGGGCGAGACCTCTACGTCACAAAGCCCCTACCCATGTAAGAGGCCGCTACGTCACAAACCCCCTGTGGAGAGACCCCTACGTCACAATATCCCTGCAGGTAAGTAGGTAGGTAGGTGTCATCGTACATTAACATTTCAAAATGTGATTATTGCGTTAGTGTAATTTGGTGCCTAGTTTAATGCCTATCTATCTTTAAATCGTTCATAATCAAACATACCTCTAGTGTGTGATGAGGTCGTATCCTCCTCCACCTCAAGTCACCGTCGCGACTTCGTCCCGGTAAGTTGATGATGCAAACCCGTCAACGACGGGACTGTAGATCGTTTCGAAAACTCAGGTAGCGATCTATAGTCGCGCCTAACATTTGCGGGTGGGATGATCCCCCAGTATTTATTTTTCCGACATCTCTTAGGTCTAACGATACATAATTCTTATATCTACGCGCTTATCGAATAAATGCTGTGCACACAGACCAAATAAATGTCCTGCAAATTGGGCAGAAATCAATGCGTTGGCTACACTGTCTGCACGTACTTATGTGGAGGCATGGTTTAAGTAGAATTTCTACTTTATGACTCATATAAATTTTACAGGTCAGTTGCAAACAGGGCAAGTTGTACACGGGGCGGTTCTACAAGCATTATCCTGTTCAACAGCAGGTGTTGAACAGGACCCTCAGCATGTGTGTATGGCTGTGTGCAGATTTCAATTAAATGGAAATCATTCAATGTAAATGTTCGACATTGGTCAATAAAGGGACACGTAGGTTCGCAATCCAAATGGATCACTACAAGTACATCCTCTTGTGTAAGATTATTCGCGTTCAATTCTAAATTACAAGCGGTACAAACTATGGTACCCTTTCTAGACGAAAATCCAGCCCTGGCTAGTTCATTGATACACAGTGTGCCACTATAGCTATGAAAAGAAGCTACTCTTTGTCCTAGAGACATGCGGTTACACCTTTACGTTTTTTAAACACCACCCGGTCCCCGGAGGAGGAGGAGGAGGAAACGTCTTCATCACACACAAGAGGTATGTTTGATTATCTGCGATTTAAATATAGATAGACATTAAACTAGGCGCACAATTATACCAACGCAATAATCAAATTTTACAAATGTTAATGTACAATGATACCTACCTACTTACTTACCTGCAGGGATGCTGTGACGTAGGGGTCTCTCCACAGGAGGTTTGTGACGCAGCGGCCTTCTACAAGGGTAGGGGTTTTGTGACGTAGAGGTCTCGCCTCATGGGCGGGGGTTTTGTGACTTGTGGAGGAGGAGGAGGAAACGTCCTCACCACACACTAGAGGTATGTTTGATTATCTGCGATTTAAAGAATCTAAGATTTAAAGATAGACATTAAACTAGGCACACAATTACACTAACACAATAACCTAAAGATAAGCATTAAGCATTCAATAATTTAAAGATAGACATTAAACTAGGCGCACAATGTACAATGATACCTACCTAGTTACCTGCAGGTGGGGGTTTTATGGTCGCGATCTTCTTCATGGGATGGGGTTTTGTGATGTAGAGGTCCGCCTCCCCTCATGGACGGGGGGGGGGGGGGGTTTGTGACGTCACAATACCCCTTCCCCTACTAAAACTTTCTTCTAAACATGCTTGATAAAGGGTCCGGGTCGACGAAACAATTAAGTGGACACCCTTCTTGCAAAAGCGTTGTCCACTGTCGCAGTTTGTCTCTTTGCTTGATACTCATATTATGGGTTTCACTTCATGCTGGTCGGATCATTGTTGGCATGAATTGAAACAGTTCTTTTCCTGACGAACTTCTAGCATGAATAAGCTCAGGAGAGGTTGAGAACAGTGATAAAGATTTCACATGCTGAACAGACTTCCATTTTATTACTTTGCTGTCATCATCTGCGCGAACTAGGCGCACAATTATACTAACGCAATAATCTAAAGATAGGAATTAAGCATTCAATAATTTAAAGATAGACATTAAACTAGGCGCACAATGTACAATGATACCTACCTACTTACCTGGAGGCGGGGGTTTTATGACGTCGCGGTCTTCTACATGGGATGGGGTTTTGTGACCTAGAGGTCCCCCTCCCCCATGGGCGGGGTTTTTATGGCGTCACAATACCCCTTCCCCTACTAAAACTTTCTTCTACGCATGCTTGATAAAGGGTCCGGGTCGACGAAACACACCCTTCTTGCAGAACCGTTGTCCACTGTCGCAGTTTGTCTCTTTGCTTGATACTCATGGTTTCACTTCATGCTGGTCAGGTCATTGTTGGCATGAATTGAAACAGTTCTTTGCCTGACGAACTTCTAGCATAAATAACTTCAGGAGAGGTTGAGAACAGTAATAAAGCTTGCACATACTGATCAGACTTCCATTTTATTACTTCGCGTCGCCATCTCTCGTGTCGGTGACGATGTTTTCGGGCGAGTCGTCGCACTCTGGTGATGTTTCCCCTTGTGGACACTTGAGAGGCTTCTCACGTCATCTGATATCCCGATCTGTAACCGGTGGCGCGGAAATCGGATTTATGGGACTCCAAGGTTCCCGCCCGGGTGCACCCTGCCACGGTCAACAGCCGTTTGACGTAGGAAGTGGTGGTGAAATGCCCTTTTGTTCAGCAGGTGGGAGCAGTGGTTTCCTACAAGTGAGGCGTAAAGAAGTGGTCAAAGGTCATACGCGTCGGTTGTTTTCGGAAACCAAGGTCATGTTTTGAAAAACGTTCAACGTATTGGTTTATTATTCTGTGAATAACACACAGCCTATGTATTCGCTCGGCAATAATTTTTATAACACCCTCTCAAAATTGTTCCTTTTACGTTTCAAGGTGCGTAGATTGAAAAAAAAAAAACGCTGCAAAGTCCTTGTCACTTTGGTTTATTATTCTATCGCACATACCTACAGAAATGTTGCTGTTCATTTATTATTTATTTCATGCGCCATAATTGAAATAGTTATTTTAGGTAGTTTCCACCAATTCTGGCCCCCCAAAAACAGGACCTCGGCTCTTTTCTTCTTCTTCTTCTTCTTTTTTTACAGATTATCTTTGAACATTGATAGTGTAATTTAATTGTCTTGATTCACCTGTAATACTACTTCTAGTGTTATTATACACATTTATGGTGATTTCAGACAAATTTCCCGGTTTTTGACTCATAAAAAATGAATTTCGGGAGCTTAACCTTCGTTACAACCTCAATTCTTCACTCGTTGGTTAAAATCAGCTTCATTTTCGGTCTTCTCAACCAAAAAAAAAAAAAAAACATGGAAAACGATACATTAAAAGCACGTGTTCACTAAAACCTGTACGAAAGAACGAATTTTTTAGACCAAAATTAGAGTAGATACGCCTGATACGGCGGACAGACATTGCATTTTTGCACGCAGGCTCCATTTGGGCCCTAGTTGTGTCCCGAAATTTTGCAGCCGATCTGAATATACCCAAAGGTGTTATGGGTGAAAAGTGGAGGTAAAAATAGGGTTTTTCTGATGTTTTAGTAACATGAGCTTGTGAGGTATCGTTTTCCAAGGTTTTTTTTATGGACGAAGAGACCGAATATAAAATTGATTTTGACCAACGAGTGGAAAATCGAGTTTCTAACGAAGTTTCAGCCCTAACTTTCTTTAAAATTTGGTCTAAAATCGTTGGTCTTCCGCACACAGTTTGGGTCCCCATTTGGGAGCATATTTGGTTCGCAGCTCGGCAGCCCGGTCAAAATGCACAAACTTGTATAATAACAGCAGAAGTAGTACCAACATTTGAATAAAGACTATTAAATGGCACTATCACTGTTCAAAGATAATTTGTCAAAAATAGGAGCCTACTTCATATATTGGGGGGCAACAATTGGTGGAAACCATCAACAATAGTTATTGCACATGATAGAAACAATAAATGAACAACCGAAATTTCTGTAGGTAAGTCCGATAGAATATAAACCCATGTGGCAAGAACTTCGCAGCGTTTTTTGGTTTATTATTCTGTGAATAATACACCTATGTATTCGCTCAGCAAAAAAATTTTATAACACCCACTCAAACTTTTTTCTTTTCCGTTTCAAGGTGCGTAGATTCCAAAAATGCAATGTCCGTCCGCCGTACGCCGTCCGCCGTACGCCGTATCACGTCTATACAGGCTTCATTTTCGGTCTAAAAAAGTCGTTATTCGCACGCATGCTCCATTTGGGCCCTAGTTGTGTCCCGAAACTTTTCAGCCCGATCGGAATATACCCAGGGGTGTTATGAGTGAAAATGTGTGTAAAAATAGGTACTTTTTGCGTTTTAACAACATGTTAGTAACATGAGCGTCTGAGATATAATTTTCCATGTTTATGGGGACGAGAAGACCGAATATGAAGTCGATTTTGACCAAAGAGTGGAAAATTGAGGTTGTACCAGACGTTCAGCTCCCAAAATCGATTTTTTATGAGTCAAAAACCTGGGAAGTCGTCTGAAATCACCATCAATTTGTAGAATAGCACTAGGAAAAGTTTCAACACGTGGATCAAGACGATTAAATGGCACTACCAATGATCAAAGATAATTTGAAAAAAAAAGAAAAAAAAAGAGCGTACCTTATTCAAGTTTTGGGGGCCAAAATTGGTGGAAACCACCGGAAATAGCTATTTCCATTACCTATTTTACATGAAAGCAACAATAAATGAACAGCCAGCATTTCTGCAGGTGTGTCCAGTAGAATAATAAACCCATGTGACAAGGACTTTGCAGCGTTTTCTTTCTTTGTTCCCATGCTCTTGGACGACTTCGTAAAGTACGAATACGCGGTTACAGGCAGGTTAGGGAAAAATCAGCAAAGTTTCTTCAGTGAGGGCAATTGTTATGCTGTTCCATGATCGCAGTTTCAAAAAATGCTTCGCAACTATAATTGTATCACCATGAGCAAGGTAGTGACCTCCAAATTGTGGGTCAAGTACAAGAAATGTAGTAATAATGAGTTACTACTACTTGTTCCATGTGCAATTCTAATTTTATTTCATTTTACTGAGTGAAGGAGTCAGAGATGTATCATGTCAAGAGAAGTTGGATAGAAGAGGGATTAGCCTTAGATTTTTTACCGATTCCTCGTGTGAGCCGTGAGACTGGGAGTTCTGGGGTGCAGAGATGCAAAATTTTGTAGGACATTGTGACGGGAATATAATTAGAACTGATATTGAAATACAGCTGAATTTCTGCGAGGTTTAGAGGGTTATTAACGGACAGAGGTGCTGGCTCCCATTTGTTGTTCCCATTAGTGTATTGGTCACCACCGTTCCGTACTCTTTCGGTGTAAATGAGTAGGTACCTACATGAATATTTTATTTCATATATTATTCCCTATTGCAGTCTTTGCTGATTGATACATCCATAGATAGTGGTAACGCATCACACTAACTAATATCTGTAAATTTTATCTACCATCTAACTGATTTCATTCGTTCGAGTGCGTGTCTGCTTGCCGGGTGTGTTCGAATGAATCATGCGGGTACATATACGGATGGGCGTGGTCTGATTTATTTCCCCTGTGGCTCCTGTCCCGAAGGATTTCACGTAATTGTGCGTGTGCTGTTGCTATTAATTGATAACGTACCACCTCCCTTCAGTCACAACTTACTGGTTCCCACTTCTCTAGGAATTCTGTTATTGAATAGCTGTGCACGTTTTGTGCCAAAACGGGGTTCTGAATGGAATCGAATTGCAAACTTGCAGTGCTGTTACAGTATTTTTAAAACGCTGCAAAATCCTTATCACATGGGTTTATTATTCTGTTGGACATACCTACAGAAATCTTGGCTGTTCATTTATTGTTTCTTTCATGTGCAATAATTGAAATGGCCATTTTTTATGGTTTCCACCAGTTTTGGCCGCCAATAACTAGAATTAGGCTCATATTTTTGACAAATTATCTTTGGTCATTGATATTGTCATTTAATATTGTCTTGATTCACCTGTTAATAATACTATACTTCTAATGTTATACCAGTTTATGGTGATTTCAGACAATTTCCTAGGTTTTTGACTAATAAAAACGCTGCAAAGTCCTTGTCACATGGGACATACCTACAGGAATGCGGGCTGTTAGTTTATTGTTTCTTTCATGTGCAATAATAAGCAAAAATCAAATTATATTCGATTTAGATGATAGATCAAATTATTATAAATTGTTGTTATATTGGTGTGTGGTTTTATGGTTAGCTTTGCAAGGTACCTACATAGAATCCGAAAATGGGATTCAAAAATCTGTCCGTACGCCGTACGCTGTATTTTGCACTTCTCTTTGTCACCATGAACAGAAATTAAATCATCGTCATCTTTGTCATTTAACAGAGTTTATAGATTTCGGTGCCTCTCAGTTCAACTGGAAAATAGGTAGGCATTTTCAAAGTTTTGATACTGAATCCGTTCGGTGCGCTTTTGTACACTTATTGCAAACATGTTTATGTTATGTTGAATGCGACAACCTGTAGGCTGCGCTTTTGTCGACGTAGTAAATAATGTAGAAAGGCAATACAAACTTCCTGGGAAGCTTCTATATACACTGCCGAAGCCACATCCATAAAACTTGCTCTGGAGTATGTACTTCATGAAACCTATACCTGTATAGACTCGGAGAGTGTGTTGAGAGAAATTGCCAGTAATAAGTTAAGTAAATGCAATCACCATGTCATTGCAGGGATTATTGAACTACTCTCTGCCTGTAGGAGGTTGAATAAGGATATACATTTCCTTTGGGCCAAATCACACAATGGTCTAATTCATAATGAGAGTGGTCAGGGCGGCAAAAAGGGCAGCAGCAAGTGGGGATGTGGTGCAATTTGTGTTGCCTAAAGAAGATTATTATGCCTTAGTCAAGTCGAATACGAGAATGGAGTAGCAAAATAAGAATACTGGTAGTGACAAACGGTGATTTTTCAAATATATGAATCCACGAATTCGTAGCAACCCGTGGTTTGCAAATGTTGAGCCCAACAAGAAATATATTCGAGTTTTATGCAGAATGAGCTCAACCATGCGGTATGCCCGCCTTAAGCTAGGTTCACATGGAGACGCAATTCTGGACGGCAATCCGGGACGGCAACGCGTTTGCCGGAATTTTTGCCGCAGAGGCGTTCACATGGCAGCGGAATCATAACAAAACGCAAACGCAAAAAACAAACAATAATTGCTCGAACTCGAAACCGCAAAATCAACCACAAATGTCGAATTTCAATATGGCTGAACAACCAAACAGGAGAAGTGTGCGCAGTAACCTCTGCGCAGATACGGCGACGGATCCGACAGCGGAAAATATCTGGCGATTTTGATATAGTATCCAGGACATTGCGTTGAAATAATCCTTTTTATGTTGGCCAATAGCATTGCAGAACGCGTAGCCGTGCAGAAATTGAAATGGAGGGTTCGATGATTCTTGCACCCACTGTGGCGGAGATGGTGGAGTAGAGTATATTGTTATGGAGTGCGACAACTATAGGATATCCAGGGACCAAATGTTTGATGAACTATATAAGGTCATGAAAGTACCATTTTGTTATAAGTGTGTGCATCAAGAAAATGTTGGTGTTTTTAAAGTTTTGTTTAAGTTCATACCAGGGCAACGGCATAAAAAAAGTCATTGTTTACTAGTAACGAATGTGGTAACCTTGCACCACTGTGTAACCCGGATCGTGGTAACCTTGCAACCCGTAAATGAATCCGTATTTTATCCCTAAATTGTTTTATTTCCTTTCAAGTCCTGAATCAAGATTAAGAAGAGGTTCCTTTGCTAAATGCGATTACCCGTCTTGTGTGTAAACAGGTTCCTTTGTAAATTACGATTACGTACTGTACGATGGATTCGAAATGGTTTGAAGACATTTTGTTGTGAAAGAGCGCAAAATTAAGAAATCACACCAAACAGCGTTACAATTTCTTTTCTGATGATGAAGAAGGAACAAGCGAGAATGATTCATAGTTACCTACCTACTGTCAAGATAAAGCTTGTGATACAACATGAAAATGTCTCACTGTGTTGCGGACTTGTACGCAAGCGTTTTTTTCGTTTATTATTTTCAATAATGAACCTTTGGAATCGAGCATGAAAAGAAAAAAAAAAAAAATTCTAACCCCCCTCAAAGTTTGATGGTTTACGTTTCAAACGCAATAAAAAAATTTCTGTCTGTCCGCCGTATGCCGTACTGAGCACTTTTCTTAGTGACCATGAAAAACAATTGATGAAATTCGGGTTATAGGTTCCGTTCGGGGTCTAGTTGGTCCTCGAAGCTCGGCGTTACTGTCAGTCATCTCTGAGGGGTTAAAAATAGGGGTTGAAATTTTCAGAACGCCCTAGCTCGAAAACATTCGAGTTGTTGACTACGTAGGTATGTTGCTGACTACTTTGTTTACCCAACTTTTTTTCATCATGCTCAGCTCTGCTACCGCGCAAGGTACGGTGGTATGGTTAACAAGAAAACATTCAATAAAATCACGCGATTCCAACGAGTGGTGAACGAGTTTTGTACGATGAAAAATGGCAAACATGTAGTTCCGTAGAAACGAATCGGTTGTAAGCGAAAATCATCAGAAGTGGTGCATAACGCGTTTTCCTGTCGCTTTTTGGTAACGCTTTTCGAGTTTGTGTGCCAAAGTAAAGACATGAAAATGTCAATTTAATTTCAAATGCAGATATGGAAAGTTTTATTCCATTTTGTAAATTGTAGTATTTATATTACGCAAGATTATTTTGTTCATTTTCTGGCTGTATGTATTTTGCAATGCCAATAATTAAAAAAAAAAAAAAAGAAAAAAAAGCATGTTGCTAGGCCATTAGTCGATGTCTGCCTGGGGGTTAAACTAGTCCTGAGGCTGAAGTGACGAATCGCCACCCGCAGATGTAGCTACATGTGTTCTTGCTCAACTCCTCAAAGTTGCCCCTCCGTCCTCTTCATAGGGGCCAATCTTCGACTCTCAGCACGTGACCTTACAACCGTGTGCTCCTGGAGCATCTGTCGGGTGGTCAAGATGCAGGGAAGGACCTGGAACAACAGCCGTTGGAAATCCTCGACGTCTTTCTGGACGCCGCGCCGGGTGTCCCGGTCGAAGAGCAGCTGACACCGCTGCCCAGCTGTGTCCGCGGAGCTGTCTCGTTGCGCCGTCTTCTCCGACTGCCCTCCTTCGACGTAGGATGTTTATGTCCTCCGGTCTCCGGGCAAGCTCGTGCTCCCGCAGGAGGTTTGAATCCAGATTTTTATCGGCCTGCCTCGGACGCCACATCTGCCCTGCTGAGTGGCGTCCGAGGCTTCCTTTCTCCGTCTCTTCATTTCGACTCATTTTCGGTTTATTATTCTGTGAATAATACACCTATGTATTCGCTTAGCAACAAATTTTTATAACCCCCTCAAAATTTTTTCTTTTGCTTTTCAAGGTGCGTAAATTTAAAAAATGCAGTGTCCGTACACCGTGCGCCGTATCACGCATACCGGCTTCATTTTCTCTCTAAAAAAATTCCTTCTTTCGCACACATGCTCCATTTGGGTCCTAGTTGTGTCCCGAAACTTTGCTGCCCGGTCGGAATATACCCAGGGGTGTTAAGAGTGAAAATGGGTAAAAAAATAGGTACTTTTTGTGTTTTAGTAGTTGTTAGTTAGTTGTTTATCCCGAATTCCCTAAATACCAATTTCATTTTCTCGTCAAGCTGTTTGCTCAATAAAGCCTTTTACTTGCGTAAAGGTTTATCACAATTTATTGAGCAAAAATAAAAAAATGTTGAGACATTAATATGGAAAAATTCCTCAAGCCTGAACGCCTCGCTGTCGACCCTGCAACATCAGACGCGGCAACAAAATGGGCCCATTGGAAGAGAACTTTCAACAACTTCATGGCTCGCCAACCTGAACCACCTGAAGACGAGGTAAAACTAGAATTTCTGATTAATCACGTATCTTCAGAATTGTATATGCATATAGCAGCTAGCACCACGTACACCGACGCGATCGAAACTCTGGAGGCTATCAACATCAGACCTGTCGCATTCTTTTCACGAACCTTGAATTCATCCGAACTGAACCATTCAATAATCGAGAAAGAGGCATATATATGCCATAGTTGAGTCTGTACGCAAATGGCGACATCTACTGATAGGTAAGCATTTCAAGCTAATTACAGATCAGCAAAGTGTTTCCTTCATGCTCAAGAAAAAACACACAAGCAAAATAAAAACGCTGCAAAGTCCTTGTCACATGGGTTTATTATTCTATTGGACATACCTACAGAGATGTTGGCTGTTCATTTTATTGTTTCTTTCACGTGAAATTATTCGAATAGCTATTTTTGATTGTTTCCACCAATTTTGGCCCCCAAAACACGAATAAGGTACGCTCCTTTTTTTTTTTTTTTTTTTTTTTAATAATCATTCATTGATAGTACCATTTAATCGTCTTGATCCATCTGTTGACACTTTTTCCAGTGTTATTCTACAAATTGATGGTGATTTCAGACGATTTCCCAGGTTTTTGACTCATAAAAAATGAATTTCGGGAGCTGAACATCTGGTAGAACCTCAATTTTCTACTCTTTGGTCAAAATCGACTTCATATTCGGTCTTCTCGTCCCCAAAAACATGAAAAACGATACCTTAAAAGCTCATGTTACCAACATGTTGCTAAAACGCAAAAAGTACCTATTTTTACACACATTTTCACTCATAACACCCCTGGGTATATTCCGATCGGGCTGAAAAGTTTCGGGACACAACTAGGGCCCAAATGGAGCATGTGTGCGAAAGAACGATTTTTTTAGACCGAAAATGAAGCCTGTACACGTGATACGGCGGACGGCGGACGGCGGACGGACATTGCATTTTTGGAATCTACGCACCTTGAAACGGAAAAGAAAAAATTTTGAGGGGGTGTTATAAAAATTTTTTGCTGAGCGAATACATAGGTGTATTATTCACAGAGTAATAAACCAAAACGAGAAGGTTATGAGATGGAGAGTTGAACTCTCTGCTTATTCTTACGACATTGTCTACCGGCCAGGGAAAGAAAACGTGGTGGCAGACCTGCTATCACGCGTCTGTGGGGCAACGACTGCAACCGAGAACCTAATTGGTCTTCATGAGGCACTCTGTCATCCTGGAGTCACTCGATTCTACCATTGGGTCCGAGCCCGCAACATGCCATACTCAATCGATGACGTCAAGAAAATCACCTCATCTTGTACCACCTGCGCCGAACTAAAGCCTAAATTCTTCAGACAACGGAACCCACACATCTAATTAAAGCAACAAGACCATTCGAGAGGCTGAGCATGGACTACAAGGGACCCTTACCAACCGCAAAAGGAAGGCCTTATCTATTGGTAATTGTGGATGAATACTCGAGGTTTCCTTTTGCTGTACCATGGTCAGATTTGAGCACTTCCACTTTCATCTCAAACCTGAAACATCTTTTCGCCGTATTTGGCATGCCCTCTTATGTTCACTCGGATAGAGGAGCAAACTTCATGTCACAGGAGCTGAAAACATTTCTTCACGCAAATGGAGTTGCGACCAGCCAATCCACTCCGTACAATCCGCAAGGAAACAGCCAGGTTGAACGTTACAATGGAATACTATGGAAAGCTATCCAACTTGCCCTGAAAACACACAATCTATCCACCAGCCAATGGGAAGAGGTCTTACAACAAGCATTGCATTCCATTCGTTCTCTTTTGTGCACCGCTACCAATCAAACGCCCCATGAAAGGATGTTCATGCACTCTAGAAAATCATCCAGTGGGGAAGCCTTACCAAGTTGGCTCCTCGAACCGGGTAAGGTTCTACTGAGGCGGCAAGTTCGTTCAAGCAAGTATGAACTGCTGGTAGATTAAGTTAAGAACTAGTTGAAGCAAACTCGCAATATGCACACATTCGGTACCCATCAGATGGCCGCGAGTCGACGGTTTCGACTCGGCATTTAGCACCGGTAGGCGAGTCATGTACAACAGGTGACCAACAGCCACCGGAACTTACAGCAGAGTCGGGCCAGACCCAAGAGGTGACAGGGACCCCAGCAGAAGAGACAACGTCTGAACCTCTAAGTGAAGAGACTGTCTTGAGAAGAAGTGAACGAGCAAGACGTCCTCCCGCTTACTTAGCAGACTACGTGACAAGTTTCACCCAAGCGGCGGAAAATGTGCTATAATTATCATTGTCTCCAGCTCCAGTTGCTATGATAATTGTTTATCCCGAATTCCCTAAATACCAATTTCATTTTCTCGTCAAGCTTTATGCTCAATAAAGCCTTTTACTAGCGTAAAGGTTTATCACAAAGTGCATATTGAGGCTCAGACTTGGCCTTTCTTCAATTTCTCAAGCTTGGTTTCACTCCAAAATAAATATGATAGGCTACATGAGTGAATGTGCTATTCGATATAATGAGGAACTACATCTTCCATCCTTTTGAAATGAAGTCGTCCCAAGCCTAAAACACCCATTAACTCGTTAGAGTGGTAGGTACGAGTATATTTTGAACTGCTAACGAGGGACGTATATAACTTATACGAACTAAATCACTCGCGAAGAAATCGTGGAAACCCATTTCATAGAAAAACGGAGTTACTGAAAAGTTGTCTAACCCACTAATACACGAAAAAACGCAAAAAACACTGTTATACCGGTTTTGGTGATCAAACCATCTTCAGTAACAAACAGGAACTATTGTTTGTTACTGAAAGCAGTTAACAATTAGCACAATAATTAACAACGTAACACAGCATAACAGACAACAATTAGCAATAGTTATTGTTTGTTACTGACGATGGTTTGATCACCAAAACCGGTATAACAGTGTTTTTTGCGGTTTTTCGTGTATTAGTGGAAATAGACTATTGGGTTATTGTTTTCAATAATGAACCATTGGAATCGAGCATGAAAAAAAATTCTAACCCCCCCCTCAAAATTTTATGGTTTACGTTTCAAGGTATGTAGAATCCGAAAATGCAATAAAAATATTTCTGTCTGTCCGCCGTACTGGCCACTTTTCTTAGTTACCTACCATGAAAAAAAACTTTCTCTGTGTCCTCTTTTTGTGTCTCAAGTTATAAACAACTACATATATTATATATACATAAACTAGCGACGAAATCGTGGAAACCGATTTCAAATTTCTCCCTTGAGAGGGAAAAACATTAAATCATGTTTAATGTTTTTCCCTCGCAAGGGAGAAATTAGATATAGTTTTTTAATGTCAAGAAAAAATGAAAGCCACAATTTCACTGAACTCTACAAGTATAATGTTGCATTTACTGTACTTATTATAGAACTCGCCATCAACATATGGTTGCTACAACAGAAGGTAGTAACTGTGTAGTAACCAATGAAAAACGTAGCTATTGACTCTTGTTTCTTTCGAGTGCGATATTCTTTATGGTTGCTACAACAGAAGGTAGTAACTGTGTAGTAACCAATGAAAAACGTTGCATATTTGCGTGTCGGAATTCACAGAATGACCCCCAGCCCTAAAACATTAAACATGTTAAAAATTGATGAAATTCGGGTTATAGGTTCCGTTCGGGGTCTAGTGTTGGTCCTCGAAGCTCGACGTTACTGTCAGTCATCTCTCAGGGGTTCAAAATAAGGGGTTGAAATTTTCAGAACGCCGTATCTCGAAAACTTTCGATAGAAGGGTATGGTTTTGGTTTATTATTCTGTGAATAATACACCCACGTATTCGCTCAGCAAAAAATTTTTATAACACCCCCTCAAAATTTTTTCATTTCCGTTTCAAGGTGCGTAGATTCCAAAAATGCAATGTCCGTCCGCCGTCCACCGTACGCCGTCCGCCGTCCACCGTACGCCGTACGCCGTCCGCCCAACGCCGTATCTCGTGTACCGGCTTCATTTTCGGACTAAAAAATTCGTTCTTTCGCACACATGCTCCATTTGGGCCCTAGTTGTGTCCCGAAACTTTTCAGCCCGATCGGAATATACCTAGGGGTGTTATGAGTGAAAATGTGTGTAAAAATAGGTACTTTTTGCGTTTTAGCAACATGTTAGTAACACGAGCTTTTGAGGTATCTTTTTCCATATTTTTTGGGACGAGAATACCGAATATGAAGTCGATTTTGACCAAAGACGCGGAAATTGAGGTTTTACCAAAGGTTCAGCTCCCAAAATTGGTTTTTTATGAGTCAAAAACCTGGAAAACTGTCTGATATCACCATCAATGTGTATAATAACATTAGAAAAAGTGTAAACAGGTGAATCAAGACCATTAAATGGCACTACCAATGATCAAAGATGATCTGAAAAAAAAAAGGAAAAAAAACTTACCTAATTCATGTTTTGGGGGCCAAAATTGGTGGAAATCATCAGAAATAGCTATTTAAATCATTTCACATGAAAGAAACAATAAATTTAACAGCCAACAAGAATCTCTAGAACCCCAAGAGAATAATAAACCCATGTGACAAGGACTTTGCAGCGTTTTTTTACGTTATTAAATTTGTCTTGAGCTGAACAATTTTTTGAGGCCACCCGGAGTATTGTACGTCCAGCCGTTCGTGTGCACCAAAAAGCTTCGTCAACACGATCGTGAATCAAACTTTATAAATCCGGCCCGGACATCATCGCTAGGGAGCACCTGATTATAATCAAGGATGGCTGTATGAAGTCGAGTTGGTTGTTCCGCTATATTATTTCATTTGATAAGTGATGGTCTATTCGATTTTGTTGGTAGGTACTTGGGAAACTTGAACAAACGTTGAAGTATTATTGATGGGTAAATTATTACACAATGGTAAATTATTACACAACGGTAAATTATTACATAACGGTAAATTATAACACAACGGTAAATTATAACACAACGGTAAATTACGAGTATTACACATCGGTAAATTGTTACACAACGGTTCATGTACCAAGAAGGGGCTGGATTTTGTTGATCGGTACTTTTGGAACTTGAACAACCGTTGATGCATTATTGATGGGCCAGTTATTATATAGGTACACAGCGGATCATTATAGGTATTTATTAGAAAGGATATATCAGGAGTAGGTTTAATAATTAACGAAACGATTTTCGATAAGACGGTTTATTAAATGATATGATGGAAAGCAAGATCCGAACTAAACTCTTTAGTTGTATGAGGGCTGAAGCGTGTGTCCCCTCTCCAGGGGTAGTTCCCTAGGAGGTGGAGGGGCAAGAAGGGCAAGCGAAGGTGAGAGCCCTCGCACCATCCAGCCAGCCCCCTCCACTAATTATTGGCAAACCGTTAGGTATTTATCAACTTATGAGCATTTCTATAATTAATTAATAGCTCATTCTGGTACGAGGGTAGAATGTGCATCGACGTCACGGCGATGCGAAACCCCTGGAGTAATTTGAGATTTATAAATTTTTGTTGTTGTTGTTTACTATTTTATACCTAATGTCGGGAACACACGATTTAAATGAACTAGTTATGAAGGGAAAAAGGCCACACCACCGTTTGACATAAGTTTCTCGTCGCAGTGGTACCAAGTCTGCGGGCGGGAACATTGAATATCATCAGCGGTGAGGCAAAAAACCTCCAATAGAAATTAATGATATTCCCCAAATGGGATCTAATCAAAGTAATAAGCAAATCAGCCCATAGAGTTGTTGGATAACCTGGAAAAAAGGGGTGATTAGGTAAATTTGCTGTATAAGTTGTATATTACATAGTCCGACAAAGAAATAGTGTGATTATTATTATGCAATAAACAATGGAAGTGTACAATTGGTAAATATGAGTACATGACGATTGACATGACAAGTTGAACAATGACACGAGTGTGAACAATGACAAGAACAATAAAATGCATAACAATGACATTAGTGTAAACATATGATAGTCAGACATCAAGACAATATACATATTATTATTTTTTTTTTTTTAATTTGGTCCAGTAGACTCATGTTGGGTGTCTAAAAAGAAAATAATGCAAAAGATTAATTAAATGGCATATGTGATCATGAGATGTTCGAACTTTTGAATCTGGTTATGTTATTCATTCGAGAGTTCGGACATAAGGTGTTACAAGTTAAATCACTGTGGGTAGTAGGAACTTCCTATCGTAGTACATTGGTTGACATTGTCGTGAACAAGGTCAAGTGCTTGTGCCCTTATGTGTGTAGAATGGATGATAGTTCGTATGACAGAAGGGATCCGAAAATTCTCTTTGATTTGGTACAGCGGCACGCTGATTGGAGTCATCGTGACATCCGGTGAATCGCACGGGGGTATGCCTGGGATTGACATATAGGTGGTAGGTATTGGTATAAGGTTATGTACGTCGGTGCATTAGCATCACAACGGATTGGTATAACGTTATGTACGTCGGTGCATTAGCATCACAACGGTTTGGTATAAGGTTATGTACGTCGGTGCATTAGCATCACAACGGATTGGTATAAGGTTATGTACGTCGGTGCATTAGCATCACAACGGATTGGTATAATTTTATGTACGTCGGTGCATTAGCATCACAACGGATTGGTATAAGGTTATGTACGTCGGTGCCTTAGCATCACAACGGATTGGCATACGATTATGCACGTCGGTGCGGTAGCATCACAACGTATTTTAGTGCTTTTCACGACTTAGGTAAACGCAAAGCGCTGAAGCAGCCCTACCAAGCCTCTAAGAATTACTGCATACCTTCTTTATGATGACTTGTACTGCCCAACCTACGAGTACCATGGTCTAACAAGGGAGTGAGCACACCCGCCTATCGGAAGAGGATCCCTTGGGATGTTTCAATCCGACAAGGCCGGCACGTACTGACTATATACGTCGGTGCACGACCGTAACCGTCAATTTTGTGCGATCACAAGGCCACGATGAACTCCAGTGACGTTATTGGTTGTGTTATTGAATAATTGCATCGAATAATATGCGATTTTCGCTAGATTTTAACGAATTTTAAAGTCATCATCCGATCCCGAAATTAGTTGACAGATTTTAACTTGTTTCATCATCATCCGACTCGTGTTCGGAGTCACTGAAATTGAGAAGGCAAGGTAATAATTCTGTATTCTTTTCTATTTTGCGCAGATGATTGTGGGCGTATTTAAGCACATGACCTGTATTAACATTTTCTATAATATATCTATTATGAGGTAGGGTATGAGTGATTCGATAAGTGCCCTTAAATCTTGGGTCATTTTTAGATCGTTGGCGGGGATTGGTCTCACGGACGCATAGATCCCCAACCTGTAAGGGTTTTATTTTAGCGTATTTTCCAAAGGCTCTCTCCAGGTCGTAACGTTGTGCTTTGTCAATATTTCGCTTAGCTTCTAGTCGAATTTCTTCGAGATCAGACCTAAATGGTTCTAACACATCATCTGACACAGTTACTGAGCCTGGGAGTTGGGGTATTATGCCCATGAGCACCTCAATGGGACTTCGTTTTGTAGTGGCATTGACTGTTGAGTTTAACACTAGCTGTATTCTGGGTCTGAGTGATTTAATGCTTTGAGGTTTTTGATACTGAGCAATCGTAATTAAATTAGAAATGCTGCTCATATATCTTTCTACCTGACTATTCCTCTGACTACTAGATGTTGCAATTGCGTGGAGTATTATTCCCTGTTCTTGGCAGTAGGTGGTGAATATCTGGGACATAAAATTTGATCCTTGATCGTAAATTAGTCTAGTTGGTAATGAAAATATTCCTACAAATTCTTGTATAGCGTTAATCGCCGTTTGCGCAGTTACCGATTTGGTATAGTATAAAAATACATATTTTGTAAACGCGTCGACTAACACAACATAATATTCTGGTGGCCCTGATGGACCATTCAATCGGCCCGTATAATCAATGTGTAAAGTGTCTAAAGGTTTATTGAATTTAGGAATTGGGTATAATTCTTTCTGTTCCTTACCACTCTTTGTTTTTCCTAACTTACATGTTATGCAATTATCGATATATTTGCGAACAAATCGTGTCATTTTTGGAAACCAAAATTTTGCTAAGATAGCATCCTTGGTCTTTGACATACCAAGATGCAAAATTTGCTCATGTATTTTATTTGTAATTACCCATCGGTAATCGCGAGGCAGTATAGGTACAATATGATCTTTGTTTCGATATTGTATTTTTCTACACAGTACGTAGGTACTGTTGCCCAAGTCCTTTAATATGTACGTGTCAGCAATTTCCGGACTAATTTCGTGTTTATCTATTTCTTGTATTATATCCTGGATTTCTTGATCCTGTAGTTGTGCTATTTGGAGCCATTCCCCCGATAATTCTAGCAGATTTACCGATTTTTCAAGGTGTTTCTTGTGTTCTGAATCGGGAAAGGATTTTTGGATAGGGGTTATCTCTAGATTTTCAGGATATTCTACTTGAGGAAATTTATTGTTGGAAGTGATTACCATTACATCAAATTCCATGGTTTTGTCTAACGGGTTTCTACTAAAGAAGTCCACCGTTTCCATTTTCGTTCCCGGCCGGTAAACAATTGTAAAATTGAACGTTTGTAAATATGCCCAACATCGGCGTATAGAAGGTATCAGGGTCTGTTTGGTAAAGGTCAATTGAAAGCTACGACAATCCGTAACTAAAGTAAAGTGATGGTAGAGTAGGTAGTGTTCCCAGTACTTGAAACACTTCATTGCACCTAGGGTTTCTAGCAAATAACTATGTAACTTAGATTCAGCTACGGTTGTTCTTCGACTAAAGTAACTAACTACCTTTCTTTCACCTTTAATTATATTGAACAAAATTGCCCCGAAACCGATGTTTGAACTATCGCACCAAACTTCAATGGGAGAGGATGGGTCAAATATTGTTAATACCGGTTTATCGGTAAATATTTTGATTAATCTCTGTCTAATGGTTTCATGTTCATGTGTCCACACAAAGTCTTCTTTTACAGAAGTTAATCTATATAGGGGAGCGCACATTTCTGAGAATTTAGGTACAAATTGACGAAAATAGGAAGCAAAACCTAGGAAACTTGTAACGGCGGTTCTGTCCTTTGGTGGGGGTAAATCTGTTAGGGCTCTTATCCGATCGTTATGTGGTCGTATATTACCGTTTTGGATGTGATATCCCAAATATACTATTGAAGTTTTTAGGTAAGAACACTTGTCCGGGTTTAGGGTGAAACCGGCAATTGTAAGTCGTTTTAGTACTTCCTCTAATCTAATTATACCTTCTTCAATAGTGGTACTTACGATTAAATATCATCTAAATATGTGAGGCAATAGGTATGTATTATATTGCCTAATGCTTCATTGATAGCTCGCTGAAATACTATTGGTGCGTTCTTAACGCCAAACGGCATTCGGGTCCAGTTAAAGTGACCATCTGGGGTGGAAAACGCGAAAATTTCCCGGCAGTCCTCTTTGATGGTATTTGGTAAAACCCCGATGCGCAGTCTAATGAAGTCATATAATTCTGACCCGATAATCTCGCGATTTGGTCCTGTATTAAGGCAATCGGATAATGATCACTTAAACTATTATCGTTCACAGATCTAAAATCGACTACTAGACGCAGACGACCGTTCCTTTTAGGTACTAACAAACAAGGGCTAGACCATTGACTTTTTGATGTTTCTATAATGCCACTGTCTAATAATTCTTGTGTATAAATTCGTACCGCCTCTCTGTCTTGTGGATGGAGTCGATAAGCTCTCCTATTAACAATTTTGTTTGGATCACGAAGTCGGACCGAAAACTCCGTATTCTTGACTGCATTGGTGGGCAACCCTCTAGTATAACTATTCGCATATTTATTTAATAAACATCGTAAATTATATAGGTCGTTTGGAGTTGTAAGGTCTGTATCCAAGGGCTCCGTCATCGGAAGAAAACTTTCACTTTGTCCGGTGGAGGAGCCCTGTAGAACGGGAGGTCGTGGATTCTCCCCCAACTCAGTTCTTATTGAGTCGACTTGAAGGTCAACAGTAGGCTCGTCACACGGAACCGGTACGATTTGAGTGTCAGCAGATTTTGGTATTTCATCTAAAAGTTGATTTGTGGATGATTCATTTACATTTTGAATTTTTTCAATTGTTTTTGACGTCGTATTTTTTGACATTTTAGCTTTAGCTTGCCTGATATATTTTTGTTTCGGATCTGTTGAAGTTGAAGCTTTACTTCTGATAAATTCGTACCGGTCCGAAAATACTTCAACGGCTAAATTTTGATTTAAAATGTCTCGTCCTATTAAAATTTAGTTTTTCATAATGTTATTTGGCACCAAAATAAATGAAATGTATATATCTATATTATTTATTGAAATCGACGTAGCCAATCTTTCTCGGCAAATAATGCGATTTTGTGTAATACCTATTAAAGCTATTGGATTTATTATTTTTTGGCCCGAGAATTCAGCGGCTGTTTTCTCCGTCATTAAGCTTACTTCTGAGCCGCTATCAAAAATGAAATCAAAACTCTTACTTCCATGCTGGAGTTTAGCAGTTGGGGCTGTGGTGCACGTACGCACTTTTCGTTCTTCTGGTGTTGAGGGCGGTCGAGAGCCGCTTCCTTGACTTTGGCGTCCGCTTTTGAAGCCGGGGCGATTATCTTTCTTGAAGTTTGGCTTGTACGTGGGGCTGTTGGGATTTTGCCAACAACGACTTTGACAATGGCCTTGTTTATGACAAAAGTCGCATGATACCCTTCTGGCGGCGTCGTCCAATTTAATTTTTTTGTTCGGGACCACTGTATTAGTTGGTACATTAGCTGATGAAGTCCTCTTATTTTTATATGCTGGGTATATTGATCCAGGCTGAGGATTGGCTGGTCGTGGTTTGTACCGGAGGGCCTTAGCTTCTTTCATCAGGTCGCTATTGGTGAGATTCTCTCGCGATAACACCCATCGCCGGATTTCTGGTTCATTTCTGGCCGCCAGTGCAGCTATGAAAAGTGTGGCACATTCAGAGGCGCTTTTTCCTCTTAGGGCTGCTTCCACTTGGGTTGTATGGTCAGCCAGGAATCGTGGGAGGAAAGGCTCTCTAGCCATCAAAGCGGAGTAGAGGCGGAGAACAGGCGTATCTGTTTGACCCCAACGTGTTAAAAAGGCTTCCCGAAATTGTGGGAAGGTAATATCCGGGGAAATAATATTGGAGAGCCATAACGAACCTTCCGCGTCTTCAAATGAACTATTCAAGGCTGCGATGAGATCCGCTGAAGTGTGTTCAGGGTGGCGATTTACTGCAGCTTGAGCCGCTGCCAACCAAACGTCAGGATTAATAGTATGAGAAATGAATTTGGTCAAACTCAGCGATTTTGGGAGGACCACTTGTACTGGAGGTAAGAGGGTCGGCAGAGTTTGTACGAACTGTTTAAACATGGCCGACAAGGCGGAATTTTCCGACTGCTCTGGAGCTTGGCGTGTTTCACTATGTTGTGCCTCTTGCGGGTCTTGAAACCCGTGAAACTCTTCGTCCGAATGGTCAGACATGTTTAACACTGTGCGCGGTTCCGTTCACGATCCCACTTCTGATATTAGAAAGGATATATCAGGAGTAGGTTTAATAATTAACGAAACGATTTGCGATAAGACGGTTTATTAAATGATATGATGGAAAGCAAGATCCGAACTAAACTCTTTAGTTGTATGAGGGCTGAAGCGTGTGTCCCCTCTCCAGGGGTAGTTCCCTAGGAGGTGGAGGGGCAAGAAGGGCAAGCGAAGGTGAGAGCCCTCGCACCGTCCAGCCAGCCCCCTCCACTAATTATTGGCAAACCGTTAGGTATTTATCAACTTATGAGCATTTCTATAATTAATTAATAGCTCATTCTGATATATTGACCACAGAAAACAGTGATCTACGCAGAAGAGGCATCTATTTCACTCCACATCAACAATTTTCCTTTAGAACTTCATTATTTGCGTTTCTTTTTGCCGTTTTAGTTACTGTTTGTCATCGGCTGTATTATTTTAGCAGCATTTAACTCGTGATTTAGGTAGGTACCTAGTAACGAGTGGGTTCTAACCTACGGAGGGTCTGCGATTCACATAATATGTATAGAGTAGTACATCTTATATTATATAGACGGATTATCTATACAGAGAGCTGTGATCTGTAACAGAAGGGTATTCTGTACAAAATAATAAACCGTTGTGCTGGGGTTTGCAGCGTTTTTTTCAATAACTCCGTTTTTCTTCGTATATGAACTTGATTGAATTATTATACAAATATCATGGCAGGGAACGTCCGTTTACCTGATGGTATAATTATCAACGAGTTCGTATCACGTGAAATCTACCTGAACATATTGTAAACCACACTCAACAAAAACCACACATTATGCACACCACACTCAATAAGCTTCTAATGTCGCATACCTATTATTATCTCTCAATTCAATCCGAAGCTCAATAACAATGTTTCTGAGATCGTCACCATTCGTAACTAGGTAACCCAAAACACCACACTATTATAATGTCACCACAATATTATAGTATAGGATCTTACAGGGACTTGAACCTTAATCATTGTTGGTTGGGATGACCAAGTGAGATGAAGAAGAAATACCGATAGTGCCGCTGTTACTTATTTCGATTTAGTCAATCTGTAACTTTGCTTATCTACTCGTAGAAGGCTTTCATACAGGTCGATCCATACTAAACCCTTCCGCCATGTTTGTGTTATCTCACTATCCCAACACTTTTGGTTTATTATTTTCAATTATGAACCTTTGTAATCGTGCATGGGAAAAAATAAGTTTAAACCCCCCCCCCCCCCCCCCCCTCCTTCTCAAAAATGTTGTGGTTTCCGTTTCAAGGTACCTGCTTATGTAGAACTTGGAATAAAAAACGAAAAGCCCTTGTCACATGGATTTCTTATTCTCGACTGAATACGGCACGATTGGGACCTCAGTGAAGACGCATGAAGCTAATTTGACGGTTTTAAACTCGAATAATAGTTTGCTATTTCCGACAAATTATTTTCGGTAAGTGAAATATTACCATTGAAATATTTTTGAATTCATGCAGTTGCCTGTTAATTCTACCTGCTGTGTTATTACACATGTTTCTGGCGATTACAGCCATTTTCACAGGTTTTTGACCCATAAATATTGAATTTTTAGAGAATTTTCATCGTTAAAACCTCAGTGGTCAAAATCTTCATGTGTGGTCTCCTCATCCTAAAAGCATTGAAAACGATAACTCAGAAGCCCAAGTTCATGAAAACCTCAAAAATACAAGTTTTGCACCTATTTTGGTTTATTATTTTCAGTAATGAACCTTTGGAATCGAGCAAAAAAAAGAAGTAAATAAACAAATAAACAAAATTAACCCCTTCCTAAAAATTTGATGGTTTCTGTTTCAAGGTATGTGGAATCTCAAAATGGAATCAAAAATTTCTGTTCGTAAGCCGTACTTCGTACTTTTCTTAGTTACCATGAACCATAATTAATGAAATTTGGTTTGGAGGTCCCATTTGGGGTCTAGTTGGTCTGCGAAGCTTGGCGTACAACAGTCAAGGGGTGAAAAATAGGGTTGAAATTTCCCTACGCCTTAGCTCGAAAACTTTCAGTAGAAGGGTATGTTTTTAAAGTTTTTATATCGGTTTCAAAGTAAAGAATTTTTTGAGACCATCCGCAGCATTGTACGCCCAGCCGATTGTTTGCACCGAAAAGTCTCGTCAACAAAATCATCGATCAAACGGTATAAATCCGACCCAGAGATCATTGTTAGAGAAACCTGATTGTAATCACGGATGGCTGTATGAAGTCGAGTTGGTTGTTCCGTGATATTATTACATTTGAGAATGAAATAACTGTTTTGGATTTTGTTGGTAGGAGCTTTTGAACTTGAACAAACGTTATGCTTCATGAACAACAACAAACAATATTAATGATCGAATTATTGAATTCTGTGCATTTTTATGAAACTGCAATTTCCGAGCTTCAGTGCTCGATTAAGGGCTTTCCTGGGGGGAGCTCGAGAGTAATAATTTGCAGAGTTTTATTCCATCTTCGGATTCTACGTACCTTGAAACGGAAACCAACAAATTTTGAGGGGGTTTAAATTTTTTAAATTTTTTTTTTTTTTCATGCTCGATGATTCCTTAGGTTCATTAGGTGTCGAAAATAATAAACAAAAAAAATTTTTTTTGATAGAAGTCTTGACTCAGTCACATAATTTCTGAAACTTACATTGCCCGACTGGCTCCAGTATTCGAGTTAGGGCTTTCCTGGAGGGAGCACCAGGGTACTGACCGCAGAAAACAGTGATTTACGCAGAAGGGGCATCTATACAGGTGAATAATAAACTATTGTGTAGTAATTTGTAGTGTTGTCCAACGTGGTTGAAATGGTACGACCGAACCTTATACTGAGAAGATTCCTGGTAGTGTTACAACTATTTTGGTATCTGTTAATAATGTACCTACCTGCCCATTCGCGTTCAGCAAGGATTTTGGACATGGGAAACTCCACATGGGGAATGAGATATATGTTGTACATGTTAGTAGCTTTGAATACCTTCGAGCATTAGAATAACTGGTATTTTTGTTTGTTTTATGTAGTAAGGGTTGTTAAATCCGAACTTATCTGAAGATTTAGATAAGTACATTTCTTTAGTTTGTACACGCCTTCTTGGTTTCTATGTCAAAACCTCCAGCAGAAATTTGCCTAACGTGTAATCTAAGGCTTGAAAAAGTTAGGAATCATGATGACCATCTGATTCGCAATTCCCATTGTTGTATGGGAAGGTAGTCATAGGCCCCCACTTAAACGTTGTTGCCTTAACTCCCCAACATTATTCAGTGTTAATGAGCAATTATTATGTATCCAGAAAGAAAACTTTTGGTACTGATTTAATAATCATCTTCCCCTATACATTTGGAAAATTTGCTTTGTGGCTGAAGAAAAACACGTAAAAGAAGAAGGCGATTTGAGGCGGTCTGTTTTCCTAGAGTCCGGGTTTTTACGCCAAGGGCGACGTGATACGCTCAGCGTGTTGCGCCACCCACTCCCACGAATTTCACTAGCGTGTTTTCCTAGAGGGCGTAACAAGTTCCGCGTCAGCATATTACGTCCGGCGCAGCAGAGCTACTTCTTCTGGAGGAGTCGTTACGTCGCGCGCTGCGTTGTTTGGCCCAGTTTGAACTGTGAATTACATTCAACTGTGTCCCTACCAAAGAAGAAATCGGCGACGACAGTCCGGTTTTCGGCGGACGAAGACGAAATGCTGATTGAATTCGTAAGAACTCACGGATTATCGTACGACTTGAAAGATGCGGAATTCAAAAACTCGACTAAAAAAGACCTGTTGTGGATAGAAGCAGGACAAATTCTCAACAAAGACGGTTAGTTTTTATTTATGCATGTTTTTATTTACTGATCAGGTGTGCCTATAACTATGACAGACACACTGAGCGTACTGAGCCTCTGTCGCTGCACTGAGCCTATGTCGCTGCTCGAGGAAAACACTTCAACGTCGCGTGATACATTTCGCGCTCCCGCCGACGCGATTGGGTCAATTCGGTTCACGCTGCGCAAAAATCCGGTCGCTAGGAAGTTGAACTTTTCTCTCCGTCTCCGACATAATTGAACGCACTCCAAACTGTTTCGCATAGGTGTCGGTCCAGGAGGGGAACGTATTTCACTGGATACTGTGCATCATCGTGCTCTACGTTTTCACGGTATATCGAGATTAGCCATGCCGGTTGGATAGCGCGTGGTCGCCTCGCCTCTGTGCCACGGGAGTTAACAGCTGCCCGCACGTGGTTCTCGTTCTCATCCTCGTCGAGAGCAGATGCTCATCATGATTCACCAATCTACGTGGTGGTCCCGCTTTCTTTATTGCTTGTTGGGGTCAATGTTTAAAGAGCATCATGCTAATCCCCATTAGAGGGCACATTGTGTGGAATCTCATACAAATATAACAGCCATCATTCAAACATTGAATACTGCCCCCAGTCAGGAGACCTGCTAAATCTTCCTATGTACATAACACTGGCAGTCAGGCTTATCAGTGAATGAAGGAATTCTGTATTCAATTCGAATAGCAAATTAGAAGTTTGCTGAGTTACGGATGATCATAACTTCTTCCTGCTTTCCATAATAATTTACTGATTAGTTGGCCGATCTGTCAATCACAGTTTTGTCTCCGAACGTTTCTCTCATCTATATCGAACTTTTATTGGAAATATCATTCTGGTATTTTTATGAATGCTTCTCTACTTCGTAATATATCTATTATTGTTCTGGCTGGCTCAAATGGAGCGGCGTGCGTCCACCGCGAACATGGACACTATAGCGGCGCGGCAACTCATGGATAATATTTCTAAATGTTCAGATGTTTGCCGCAGCTTGACGGACCTACAGTCTGGTGTCATCTTGTAGGTACCGTAAAGTATCTACTCGTAAATGAGACCTGAATATAAATTTAGTGTTGAGAATCATCAGTGGACCAACGCTGAAATGTCGAAAGTCCAACTTAGAATTTGCTTTTATTATGTGTCAGGTATTAAAGATCATGAAGGACTGTGTAGAATGAAATAGAATAATGCGTAGAGTGTACTTTATAGGTGTATTACCTAAATACCTTGCTTGGTGATTTGTATTCCCCAGTATATTGCCATTTAGGGGACTTGTAAGAAGTACAATTTGTACATTCCCCAGAGTTCATCGTTTCTGAAGGAATTTTACAATGTTCTATAGGTCGAATATTGCCCTCCGACCCTGCACTCTATAGGAGGATGGGAGAAGCTGAGGGCTCGGCAGCCTGAGTGGGATGCAATGTTGGGACTTTTACTCTGTTATGTTGGCAGCCATGCTGCCATTCCAAGCCAGCTCATTCCGTTCCCGTATCGTGTTTTCCTCGTTTGCATCTTGCTTTTCGTTTCACCATCCTATCTATATCGTCGTATTAACCCTTCTTATTTTAACTGTGAGTATCATCACAATCCCCGTCATCCTATTTTTGAACTGAGTATCATCACAATCCCCCGTACCCGTCAGTTTCCGTGTGTCGCCTACACAAATCTCGCGATGGAAGATCAACCTTCATCGTCAGCAAAAAGAAACCTGCTATCGCAAGAGACAGGGCTCTAAGGAGTCAGGCACGAGAAATTGTGTACAATGTGTGCCAGTATTTTACGAGGAAGAAGAAAGAGGATGACGCGAAATACAACGTTCGCGATGTGACTAGTGCAGCGACGGGCGTCTCGGCGACAACAGTCGGCAACATTATGAAGGAAGCTGGAAACCAAACAACATCAGATCGGGCGAGACCTTTGTTTGTTACGCCAACCAAGTCCACACCGCACAAGAAGGTCATCGATGCTGATGAATTCACCGATGCTGCTACACGAAACAAGATACGTGAATTCTACATTGTTTGGAAAGAGTGCCCTTCATTGAAAACACTTTGTGCGGAATTGGCGAGTGACGGAGTTCTCGAGTATGGTAGAAGTTACCTTCGGAAACGACTGGTTAGTAGCGGTTTCAGGTGGAAGAAATGTCAGTCCAGCCGAAAAAATTGAGGACGACTACCGTGAAAAAGATCACTTATTCGAATCGGAGATCGATAGTTTCATCATTAATGTTGTGGGGGGGGGGGGGGGGGGGCTTCTGATACTGATAGCAGTTCCGATGAGGATTCGGATTTTTCTGATTAGAAGTTTTACGTACCACAGTTAAATTACGTAAGTACTAAATAAATGAATAATAATTATGTACTAAATAAATAAATAATAAAATAACGTTTGTTTCCACTCTTTCCTTTTATACCTACCTACCTTCAAAAAATTTTCCTTATTTACCTCATTGTACCTTTTCAAAAAAGTACTCCTAATTTTCAAGAAAACATTTCATAGAAAAATCCTATTAAGCCGGCGCCACACGATGCTACCAACACCTTCCAATGTTGGACGCTTGGTGACTGGTAGCATCGTGTGGCCGACCATGGAACGTCCAGCGTCCGACGGCCAGCGTCCAACGTTGGCGTTGGAGGGCGATCGCTCTGAGAGCGGTCTTTGCACCCAAGTCAAAGGAAAACGAAGGGTCCAATGTTGGCAGGAACGTTGGAGGCTCGTTTCTTAGAACAAGGAGGGTCGGCCACAGGAGGAGTTAGTTTGTAGTTTGTAGGGCAGTGATATCTTTGGCCACCAAGTTTTCATGACACAGGTGATTTATGATTGATTTAGAGTCATTGTCATGCCTGCAACTGTGTCGTGGGTCTCCACTTCATTCGTTTTTCCATCATTCAAAACAAACAAACCTAAAAATCAGTAGTGTGATGAATTTAAAATTGGCTAAAATTCACCACGAGAGGCGAGGGGGGAATTTGCCAGTTCTGGTTAAGGGCGAGACCTCCACCATCGGCTGGATCTTTTTGGATATGTGCGGTTAAGGGCGGACCTCCACCGATCTTTTAGTGAATTTGCCAGTTCTGGTTAAGGGCGTTACCTCCACATCGGCTGGATCTTTTTGGATATGTTTGTGCGGTTAAGGGCGGACCTCCACCGATCTTTTAGGAGTGTTTGCTAGTTTTGGTTAACCTTCATCCGCTCGCGTGGGCGGCAAATTGGCCGCCTTTTCGAATTTTCCCGTGTATGCTCGCTCAAAGTATCGTGATAGCCCCAAGAGCGCCATGTATTCTCTAGTTAATATCTTTCCTGCTAGACTACGTTGACTTCCGATCGTGGTTGACACGTCAGCCCAGTCAGTACTGCTCCAAAGTTGGGGACATCAGGTTCGAGCCAATTTGCCGCCTACGCGAGCGGTAACGTGGCAGTTTTCGCATCGCACGATTTTGAAAATGTAAGTAAATATTAATTTTCCTTTCGCATGTATTTTCAACTGTACTAGTTTCACAGTATTCTAGAATATGTGTAGGGCTTCTCATCGATATTTCTTGTCGTACTCTGCTGTATTTTGAACTGAAACATGAATGTTTTGCATCTCGATTTGGAAAGTTCTAATGTTTTGAACTATGGATATTCTAGTTTTGATCTAGCCAGCTTTCCAATGTGATTCAAGTATTTTGAGTTTTAACTCATCTTCCTGAGTAGGTATAATTTTTGTATTTTTGTAAAGTTTTTTTTTTTTTACTAAAGTTCTAATGTTTTGAACTATGGATATTCTAGTTTTGTTCTAGCCAGCTTTCGTTTTATTTTATTGTCACGTTAGTTATTTGTCGAAATGAAGTACGTATTAATATGATTATATTCAAACTTTTGTTACCTCCTTTCAATAGAAAAAGTTGCGAACTGCAGAATATTATTTTAGTGCAGAAAACCTTCAAAGATTGAAAATGTGATTTTGATATATATCTACGTTCTTATTGTGATTGCCATTATCTGAATAAAGAATTTATGATAAAAATGTGCTTGTAATGTTGTGCTGGAGTTCCCTGGTCAAAACTAATTTGGAACAAACGAAGAAAAGTAGTGTAAATTATGAAAAATCAAGGGCGGCCAATTTGCCGCCCACGCGATCGGAAGTGTGACTTCAGGAGAGGCGAGCGGGTGAAGGTTAAGGGCGAACCTCCACCATCGGCTAGATCTTTTGGGAGTAGGAGAGAGACATGGTAAGGAGAGAGAGAGAGTAGCCAGCGGCTAGAGGAGTCGTAGAATGAGTAAAAAGTCGCAGGATCCGGGGTTTTATAGACCCGGAAGCCTTCTCCTTCCAACTCCCTTGTTGGGAGAGGATGGAGGGGCTCCAGGTTGGGCACCAGGTCCTGCGGCTTGTGTCCCCACTCGTACCGTTTATTAACAGGAACTAAAGTTGGTTACAGAAATATTTGTGAGAACTTAAGTCTACTAGGAGTGGTTCCGGGAGGGACTCACGACAAGTAGGTAGGTAATAAAAAAAATTTACAACCTACCAATTTTTGTCATTCTTTTTCAGTTCAACTCAGTTGAACCACCACCTTCTTCTTCTTGGTTTCCTTCGCTCCAACAACAATTCGGTAGACGAAATAAGTAACAACTGTGCTGCAGCAATCGCTGCCATTATAAAAAACTTTACACACAACTTTATTAAAAATTATGAAAAAACTCCCTACGGCTCGACCTTCAAACGGCTCGACCTGGATCGCACTGGATCAAACATTTGCCACCACCGACAACTCCGTGTGGCTGGGGCTTTTGCTCGAGTCACTCGTCGAGTACGGTCGAACGTTCGGCCCAACATTCGACGCATCGTGTGGCGCCGGCTTTACACACGAGTTTGTCTGTCAGCTCGAAGGAGTCACGCTCAAGGGTCTGATTTTTTCAAAAATCGGGAAAATGCTACGTTCATTCACTATGGTAGGTACCTATGGCTCTTATGGCAGTATCATTTTTTATAATGAAAAAAGTTGTTTTTATGACGGTTCACACTCAGCTGGAAAAAGGATTAAGCCGGCGCCACACGATGCTACCAACACCTTCCAATGTTGGACGCTTGGTGACTGGTAGCATCGTGTGGCCGACCTTCGAACGTCCAGCGTCAAACGGCCAGCGTCCAACGTTGGCGTTGGAGGGCGATCGCTCTGAGAGCGGTCTTTGCACCCAAGTCAAAGGAAAAAGAAGGGTCCAATGTTGGCAGGAACGTTGGAGGCTCGTTTCTTCGAACACGGAGGGTCGGCCACAAGACTCGGTGTTCAGTTTGTAGTTTGTAGCTTTGTAGTTTGTAGCGCAGTGGTTTCTTTGGCCACCAAGTTTTCATCAACACAGGTAATTTATTATTGAAATTGTTGAATTTTATTGAATTTCATTATATTTATTTGTCTTTAGAGTTATTGTCATGCCTGCAACTGTGTCGTGGGTCTCCACTTCATTCGTTTTTCCATCATTCAAACAAACAAACCTAAAAATCAGTAGGTAGGTAATAAAAAAAATATACAACCTACCAATTTTTGTCACTCTTTTTCAGTTCAACTCAGTTGAACCACCACCTTCTTCTTCATGGTTTCCTTCGCTTCAACAACAATTCGGTACACGAAATAAGTAACAACTGTGCTGCAGCAATCGCTGCAAAATCTTCATCATCCGTTTCTATTATAAAAAACTGTGGACACAACTTGATTAAAAATTATGAATAAACTCCCTACGGCTCGACCTGGATCGCACTGGATCAAACATTTGCCACCACCGACAACACCGTGTGGCTGGGGCTTTTGCTCGAGTCACTCGTCGACCGTACTCGACGAGTGACGACTCGACGAGTGACTCGAGCGAAAGCCCCAGCCACACGGTGTTGTCGGTGGTGGCAAATGTTTGATCCAGGTCGAGCCGTTTGAAGGCCGAGCCATAGGGATTTTTTTCATAATTTTTAATAAAGTTGTGTGTAAAGTTTTTTATAATGGCAGCGATTGCTGCAGCACAGTTGTTACTTATTTCATGTACCGAATTGTTGTTGAAGCGAAGGAAACCAAGAAGAAGGTGGTGGTTCAACTGAGTTGAACTGAAAAAGAATGACAAAAATTGGTAGGTTGTATTTTTTTTTTTTTACCTACCTACTGATTTTTAGGTTTGTTTGTTTTGAATGATGGGAAAACGAATGAAGTGGATACCCACGACACAGTTGCAGGCATGACGATGACTCTAAAGACAAATAAATATAATGAAATTCAATAAAATTCAACAATTTCAATCATAAATTACCTGTGTCGATGAAAACTTGGTGGCCAAAGAAATCACTGCGCTACAAACTACAAACTGAACGCCCAGTCATGTGGCCCACCCTCCTTGTTCTAAGAAACGAGCCTCCAACGTTCCCACCAACATTGGACCCTTCTTTTTCCTTTGACTTGGGTGCAAATACCGCTCTCAGAGGTTGGACGCTGGCCGTTGGACACTGGACGTTCCATGGTCGGCCACACGATGCTACCAGTCACCAAGCGTCCAACATTGGAAGGTGTTGGTAGCATCGTGTGGCTATGGCTTAACAGGGGGAAAGTGCTGCCACTGGACAGGGAAAAAACAAAAAACGCTGCAAAGTCCTTGTCACATGGGTTTATTATTCCATTGGACATACCTACAGAGATGTTGGCTGTTTATTTATTGTTTCTTTCATATAGAATAATTGAAATAGCTATCTCTGGTGGTTTCCACCAATTTTGGCCACCAAAACACGAATAAAGTACGCTTTTTTTTAAAATAAATAAATTATCTCTGATCATTGATAGTACGTTTAATCGTCTTGATCCACCTGTTGACACTTTTTCCAGTGTTACTCTACAAATTGATGGTGATTTCAGACGATTTCCCAGGTTTTTGACTCATAAAAAATCAATTTCGGGAGCTGAACATCTGGCAGAACCTCAATTTTCTATTCTTTGGTCAAAATCGACTTCATATTCGGTCTTCTCGTCCCCAAAAACATGAAAAACGATACCTTAAAAGCTCATGTTACTAACATGTTGCTAAAACGCAAAAAGTACCTATTTTTACACACATTTTCACTCATAACACCCCTGGGTATATTCCGATCGGGCTGAAAAAATTGGGGACACAACTAGAACCCAAATGGAGCATGTGTGCGAAAGAACGATTTTTTTAGACCGAAAATGAAGCCTGTACACGTGATACGGCGGACGGCGGACGGACATTGAATTTTTGGAATCTACGCACCTTGAAACGGAAAAGAAAAAATTTTGAGGGGGTGTTATAAAAATTTTTTGCTGAGCGAATACATAGGTGTATTATTCACAGAATAATAAACCAAAACGCTGCAAAGTCCTTGTCACATGGGGTTTATTATTCTACAGAAATGTTGGCTGTGCATTTATTGTTTGTTTCATGTGAAATAATTGAAATAGCTATTTCTGATGGTTTCCACCAATTTTGGCCCCCAAAACACAAATTAGGTAGGTACGATCTTTTTTTTTTTTCAAATCAACTTTGATCATTGGTAGTGCCATTCGTCTTGATCCACGTGTTGACACTTTTTCTAGTGTTATTCTACAAACTGATGGTGATTTCAGACGATTTCGCAGGTTTTTGACTCATACAAAATCAATTTTGGGAGCTGAACATCTGGTACAACCTCAATTTTCCACTCCTTGGCCAAAATCGACCTCATATTCGATCTTCTCGTCCCCAAAAACATGGAAAACGATACCTCAAAAGCTCATGTTACCAACATGTTGCTAAAACGCAGAAAGTACCTATTTTACACACATTTTCACTCACAACACTCCTGGGTATATTCTGATCGGGCTGAAAAGTTTCGGGACACAACTAGGGCCCAAATAGAGCATGTGTGCGAAAGAACGACTTTTTTAGACCGAAAAAGAAGCCTGTACACGTGATACGGCGGACGGCGGACGGACATTTCATTTCTTGAATCTACGCACCTTGAAACGGAAAAGAAAAAAGTTTGAGGGGGGGTTATAAAAATTTTTTGCTGAGTGATTACATAGGTGTATTATTCAGAGAATAATAAACCAAAACGCTGCAAATCCCTGCACAACGGTTTATTATTGGTTTATTATTCTGTGAATAATACACCTATGTATTCGCTCAGCAAAAAATTTTTATAACACCCCCTCAAAATTTTTTCATTTCCGTTTCAAGGTGTGTAGATTCCAAAAATGCAATGTCCGTCCGCCGTCCGCCGTACGCCGTATCACGTGTACAGGCTTCATTTTCGGTCTAAAAAAGTCGTTCTTTCGCACACATGCTCCATTTGGGCCCTAGTTGTGTACCGAAACTTTTTAGCCCGATCGGAATATACCCAGGGGTGTTATGAGTGAAAATGTGTATAAAAATAGGTACTTTTTGCGTTTTAACAACATGTTAGTAACATGAGCTTTTGAGGTATCTTTTTCCATGTTTTTGAGGACGAGAAGACCGAATATGAAGTTGATTTTGACCAAAGACGCGGAAATTGAGGTTTTACCAAAGGTTCAGCTCCCAAAATTGGTTTTTTATGAGTCAAAAACCTGGAAAACTGTCTGAAATCACCATCAATGTGTACAATAACATTGGAAAAAGTCCATTGGAAGTCCAAGTGGAATCAAGACCATTAAATGCCACTACCAATGATCAAAGATGATCTTTAAAAAAAAAAAAGCGTACCTATTTCATGTTATGGGGGCCAAAATTGGTGGAAATCATCAGAAATAGCTATTTCAATCATTCCAAATGAAAGATACAATACATTTAACAGCCAAAAAAAATCTCTAGAACTCCAATAGAATAATAAACCCATGTGACAAGGACTTTGCAGCGTTTTTGTATAGAATACCCTTCCGTTACAGATCACAGCTCTATGTATAGATAACCCGTCTATTATAATATGATTTGTACTATTCTATACATATTATGTAGATCGCAGACCCTCCGTAGGTTAGTACCTAACCCCGTACACGTTACTAGGTACCTACCTAAATCACGAGTTAAATGTTGCTAAAATAATTCTGCCGATGACAAACAGTACCTAACAAAAAGAAACACACATAATGAAGTTCTGAAAAGAAATTGTTGATGAGGAGTGAAAAAAGTTGCAAAAGTACCTACCAACAAACTCCAGCCCCTTCTACGTAGATGGTATAATGAACCGTTGTGTAATAATTTACCGTTGAGTAATAATTTACCGTAGTAATAATTTACCCATCAATAATACTTCAACGTTTGTTCAAGTTTCACTACCTACCAACAAACTCCAAAAGAGCCATCATTTTTCAAATGAAATAATATCACAGAACAACCAACTCGACTTCATACTCCGCCAATATAATCAGGTGATCCCTAGCAATGATTTCATCTCCGCCAAATTTCCTATTGTGGGCGCGTCTCTGGTTACGAGATTTGGTTTGAATTGTATACAATTTCATTCACACTGGAGTCGAAAATGCCTGTCGGTGCAAACTTCGGGGCCTTACTGTGAACGAACGGCTGGACGTACGACGCTCCGGATGGTCTTAAAAAACTCGCAAGTTCAAGATACTATTTAAAACCGTAAAAATATTCCCGTAAAAAAATGGTATAGGTTGAAAATTTCAACCCCTATTTTGAACCCCTTAGAGATGACTGACAGTAACGTCGAGCTTCGAGGACCAACTAGACCCCGAACGGAACCTATAACCCGAATTTCATCAATTTTCTTTCATGGTAACTAAGAAAAGTGGCCCGTACGGCGTACGGCGGACAGACAGAAATATTTTTATTGCAGTTTTGGATTCTACATACCTTGAAATATAAACCATCAAATTTTGAGGGGGGGTAAGAATTTTTTTTTCATGCTCGATTCCAATGGTTCATTATTGAAAATAATAAACCAAAAACGGGGAATTCCGTGTTGAAAATGATTTCCACCTTCACCGTCAGATGGCAGGGTCGGAGGCCAATATTCTAGTGCACGGACTATAGTATCTTTACCTCTGTCACTCCCTTGGAAACTAATGCGCGGATTTTCTCATCACCGGTCGTCGGCTTTGATTGTGCTGCCGTTGACTGTAAGAACCCAGCTCCGGATGGGTGTTTGACGTTGAAAACGCTGCTTGTCTGACTATGAAATTGATGGTGACGAGAATAACGGTTGCAGTGTTCCCTGGAGCTGTGAAAGCCTTCAGTCACTTAATATTTCAGACCTCCCATGATTCATTCGCCTCTTGAGGCGTTACGCCGCGCCGACCCGCAATATTTAATCTTAACCTATCGCAAATGATTGACAACGGAGACCGTCCCAAATCCATTGACGATTTTTCAGTTTCCTTCTGTTATCAACAAATGACTTCAACGCAGGTATCTTCAGTGTGTCCATGTTATCATTATGCAGTGCCTAGGTTAAAATTGCATAGGTTAAAATTCCTTGTTGATGTCATTGTAAAAACGTACTCAGCAGGGAATCTGAGTATGACCTTTCGTCCCATCCGGGCTTGATTTTTTCCCATGTTGCTTGCTCTTAATTTTAATTCTGATTCGGATTCTGCATAAAATATCATGAAAAAATTACGCAAGTATCACAATTTTTTCATGTTTGCGTAACGTACCTATGCATTTTGAGTCAATTTTGGGAATTAAGTTCAAAAATTCATTTGTTCCTCTACATCCCTACATATCGGATATGAATTTGCCGTATTTCTCAGAGCTGAATCTTCTGGTGATGTTGGTTTTTCATATTTGAACGCAACATACCTATCTAAGCGAAATGGTTTGTTTTTTATTCCAGCTGTAGATGGGTATTATTTATTCTATAAACCTTTCAAAACTCACTTCGATTATTTCGTTGAAGCTGTGGTTTAATGTGAAGATTGATTTCAGAACGTTGAAAAATACGAATTTAGTCAAGTGCAATCAAATTCTGTGTGATATATGTGGGGGCTGAGACAAATAATAAGTGTTTATACTCTTACCTATCGAAAACTGCGCTCAAAATACACCTGTCAAGAAGGACGTGAAAACGTTTTTACACAAGATAAAGTCATTGCCTTGGGCTTAAATCTCGTCCCGTTCTCGTGTAAAAAGCTTAAACATTTAAATATAAAATGGAAATTTCATTATGTTGTTAAAGACTGCCTTTTGCTTCGAGAGTCTGAATGGTGCAGTTTTCTTTGGGTGATTTTACCGTTATAAATACTAGAGCAATAACAGATGGCACTCTGGGGGCCGCACGCGTCTGCTAAAGGCAAATTAATGTGAACATTGAATCTGCATTATCCGCTTTGTGAAAGAGTTTTGCAGTTCCCAAGTTTTTCGGTTGAACTGTGAGTCACACCGTCGCCGGTGATAATAATTCATATACATGTTCCACATTAAGTGGCTAAATACATAACTGTCTGAGAGGGAGTACAGGTACATGGTGAGGCGGAACTCTCATTGAAGTTCACGAATGAGTATATGTATTATTCCCTGGTGTTTACCACCTTGCATTAGGGAAATCCTATTCCGTATCATATAACAATAACTGAAGGCATTGTCAGAACGCGGAATGGTGCACGTTGTAATGGATGAGGGGTTTAACTTCGCCGCCCATACAGCGTAGTTTCCCCCTCTCCATCCTCTAGAAACGTAGGGAGGCAGTGTGACAGCTGCCCCCGGAGACACTGGTTGGTCAATTGTACCTATATTCACACCCAACCTGACAAAAACATGAATATTCACACCCCCGAAGCTTTTGAAAATTCACACCCGATTTGTAGATTCACACCCCCGAAGCTTTTGAAAATTCACTCCCGGTTTGTACATTCACACCTCTCCCTTCACCTAAGATGACCATATGGAAGAAAAACGCGATTCAATGTAATATTACGTCAGACTCGTCAGAAAACACAATGTGACAATTTCGGCGCAATGCGCTGAACATACTCATACAGTGTCATGTGCCCATTTCCGTGACGAAGCATGTTCAGCAACACGAAAGAAAAGGCTACGGGTCGACACTCTCATAAAGAAATTAAGTGATGGGCACATGAAACTGTATGAGTATGTTCAGCGCATTGCGCCGAAATTGTCACATTGTGTTTTCTGACGAGTCTGACGTAATATTACATTGAATTATAATATATATATATATATATATACATATATCAATAAAGTTTCTTGACAATGAACTCAGTCGCGTTTTTCTTCCATATGGTCATCTTAGGTGAAGGGAGAGGTGTGAATGTACAAACCGGGTGTGAATTTTCAAAAGCTTCAGGGGTGTGAATCTACAAAATCGTCCTCGGGTCCTTTCGCTTTGACAGCGTCGCGGGTATGAATATTCCGTCGACCCACTGGTTAGATTATAACGCGATGCCTCCAGGAGTTGACGATTCGTTTCGCGAATCGACCACCCTTTCAGCCGCGTGTCAAAAAGATCGGGCAGAGCCCGCATCCAAGATGGACGGGATTCCCATATACCGTCATAACGTGTACGTGTAAATACAAATTTACATTCCATGTAACACTTCTCATGAGCATAATTTATCATCATAGTCATAGAATTTGCTTGGTATCCAGTCTAGGGAAATATCCTGCCTTCCACCATCCATGGGGTCTTCGTACTTGGAGAATTTTTTCGACAACAAAACCTGTGATATTTTAGTGTTTGGGATGAATTTAATTACATCGAGGATAGTGCCTCACATCAATCATAATTGTATGATAGTTGAGGCAAACCGTCCATTGTTCGACCACAAATGTTTACGTAATGCGAAACACGCCCTATGAAATACACCTTGATGTACCTTTGATGGCATATAGGTACGTGACAAGGTTTATGAGACTCATTAAACCAGATATTTGTGGACCCCGCATATTGAGGACTAACGCGGTTCATAGCTGTTGAGATGGTATTTTCGCCAGAAATTGTGGTTTGCCGTTGACGTTTCTAGAAAATTGCTGTTATTGCCGAAAGCGGTTTGTTTGTTCGTGTTTTGTATCGTTGTCGCCCTTCTAAGTCCGGGAAGACAGAAGGAGAACGAACTAGGTCTGGCTGTCAGGGCCCTTGATCAATGTGTTCCAAGTGCCCACCGGTGGGGTGGGGGGGTCCTCTTCGCCATGAATCAATCACAGAGCCTCCTTTTTTCCCTCCTGGCCAGTCCGAAACAAAACACCTCTTTGAGCAAATGTCGTTTTACCCTCGCCCTGTGCAGTACAAACTGCACAAACCAGATGTTTGTTGGGTGACAAGATTGAGGCCTATAGAAGGAATACAGTGCTGTTTGATTAAAAATTGTAGTAGTGAACTCAGCCGTATTAAACTGCCAGTAAACCAACTCTCTGTACAAATATCTTTATATCCTTATTACCGTGCGCAGTACAAGATGCACTAACCATGGATTTATTAGATGGCACGTCCAAATTTTATCAGGAATACAGCAGTACATAGTTGGATCGAATGATGGATAATAATCCGAGTATCTCTGCTGTAGTAAACTCCTGGTAACGTCCGTCTGGGAAAATATCATCCATGCCTTGTGCAGTTATAGGATGAGACGACCGAATTCCATCAGGGGGCCTATTCACTAAGCCAAAGAGACTTCTCTTTTCGGTCCGACTCTCTCTTTTGGCAGGAGAGATTTTTATAGTATCCATGACAGGGGTATTCAGTAACTTCTAAAAGAGAGAGTTGGCGGCCATCTTGACTTTTTCGATCTCTTTCAGAGAGACCTAATTAGGTGTCTTCTCGAAAGAGAAAATGTCATCCTTCGTTCACTGGCTACCATATCTGTCATTTTTATGTATGTTTTTTTCATCTCTTAAAGGTAAGTCGATTGTTCATTAAAAATATGTCCATATATCGAGTCATGAGTGTACACGTCTAAGTAGGTACGGGTTGAGAGCTATTCAGTAAAATTTACGAACTATCCCGAGGGAGATTATTTCTCCCAGGAGATTTCCAAAATAGATAATCTATTTTCACTATCTCTTTTAGTGAATAGGCCCCCAGGAGTACAGTTCAGTTAGGTCGTGTGGTTGTAGTGAACTCCTAGTTACACCTCCCTGGACAAATATCTTTATTCGCGTGCCGTGTGCATACAAGCTGCACTAAGTAAATATCTACATCAGTCGTAACGACTCGGAGGATATCACCATTCGATTCAGCGTGCAAAATTACGAAAAAGTCGATACCCAACTCCTCAAGTCATGATCAGGTCAAGTCGTCTGTCGTGGTATCCTCCCAGAACCACAACCCTTGTATGTAGAAATAAGATCTCGCCAAATAAACCTAGAAGTGGGGACAGAAGACGCAAGAGAGCCGAGGGCCAGTCTGCAGATCCCCACCACCCTCTACTAGATAGAGGATGGAGGGAGACAGCTCCCAAGCATATAAAAACTCGCCTCCTGCATCTTTTTCCTCATTCTACGCTCTCCTCTAGTCGCTGACTACTCTCTCTCCTCCTTACCTCGTCTCTCTCTCCTAACCCAAAAGAATCCGTGAATGGTGGTGGTACGCCTATAACCAACGGACACCCTTCCTAAAAGATCTCGGAAATGGTGGTGGTCCGCCCATAACCAAACCGAGCACACATCCAAAAAGATCCTGGAACTGGTGGTGGTCCGCCCATAACCAAGCCAGGAAACGCTCCTAAAAGAATCCGTGAATGGTGGTGGTACGCCCATAACCAACGGACACATCCGAGAAGATCCCGGGAATGGTGGTGGTCCGCCCATAACCAAACCGGGCACATTCTCCCTCGTACCGCTCGTGGTGGATGTACGCCAAAACACATTCATCACATCGTCTAATAAGCTAAAACACTCGATTTCCTTTAAAAAATTTACTCAAGGGTTTTCACATTCAAAGGCGTTTTCTCCTCTTAATACCTATCACAATAAACCAGAATTTTCTGGGCTGGATGGTACTACTTTTCGTTGTGAAGCTGAGAATTTGCGAATGTATTTTCCGTTGCTGCCTACTGTGATGAATTTAGAATTTTCATCACGGTGGCGTGAAAGGAGGAAAAGTCGCAGGCGGCTGTAGTCAACCGATCATCTACGACTTTGGAAGGAGATGGAGGTGGGTGAGTGAATTTACCTAGGCGGCTGTAGTCAACCGAGCATCTAGGTAAGGAGAGGTCCTTGTCTAGGCGGCTGTAGTCAACCGATCATCTAGACAAGGAGGAGAGGAGGTAAATTCTCAGGCGGCTGTAGTCAACCGATCATCTGAGAGGGATAAGGTAAGAGAGAGAAGAGAGAGCTGGTTAGAGGAAGTGTCGAATGAAGCTAAAGCTCCAGGATCCAGGGTTATATAGGACTTGGAGGCCTCTCCCTCCAACTCCCTGTTGGGAGTTGGTAGTGGGGCTCCAGGTTGTGTCCCCTGGATTCTGTTGCCTGTCTCCCCACTCAGATGTTTATTAGCGGAAAGTAAGTTTTACATAAGGATATTGGTGAGAGCTTAAAGGTTGCTAGTGGAGTGTTCCCGGGAGGGACTCACGACAGAGGTCCCCCCAGTTCGAACCAATGTTTGAGAAGCTGAAGGCGTAAGGTGACAGAGGCTGAGGGCAACGGCAAACAAAGGTGGAGCTGAAGGCGCAAGGTGACAGAAGCTGAGGGCTGATGAAAACAATCGGTGTGCTGAAGGCAGAAACGTGATAGGCCTGACTTAATTCTAGGAGTAACATATAGGGAGCATAGTTAGTAAGTGGTAAGTAGGAGTAACATAGGAGTAACATAGTAAGTAAGCATAGTTAGTAAGTGGTAAGTAGGATAAGTGATATGAGATATAAGTACAGGAGTGGTGTAGGTGAATGATATTGACAATGAATACAGTAGCGGTGTAGGTGAGTTGACATGATTACAATGATGATGATGAGATAATAGACTAATATTTACAAGGTTGGTATATACAATGTTGGTATTTACAAGGTTGGTATTTACAAGGTTGGTATTTACAAAGTTGGTACGCACAAGGTTGGTATGTACAAATTTGGGTGGAGTTGACAGATTGGAACGGGGTGTTGAAGTCCGCCGTTCCCTGGGTGTGGACAGTGTGTGGTGAATTGTAGTGAGTGTGTGGGTGGAGTGAAGTGTGTGAGTGAAGTGTGTGGGTGGGTTTGGGTGGTGGCTGCTGCGGTGAGGCGGCCACGGCGGGGCTGTGAGGTTCGGTACAGTGCGTGTGGGTTAATAAAACACAGGCACTGTCCCGAAATCTCAAGGCCCCGCCGTGATTGCTCAGAGCGGGGCGGAGGACTTGGCCTCCGGGACGCGGGGAATGCGGGGACGCTCCCTCCGTCCGTTTCGCCGCCCGGGCCGTTTTGTCCCGGCGGAATCTATTATGGACATCCCCGGCGGTGGTGGGGGGGGAGGGGGGTGTTGTGGGTTTGGTGGGTTGGGGTGTTTGAGGGGGAGAATTTGAATTTGGGGGGTCGAAAATTGAAAATTGGGGGGCGGAAATTTGGGGCTGAAGATCGGGAGGCGGGGGTGTGGAAGTGATAGGGGGGGTTTTGATTTGAACGGGGGGTGGGGGGGGGCATGAGTTCCGCGAGGCGGAACTCGTGCAGAATTGAGGACATCAAAGGGTCGACGGGGGTGTAAGGAGGGTGTACCCCGGTGGCTTGTGCTGCGCGAAATTCGCGCAGTATGCGCCACTGGGGGTACTTCCACCGCCGGGGCCGGGGAGGTAACCCAGAGATCCGTGGCGGAACAAATAAAAGCGGTGATGTCGGCCCGGGCGAAGGGGGTTTTGCCCTGGAGGCGGGCGTGGAGGGGTTGTTCCGGGGTGGGGGAACGGTAGCGGCGGCGTGAGTGGTGGCCGGAGGGGGTTTTGCCCTGGAGGCTGGTGAGGAGGGGCCGTTCCGTGGTGGGGGAACGGTAGCGGCGGCGTGAGTGGCGGCCGGAAGGGTGGCTGCCCTGGAGGCGGGCGTGGAGGGGCCATTCCGGGGTGGGGGAACGGGAGCGGCGGCGTGAGTGGCGGCCGGAAGGGTGGCTGCCCTGGAGGCGGGCGTGGAGGGGCCGTTCCGAGGTGGGGGAACGGTTGATGGTGGGGTGAGGGTTTTGGCGGCGCTGGCAGGCGCGGCCGGGAGGTTGGCGGCCGTGGCGGCGGCGTAGGAGGGGTAACGAGGCTTTGTGGTGGTGGTGTGAATGCGGGCGGGGAGGGGTTTGTCACGGTCCCCCCCGTGTTGGCAAGGAGGGGGGCCCGCCGGGTTTACCGGCGGGCGGCCGCGTTTCCCTGCTTGGAGGTGAAGGAGCAGGGGAGCTGGCATTTTCGGGCCTCCCCACCGAAGTTAACGTGATAGAAACATCGGTGGGGGGGGGTCAGCTGGGAGGTAGGCGGCCCTGGAGGGGCGCACGGAGGTGGAGGGGGTCGTTGTGGCTGGAGACTGTCCCCTGCGTTGCTGAGGGGGGAAGTGGTGCGGCGTTCGGGCGAGCGCTGGCGTTGGCGGTCGATGGAGGGGGTTGGCCGGCGCTCGGTGGAGAGGGAGCGGCGCCGGTGGAGGGAGGGGGGCCGGCGGCGCTCTCGTGACGTTGTCCGGTCTCGCCGCGGGGTGGGGGTGCGGGGTGCGCCGACTTCCGTGACGCCGGCGGCTGCGGTGAGGTCGTGGACCGTGTCGGCGAGCCGCAGGAGCGGTTCGTCTGGGCCGTCGAGGTGGCTGGCGAGCGCCATTTGCATGGGGTGTGGTAGGGCTCGCAGCCAGAACGTCCGTGCGATGTCGGCCGTCACCACGTCGTGCAGCTGATGACGCAGACGGCGGTAGAGGTGGGAGGGCTTCAGATCGCCGAGGTGCTGTGGTTGGGAGAGCGCTGCGATCCGTGCGATCTATGACGGCTGGTACAGCGAGACGAGGCGGGTGCGGAGGTCATCGTATGCGGCCGTGGCGTCGGGAGAGATGTCCGACGTCTGTAGGAGGATCTCGTACGGGAGCAGCGAAATAATGCGGGAGTAACGGGTCCGCTGGCTGCGGATGTTGGCGGCCGAAAACGCAGCGTCGACTTGAAAGAACCACAGCGCGGGGTCGTGCGTGTAGAAGGGGGGTAGTGACAGCGGGAATGACGCCGAGGCCGTCGTGACGTCGGCGGCGGCGTGTGCGGCGGCTGCAGCGGCGGCGGCAGCGGCGGCGGCGGATGCGGAGGAGCCGGGTGGCGAGAGGCTGGTGAAGGGGTTTTCGGCTGCGTCAGTTGTCGCAGCGGTCGGCGGCTGCAGCAGGGATGGCCGGAGGAGCGGCGGCGTCGGTGAGTTCGGGTCCATGGCTGTAACTAAAATTCAAAATTTAGGTAGTTTTGAATTTGAAACTCGCAATCGGCGGGAGCGGAGGTGCGTTGAGAGCTGGAGTTGAGTGGTGAGGTTGGGCCAAGAATTGCGAATTTATACTGACTGTTTAAATTTGAATTTAAAATTTGGGACACCGAACTAGACTGGGGCGACACATGAGGTGGTAAGAGGATAGAAGGTTGGATGAACGTCGGGTTCACCACTGTGATGAATTTAGAATTTTCATCACGGTGGCGTGAAAGGAGGAAAAGTCGCAGGCGGCTGTAGTCAACCGATCATCTACGACTTTGGAAGGAGATGGAGGTGGGTGAGTGAATTTACCTAGGCGGCTGTAGTCAACCGAGCATCTAGGTAAGGAGAGGTCCTTGTCTAGGCGGCTGTAGTCAACCGATCATCTAGACAAGGAGGAGAGGAGGTAAATTCTCAGGCGGCTGTAGTCAACCGATCATCTGAGAGGGATAAGGTAAGAGAGAGAAGAGAGAGCTGGTTAGAGGAAGTGTCGAATGAAGCTAAAGCTCCAGGATCCAGGGTTATATAGGACTTGGAGGCCTCTCCCTCCAACTCCCTGTTGGGAGTTGGTAGTGGGGCTCCAGGTTGTGTCCCCTGGATTCTGTTGCCTGTCTCCCCACTCAGATGTTTATTAGCGGAAAGTAAGTTTTACATAAGGATATTGGTGAGAGCTTAAAGGTTGCTAGTGGAGTGTTCCCGGGAGGGACTCACGACACCTACGATTTAGTGCTCATAGATTCAGGTGAAAATTACGGTGAGATCCGTAAAAGATTAACTTTTCTTCTATCTGGTGTATTCAAGTTTTATTTTTGCCAAAATAAGGGCATATTATGAGCGTTTTAATGACGAAAAGCCTGAAAAAAATCGTCATTCTCAAAATACTCCTCTTGCCCTTCTGTGGACAAGACCTACCCTTGTGCCCCCCACCCAGGAAAGCCCTAAATCGAGTACTGAAGCCGGCCGGGCAATTACAGTTTTATAATAATATGCGGTGGGTTCAAGAATTCTATCATTAACTATTATTTGTTGTTATTCATGAAGCATAACGTTTGTTCAAATTACAAAATTACCTATAGGTATACTTGAACAAAATCCAAAAATAACCGTTAGTATTCAATCCAAAATTTGATGGTTTCCTTTTCAAGGCTCGTAGAATCCAAAAATATAATATACAACGCTGCAAATTATTACACAACCGTTTATTTTTTGCCTGCATAGATGCCCCTTCTGCATAGATCATTGCTTTCTGTGGTAAGTATCTACCCTCGTGCTCCCCACAGGAAAGCCCTAAATCGAGTAGATACCTGCTGGAGTCGGCCGGGCAATTATAATTTTCATTATTATGCGGTGGGTTCAAGAATTCTATCGTTAATTATTTATTATTTGTTGTTATTCATGAAGCGTAACGTTTGTTCAAGTTGCGAAAGTACCTACATCAGCAAAATTCATATATAAAAACCTTCAGTCTTCAGTCCAAAATTTGATTATTTCCGTTTCAGGGTACGCAGAATCCGAAAATAGAATAAAAAACGCTGCAAAAACTGTTTATTATTTGCTGCATAGATGCCCCTTCTGCGTGGATCACTGTTTTCCGCGGTCAGTGCCTACCCTCGTGCTCCCCATAGGAAAGCCTAAAATCGAGTGCCTACTGGAGCCGCCCCTGGAATTACAGTTTCATAAAAATGCGCGGGATTCAATAATTCAATCATTAATTAATAATTATTTATTGTGATTCCTGAAGCATAACGACCAAGTCCAAGTTACAAAAGTACCTATCAACAAAATCCAAAACAGCCATCATTCTTCTAGAATTTTCATTAATTTAAAATTAATGAAAATTAATTTCTCATTATCCCTTATTAATGAAATAATATCTCGGACCAACCAACTCGATTTCATACAGCCATGCTTGATTATAATCAGGTGTTCCCTAGAAATGATAATTAATATCTGGCCTGGATATACACCGTTCCATTCACGATCATGTTGATGAAGCATTTCGGTGCAAACTTTAGGGCCTTACTGTGAACGAACGGCTGGACGTACTCCGGGTTGTCTAAAAAAATTCCCAAGTTCGAGATCAATATATTATAAAGGTAATAAAATGCAAACAGTAGGATGGGTTTTTTTTTAAACAAAAAAGGGTCAAATTTGAGTTGGTTGGGGGGTGGCAAATAATTAAAAATGTCTTCAAATAGGTAACCAGTTTCTACAATATCTTTCAGAATTCGCTCTTATTGTCATGCATGACAGGAACTTTCGTGTCGCAAGTCACCATCCTATAATACCATTTATGGGGATTTTCTAGGGATTTTGGATATACTCGTACATGGGTTTGTATAACGAAAGTTGGTAAGATCCTGGAATGGATTCCAAAAGATGTAAAATGCATTTTTCCGAGAATCATTTCAAAAATCCATGTATACTTAATGAATATTTTAGACTCTCTACGCAGATCAAAATTTTCCGTGAAAATTCGTTAACATGCCAGGTATAGACCAATGCGTCCAACTATCGAGATTACGTTGGGTTATTATGTATCCGTAATCCATCCTTACCGAGCCGATTATGATCGTTAGCCGTTCGGTTGTCGCAAACTCTCATGTCGCGGTTCACTGGGAACGGCCCGCAATATCGGTAAGGTTGACCGCTCAGGGAAATCAAAAATAACTCCCCGTCTACCGCCTTCCACAACAACTTTCTACAAGTTTTTTGTCCGTGGCCATAAGCTGTAAAGAACCAGTTTGCTCTGTTGCGTTTGTGCTTACCCGCGGGCACTTGGCGCTGTCTTTTATAGGTTCTGGTGTTTTGCTGTTCTTTTCAAAGAGAGCAGAGAGCGCTTAGTTGCGTTTGTTCGACTTAAATCAGCGGAAGTAGGCTACGAAATAGCTAGGCACTTCATGCGTTTGAATTTATCGAATAAGTTGGTTGGATTCCAGGAGTTTTGCAGGGTGTCTGGTATACTTAAAGTGAGAATGCTAGCTGTGGAACGATATTACGTTCTAAATTAATGCAAAGGGCACAGGCAAGAATGAACATTCGAATTCGGCGTTCGATTATGTTGTTGAACTCATTCAGTTTTCAAGATTTCAGGGATTCGGTTCGCCAAGCATACTCGAATACTTCACGCATTGGATTACTTTTTGAATCAAACGCCTCTTCATCTTCAACATTCCGTCAATGGCAGGAGTGTGACACTCGCCTTCCTTCGTTTCGGAATAACACAAATCGGATGAACACAAGTGGATGTTAATTTTTTTTTTTTTTTTTTTTTTTTTTTGCACCATGGTATTCTTACTTATCCCTGTGCTGATCCATGTCTCTGCTGGGCGGGTGATGAATCGTAGGGGACAGTGCTCTGATGTCCATTCGTATTAGTACTATCAGCAGTCTCGTTCTGCTCGTCTCTTTTTAAGGCCAAATGCAAGGAGTTTAGTTGCAAAATCCGCCACCACGTGCCAGCACCAAAATGAATCAATTTTATTCTACTTCTCATTTGAGAAGGGAGCGAGATATTACAATTCGGAAAACGGATTTCTCATCAATATTCACGTAGAATTCCGGGTAATTGGTTCACAAAGTGTGCGAAAATGTTTTACCCACTGTTCCAACAAACATTTGTTCAAATTTTGAACATTTTCAAAAAGTGGCTTAATAGACACTTGCTTTGGACTCTAGATCTAGAGAATACAAATCCGTTTTCAGAATTTTTCTAAATTGACTGTAGCCGTCGGATTTTCATTTCCAGGATTTTGGGTACAAGGGTCAAGGTCGGGAGCTTGTGACTGTGTGGGTTAGAGAGATCTTGGCCACCTCAGACATCCCTCCCCCCCCCCCCCCCCCAGTTGGAAAATTACCTAGTCATTATACCTACTAAAATTATACCTAGTCATTATCACCTAGTCATTCGTTGCACGTTGCGTTGGTTGCATTAGTTGGTTCGGAAACAACAGCAAATTTGGAATTTGTTGCCCTCTTTTCCTGTATACGTAAGACATTTGTTCAAATATTGAACGTTTTTGAAAGGTCGGCATTGTATTTTTCCACATTTGTTAGTTTTGATACTCCGCAATACTCGTAAGTAATTCAAAAGTGATTCGCATCGTGCGTTCTAGGGGCAGTATAATATAAGCGGAGCTCTGTTAAAGTTTTATTTCGCACCTGTATGATTGAGTAAGCAAGATTATGGTCATAGAGCCGCGCCGCGTAGGTACTAGTGAAATATGTGAGAATTCTTCCTTCCGATATATTCCTTCCACCTCCTCTTGCCTCACCCTGAAGCTTCCCACACATTATGTTAAATCCTCGAAGCCTCCTTGAGGCCTCAATTAAACCCCCGGTGACACATGGAACACATACAGTACATCCTCAAGTCCGTATTTTTGGGGATCAAGGTTTTCAATTCTTTACTTTTCGTGGTGATGGCAACATCTGATTTTGGCAGCTGTTGAGTCCATAGGCGCATACCCGCCGCAGATTGTTTTCAGCAGCTACCTAATAGCAAATTGTGTAAGGAATGGCTTCTGAAAAAATACATTTTTTCCGCACAAACCTCATTGTATCAGAACTGAAGGGTTTCTCAAAAGATTTTCATAATTACTTGAGAACGTATCAAGGCACCTACCTACCTGCCTGTACTGTCATTAGACATTATTTGGGGTATTTGTGAGGGGGGGGGGGGGGGCGGGGCTCAGTTTCGAACAGCCGTTCGGTTGAAACACAGCACAACCCCGACTATGATTTTTTCTCCCATTCTTTGTTTATACTAAAATCATTAATCAACTCATCTCCCGTCTCATTCAGTTAAGTGTGTACTACTTGTTACTTCTCAATCATCATTCATTAGTATTATTATTATACCGCGACTTGTTCTCTTATATAGTATACAACTTGCTTGTGCCAAATCAAAACCACAAACCTACGAAGTGGGGTTGATTTACCTATCACGGCATGTCAAGAAATTTGATAACTCACCTTTCGAGTAAATAGCACTGGTGTGGTATTCTTAGAAGAAACAATCACGTCAGGGATCAACTGATTCTTATAATTGAAAGAAAGCAAGGAATACTTATTAATCACAGTAAAAATGCGGTGCAAACAGGGAGCTAGCATACAGAACGAGATCCTGGGAAGCAGTGGGGGTAAGAAGAACAAAATGTGTTGAGTCACATGAGACAGTGTTGCCAAGCACCTATTTACAACATATGACTATTATTATAGTGATCAGGGATATGTACACATTTTGTCTTAATATCTAGTGACATTCAGTTGTATAATATTTTGATATTTACATTCACCTAAATGTCATTATATTTAATAAAAGCGATGTCAGAGACTTAAACGGTGGGAACTCTCGTCAATCAATATTGGTTCCTCCACATAGAGAAGGAACACGAGATAGTTCTGTCTGTCCGACATATCGCTGTTTATTTGGAGATTTAGTCGGAAACCATTCGTTTCCTCGCAGCTTGTAATTGGGCTCGCCCGTACTTTACCAAATAAACAAATAAACAACGTACGCAGACAGACCGCAAACTACCACAGATCGACTGACATGGTCGCACTGTTGCATTGGGCCTGCGCTGTCCCGGACGGAGAGGAATTTGGAAATTAATGGTTTTCGATAAGGATTCCGGCAAACTTTACAGTTGACACTTGCCTCGAGGGCTGTCCCACACACGGCTATTTCAGGGACTGTACCTGATTAGACATAATTTGGTGAGGTTGTCAGGGGGGGGGGGGGCTGCTCAGTTTCGAATAGCCGTTCGGTAGACAGTACAACGTACGCAGACAGACCGCAAACTACCACAGATCGACTGACATGGTCGCACTGTTACGTTAGGCCTGCGCAGTCCCAGACGGAGAGGAATTTGAAAATTAAAGGTTTTCGATAAGGATATTGGCAAACTTTACAATTCACACATGCCTCGAGGGCTTCCCACACACGGGAGAGATTCCCTCGATGCTCGGGCTGCACAGGCCAAACCTTGATCGACTCTCGACAAGACTTCGCCAACTACTTCAACGCTTTCCCCGACTTCTCCTGCCTCAAACAAAATGTTCCGTTCGAGGATGATTGTTTGCTGCAGTGTGCGGCCGGCCTAAGTCACCCACAACCCCAGTAGCCCACTCGTCAGTGTCTGGAGCAACGCCCAGGGAATCTTTGTCATGAGGGATAGTGCGTCTGAAATGAGATTTCATGGGTTTGATTTCCCGTCCATAATTGAGAAATGCGGGAGAGTATTTAGTGGAACTGTGCACTGCGCTTTACAGCGCGAATTGAAGTTCAGTGAGGTAAACACCCCATTTAGTGTGTTTTCTTTGTCCAGGTAAGCAACAATAAGTTGTCGGGCGTTCCTGTTAGCCCGCTCTGTCGGGTTAGCTTGACAGTGGTAGAGAGGCGTTGTTTGGTGCCTAATCCCACACGACTGAGCCAATGAACGAACTGACAAACTAACGAAATTGCTAGCGTTATCGGTAATCGAGGTACATATTAGGAACACCAAACCTGTTCAAAATAACGGATCTGAATTTGTTCAAAATTACATTGGACGTAGCAGAACGAATAAATTGGGATCAGTTCGACCCACAAAGTGGGTCGAACTATGGGGCCATCTTCAAACACCAGTAGGTACTTATTACCCGTTGAACTCGTTGGAAATGAGCCAATCAGATCCGCAGACACAATTTCCCAAGGAGACGTTAGTTATCTAGGGAGCATATGGCCCACTGGAGTGGAATTTTGCGGTTTAACCCTTTGGCAAATATCACAACGACTAACATATCTGACGATGTCTTGATACATACCAGGCTAAGAATAAAGTCGGCCGATTCGCCAGTGGGTTTTTGTACATCTAGCACGTTCATTATTACCTGTGTGCTAGATAGGAGGGTATTTTCCCTTAATTATTTAAGCTTGATCCTTTGATTTATATTATCGCTATGTAATTTCCGCCGAAATTAAGCAAACGACAGGCAGGAGGCATGAGCTCAGCAAATCAGATGGTATCCATGACCGTAGTGGCAAATATGTACTTACCAGATACCAGGTACCAGATGAACACACTGCTCTTGGCATTTAAAATCTTTCACCTCCATGTGCGTTCTCGCTGGGCAGTCATAGATCGTAGCCTCCCGGTTATATATCTTCATTTTCTGTGGCTGGACATATTGTATGGAACCTACGACTGGTGATCATGTCCAAAAGCCTTTGCATCTCCACGAGACTTCCTACCACTTGGGGCCAGACACCGACACGGAGAAATGTTCCTGATCATACTGAATGACAGCTGCATTCAAAGAAAAACGGAGTTATAGAAAAAATAGTCTACTTCCACTAATACACGAAAAAACGCGAAAAACACTGTTATGCCGGTTTCGGTGATCAAACCATCGTCAGTGACAAGCAATAACTGAAGGCACGTTGGAGAGGTGACCTTATAAATAGCCAAAAAGTGAAATTTGGTCGATTGGGATTGGTTGTGAAGAAGAATGGTGAAGGGAACAAAGGAAGGGGGGTCGATTCTGATTGGCCCAGGAAGAGAATGCCAAAAAGTGAAAGGCAAAAAGCTCTTCTTGGCATTGTCTTCCTGGGCCAATTAGAATCGACCCCCCTTCCTTTGTTCCCTTCACCATTCTTCTTCACAACCATTTCCAATCGACCGCATTTCACTTTTTGACTATTTATAAGGTCACCTCTACAATGTGCCTTTAGTTATTGTTTGTTACTGACGATGGTTTGATCACCGAAGCCGGTATAACAGTGTTTCGCGTTTTTTCGTGTATTAGTGGAAATAGACTATTTTTTCAATAACTCCGTTTTTCTTTGAAATGTGTCTTCACGATTTCTTCGCGAGTGATTTAGTTCGTGACAGCTGCATTCGTCATCCGTCAGTGCTCTCCCTCTGGTTAGGGCCACCAGTCGCCACTGTCACATTGTCATTAATATTATAGTTTGGAATTGTCTGAGCTCTTAATTGCCCGCAGTTAGGAGCCGCTTGTGTCTGTCCTCGGGAGCCTGACCGCAGTCGCGTTGAGTCAGCGAAAAGGGGGATGAACCGAGCGGGGAAGGTTGTTAGCATCAACTGTTGCGCGGCCTCCGCAGAAACGGCAAATGATGCGGTTTGGTTCCCGGAGCGGGTCCAAGGCTGTGGGGGGAGCTGTGTGGAGGTTTTGAAAACGAGAGAAGACAACGCCGAGGGTAGCCCCGCCCTTCCTTTTCCAGACGGATGGAAAGGTCCGCCTGTTGAGCGGCCGCCACTTCCCGAATGTAGTTGGACGGGAGCCCCCTATTGATTCAGAGGCTTTACAAGGGACTGCAGCTCTTCATCCCCGGCGCTGCAGGCTGGAGGGGCCTTGATGTGTTCAGAAACGACCCCCCCGGAGTGCCCTAATGTCACATGGCAAAACCCTTTAAATATCCATTTCTTGTAAGATAACGTCATTTTGGTAATGTTGGGTAAGAGGGACTCCAGTTAGTTCACTCCTTGAAAAGAGTAGTTCTTTTGAGTTAGTTCAGTAGTTCCTTTCCAGCTCCTTTTTTTCCAGTCACAGGACACAAACGCTGAACTAGAACGAACATAATATACGATACCAACACTTAGTTCCTTATTCCTTTGAACTGTCGGTCGTTCCGTGATACTATAAACTCCTTATGTAGTATCCACCCCATCTGAACTAACTCCGTTCTAAATAACTCCTAATGAACTATGGAACTCGTTCAGTGGATACTTTCAACTCCTCACGTGGTAAAGGAACTATCGTTCTGTGGATACTATAAACTCCCCAAGCCGTATTAATTCCCCATCTGAAATGCCTAATGAAATAAGGAACTATCGTTCAGTGGATACTATCAACTCCTCATGTAGTATCTACCGTTCCTGTGAGCCACAAGAACTAAAGAACTAACTCAGTCGCCTTGTGAGTGAGTGAGTTACTAGTTCTTTAGTTCTTGGTTAATAATGCACAGAGCGATAGTTCTTTAGTTCCCCCTTCCTACATCCATCTCTGGACACTGGGTCCTTTTACTGTGTGGTCCTAGTGAACGAAAGCTTGTGAAGTGAACTAAGTCGAGGAGTAGTTCAGTTGGCGGAGTTCGTTCTTCAAGAGCAGTTCAGTCAGGAACTACCCACCTCTATTTTGTAGCTCCCCAAACCCAGAAGTTCAGAGGACGGTGTTTACGCGGACGTCCTTCTTTCAAGATCTTTGCTTCCTAATCTGCTGTTGTTGACAACTCCCCTTCCCATCATCATTGTGTCCCACCGCCTTGGCGTGGAGTTGCGTTCCTCAGTACTTCGAATGTTCCCGCTTTGTGGGGATTGTCTGTGGTCATCAGCTCTACCCAATTTAACGTATTCCACGTGGAAATTTCATTTTCAACTCCATGCTTAAAGTTTTTCCCTTGCGCTTTTGGTTTATTATTTTTAATAATGAACCTTTGGAATCGAGCTTTAAAAAAACGACCCCACCTTGAATTTGATGGTTTCCGTTACAAGGTACTTAGAAAAAAAATGCTGTCCATCCGCCTTACTTCGCACTTTTCTTAGTTACCATGAAAAAAAAATTGATGAAATTCTGGTTATAGGTTCCGGGGTCTAGTTGGTCCTCGAAGCTCGGCGTTACTGTCAGTCATCTCTAAGGGGTTAAAAATAGGGGTTGACATTTTCAGAACGCCGTAGCTCAAAAACTTTCAATAGAAGGTTATCTTTTTTTAACGTTTTTAAATTGATCTTGAACTAAAGAATTTTTTTAGACCACCCGGAGCATTGTACGACCAGCCTTTCCCTTGCACCAAGAAGCTTCGTCAACACGATCATGAATCAACGGTATAAATCCGGCCCAGATATCATCACTAGGGAGTACCAGATTATAATCACGGATGGCTGTATGAAGTCGAGTTGGTTGTTCTCCGATATTATTTCATTTGAAAAGTGATGGATCTATTGGATTTTGTTGGTAGGTACTTTTGAACCATCAACAAACGTTGAAGTATTATTGATAGGTAAATTATTACACAATGGCAAATTATTACACAACGGCAAATTATTACAAAACGGCAAATTATTACACAAAGGTAAATTATTGCACTACGGTAAATTATTACACAACGTTTCATTATACCATCTACGTAGAAGGGGCTGGGTTTTGTTGATAGATATTTTCGTAACTTGAACAACCGTTGAAGTATTATTGATGGGCAAATTATTACACAACGGTTTTATAATTTTCCTTCAGAACTTCATTATTTGCGTTTCTTTTTGCCATTTTAGTTACTGTTTGTCATCGACAGAATTATTTTAGCAATATTTAACTCGTGATTTAGGTAGGTACCTAGTAACGAGTACGGGGTTAGGTCCTACTAACCTACGGAGTATCTGCGATCTACATAATATTGTAGTGATCAGGTGTTAACTTGGTAACTGTGGACGCGAGCATCATAAAAAAAGTTGTTGTCTAGTTCTGTGTGTCAGGTAGAAAAGTTGCTGAAAAAGTTTTGTGTAAAAGTTGCTTGTGCGTTTGACTTAATAAAGCGTTCGTTCGTTCTGTAGCTTCGTGTTTTCATAACAATATTTATAGAATAGTACATATTATATTGACGGTTTATCTATACAGAGAGCTGTGATCTGTAACAGAAGGGTATTCTGTACAAAATAATAAATCGTTGTGCAGGGATTTGCAGCGTTTTTGTTGCATTTTCGGATTCTACATACAAAGCATCAAATTGGGTGGGGACCTTTGAAAGTTTTTGAGGTTTATGCTCGTTATATCTATCACAACACTATGTTTGGGTGAATTAACAAACAAAAATTCACACGTAAATCGGTTTTTATTACATTGTGATACATAATTTTATTGCCTTCTAAAAATGTTTTTCATGTTCAAATAAAACTTTGTTTATTGTACAAAATGACCATGTTTTCCTATTTAAATCGATTTCACTCAAATTTATTGTGAGCGGATAGCTAGTCTTTTTTGTCCATCCGATACATTGAAATTTTTACCGAGTTTTTACTATGTTTGACCCGCAATAAAACAACGAAAAGGAAACTGACGTCTTCACTCGATTCATCGTTGGAAGATATAGCGAATTCATGTGCGATGTGTATGGTTTTGGACAAGTACATTGGTGTGCAGCTGTCAAAATTGCGCTTTCAATAGTTTTCCACTGTGTACATGTGAGAAAATCTAGTGATGGGATTGTAGGGTTGCGTGTAGCGTAGGCACGTTAGACTTCATGGGTCGGTTGATTTTCAACTTTGAAGATGATAGATGAATTTCCCATGAATTACTCTCCTCTGAAAACCTTGCAGAGGAAACCCAGTTTTTAAGCTTTTCGTATATCGTTCGACGATAAATTATAATTAGCAAGACGATGGACAAGGGCTTGTTGTGTTGGTTGTTTTATCCTGGAAGTTCGTTCTTCGATAGATAGTTGATGAATCTTTTTGTGAATACCATAAACTGAGGGGAATCTGTCTTGTACGAGTATATGGTTGCCCATGTACGGATTTTCCTCACGTTTCAGCGGAATAGGTCGACGTTGATACTCACAGAAAGAGTAATTTACCGGTGACGGCTCGCATTCCCAACTGTACAACCAACGTGAGTCAAGGGAGAAAACCCACATTTTAAAAAAGGGGCCAGAAGGAGCAGAAAGAGAGAAGTTTATTGAGGGATGGGTCCCTCGACAGAGGGGTAGAAAACTGTTTAGCATGCAAGGGCACCTGGTATCCCTTGTCTGGAAAACTCCTGGTGTTTTGTTGGGAGACCTGTTTGTAAGGCTGGGGGCGTGACTAGACTTCACCGGCGGTCTGGGTTTTCCTGTGAGTTTCCCCACTGAAACCGGCTGAACATCGCCTACAGTGAAGTCTCGCATTGGCACCTTAGCCAATCAACTCCTTTGATCCCCCCCTCCCCTCCCTTTGTTTTTTCGACCCATTGGGCTGATTGAACGTATAGGAATTCAAGTTCGGGATGCCACCTTCATATTAGCTCAGCATCTTCAGCAAATTAGACAGTGGCTGACAACAAGATTGTGACAACCTCGAATAAAAATTGTACCGTAGTTTTTTTTTTTTTAATTTAAATGCCATTTATTTAAACAATGTATGCTTAAGTAATACAAAAAAAGTATTTGATACTTCAGTGCAAACAAAAATATGGTACATGTCATGAGTGAAATAGTTAGGCAGTTCTCCATAATTTAAGAAAATTGTCTGGAGATCAGGAGTTGAATAAGTACCAGAAAAAACATGACGAGTGCAACCCTCCCACATATGATAATCAATTTACGCAATTAAGAATTAGAACTAAGAGAATAGGTGCGTAAATATAAGGATTTACAAGTAAATGATGAAAACGTAGGAGTACAATAATTGGGAGAAATTACTGAATAAAGCTCAAAAGGGAAATAAACATGTCAATTTGATATTGATGTTTGAAAAGATCATTAGGTAATATTATTTTTAAATTTACTAAAATTGTCAATTAGTTTAATATTTATGTTGAGTCAATTCTGCTGTAAACAATTTTGGGCCTAAAAAAGAAAAGTGTCTCTAAAAAAAAAAAAAAAATCACATTTAGGGTGATGGATCTGTGTCATAATGACTGAATTAGATCGTGTAATACCGTGTAAACCAGGGATATACGGAAGATAATGCTTGAAGTAGTATTTGATCAATTAAACTGCATAAGTAAGCCGAGGAGGGAGAATGTTGAGTTTGGAAAATAAAGGTTTAGCTGGGCTCATTAAAAAGTTCATTAAAAGCTATGCGGAATCTCAATGCAATGGGTCTTTTTCGCAGTTTCTGATCTCAAAATTGACTTCAGCGCCCATCAAAACTTCTTAGTACTAATTGCCGTCTAGAAATGTTATCTAGGTAAGCCGTGTTGTAGACAAGATGAAATCCCGTGAGGTGTGCTGAATTGACGATATACGGAGGATGGCAAGATCCGTTGTAAATCGTTTTCGCTGATCAATGCCGTTTATATTCCTGTGGGGGGGGGGGGGGGATCTTTCATTGTAAAAAGTAATGCAGACTTCGAATTTGCAGATTTTAGATTAGATGATTTTTGCTTTTACAAAAATTCAGAGGATTTCAATGGCTGAATGACTGGATTGTGATGCACTCCGGAAGGATCCTGCTTGTTGTTGTCAGTGCACCTTCACTGTTAGACATCTTCATCCTTTCTAACACCGACACGCCATGGAGGCCAATCTTTCGACAGAACCCACCTCTGCCACTTCGTCCTGCATTTTGGTTTATTATTTTTTATAATGAACCCTTGCAATCGAACATGGAGAAAACAAAAGAAAAAGCGCTGCAAATTATTACACAGAGGTTTATTATTTACCTGTATAGATACCGCTTCCGCGTAGATAACTGTTATCTGTGGTCAATACCCTCGAGCTCCGTCCAGGAAAGCCCTAAATAGAGTACTGGAGCCGGCCCGGGAATTAAAGTTTCATACAAATGAGCGGGATTTAATAATTCAATCGTTAATTATTTGTAGTTATTCATGAAGCATAAGATGAATAATAAACCGTTGTGTAATAATTTACCTGTATAGATGCCCCTTCTGCGTAGATAGTATAATAAACCGTTGTGTAATAATTTACCGTTGTGTATCGGTATCTTACGAAATGGTTGAAATTCGTCTGCTAAATTGTGACACGTGGATGTAGCTGTCAAAATCGGGTATTCACTTCACATACCGTGATGAGCGTTTCTATATAATGTAGGCCCAAACTCAACCTCATTTATCGCACTGGAAACACAGGTGTCAACGAAATGAAACGGGTATCTGGAAAAAATTTAGTTACCGCAGTGACAAAAGGAAGTAGGCTGATACGTTGATCAGGACCAAGAAATTATATTCTCTCCCGCTTAATTCTTCCAGAGATAGAACTTCATCGAATAGGTACCCCAAATTGAACTCGTAGCTCCCTGAAAATTGATATCAGAAGCAGGGGATGCTTGGGGATCTGCTGCGTTCAGGTATCTTCATATTGCCAGCAGTAAATCACTCGAGTTCAGCAAAATAAAATGAACGGACGAAGTTATGGCAGTTATAGACGTATTTTTATTTTATTAGAGGTCCCAAACGGATGACGACAATGTATTCTGAATCTTTCATAAGCTTTTTAATGTCCCAAGCTATTGTGCGGTTGATTTATGCCGACTCTGTTGCCCTCACATCGAAGTGAGGTAGCCGAAAAGGGGGGATTTCGGCCCCTGTTCTCCTGTGCCCACCCATTCTCGACTAATACTAGCGCAGTCAGCACGCGACTTCCTCAGATATAGCCGTCACCATCCATTAAGGGGGCGCGGGACGGGAAGGCCAGTAGCACCCCCAACCACGAGAGTGCGCTGAACATCACTTCCACATCGCTTCCGCGGGAAGATTCCCAGCGAGATTTGGAGATTTGGCGCCCACCGGTAGGGGCGCCTGCCGAATTTCGATGGTTGTTGTAAGTGCGCAGTTAGTTTTTAGTTATCAATTCCATTGCCTTATGGACACTATAACATTCGTGATTAGGTGCGTGAGCTTCTCCTCTCCCTCTGCAAGTTTTCCGCTCGACAGGTTATACTCTGTTGTTTTTAGTTCATTCCTTTGTTCTCCTTCTTCTCTCACGCCGTTCATTCACGTTAGTATCAGTATATACTATTGTTCATTCGTAGTGATATCCGTCGAGTGTATCAAAGTGTATGCCTCCACCGCCGAAGAAGTGGACCAGGAGAAACATCGGTAACAAAGGCGAAAAAAAGAGGCGCAGAACAGTAAGTTGATACCGCAGATTTACATAATTAGGTACCTAATTAATCCTTAGTGTTTTCTGTGTAGAGCAACAAATTGAAATAGTTTTCAGATGTAGTAGTAGTAGTATACAGATTTTGTGTTAGTCTAATGATTGTCACGTAATTAGTACCTACGTTCTCCGTAGTTTGGGAGTAAAACTCAACCCAGCATTCCACGAAAATCTTCAACCTTCGTTGGAAAGTTATTGTAAAATATCCTGCGGCTAAATCTCCGTAGTTATGATTCCGTTGGACATCTACAGAAATGTTGGCTGTTCCTTTACTGTTTCTTTCAATTCAATCAGTCAAAATATCAAGCAGATACAATCTGCGATGAGCAATGAATAAAAAAATCTTTAGGTAGCTACCTACCCTACTCTGAACGTCAAAATTGAATTGCAATAAGTTTAAAAAAAAAAGAATGTTTCCATGGTTAATATAGATGGATGTGTTTCCAAGGTTTTTTGGTTTTGTAGATTAGGAAACCTCAATAAAAACCTAAGAAATACTGTAAATTCCCAACTCTTCACATCTACCTATCAGTCAAAACACCAAGCAGATACTCGATAGATTAAAATGTATTTCTAAGGTTTTCATTGATATTTCTAATTCATTGCAATCAGTATACCCAAATTTACTGATTTTATGTTATTTTCTGTTCTCAGTTCATGTCCAAACAACATCCGATCCAGAGTCTGTAATATCACATCTTTCGCTGTAATATCACATTCTCCAGATTCTTCATGCGCTTCTCTGAACCTGCAAAACTTTGACACGCTCTCCTGTAAAATCATCTGTATTGGACTTACCTACCACGTTTTGCCAGATCAGCACAGATTTATAATACGCAGTGGCGTAGTGTTGAAAGGGGGGGGGGGGGGGGGTATCGGAAATAGAAAAAACATCCTTTCACGTAGCATGGCTATAAGAGCGAATTTTCAAGGAAATATTCCTGATATTGTGTAAAAAGATGATATAGTGAGAATCCATACCACTTTTCTTAAAATTATAACTTTTCGTGATTTAACCCATTTTTACCGATGTTTGACCCTAATAACGTCAAATTTGACCCACTTGCTTTTGAGAAAAATAGTTTTATCATCGAGGTAGTACCTCCGTCGTCATTAACCACCCCACACAACGTCAGGTGAATTAATATTGATTTTACCATTAATACCAATTTTTTACCCCAAAAAATCAAAATCTGACCCCTATTCTGTGTGAAAAACAACTGAAATGGTATTTTTCTGTCTTCACTCAACCTTCCGTACAACTTCCAATGATTTTTTATAGCAATTTTAGCCGACATGTAGCCCCTAAAAACTCCAATTTGACTCCCTTGGCATTTGAAAATTGCTCATCTTCGAACTCATCCTTTCGTTTGGCAATACAAACGGTTTGGAGAAATCTGGAATTTTTACCATGTGCCTACCCAAGGACAGAAATCATCTGTAGTGGCACATAAATCTACGTAATAAATTTTTGCTAAAATCTAGGGATGAACTTAGGATGCTCTGAACCGGATTTGCCTATAAAAATATTTCAAAAATTCATGTTCTGAAAATGTTACCCATAGCAATAGCTTTATTTTCTTTGAAAATTCGGTAATAAGGTTTGAAATTACAAAGAAAGCTGAATTTAAATTAAATTTAACAAAGCACTAAATGTTACAGATAACATTAGGTAAGATTTTTTAAGGAAAATGAAGGTATTGCAATGGGTCCAAAATTTTCAGAACATAAGTTTTTGAAATTATTTTATAGACGAATCCGTTTCAGATCATCCTGATTTCATCCTTGGATTTTAACAAAAATGTATACCTATATTTATATACATTTATTTATGTGTCACTCCAGACGATACCTGACCTTGGTTACGTGATAAAAATTCCAAATTTCGCCGAAATGTTCTTATCGCCAAACAAAAGGATAAGCAATTTTATAAAATTTGAAGGGGGTCAAATTTGAGTTTTTAAGGGGTCAAAAATTGGTAAAAACTGCTAAAATTGTTATATAAAATCACTGAAAGTGGCATGGAAGGGTGAGTGAAGGCAGAAAAATACCATTTCAGTTGCTTTTCACACAGAACAGGGGTCTAATTAGGATTTTTGGGGGTCATTGACATTATTTATTAACATTATAGAAGATAGCACCTATACATGAAATAAGTGTATGTAGGAAAACTTTATTTACATTACATTCACTTTATTTACATTTACATTTAATATTATAGAAATGCCTGTTGTAATTTGCTACTGTGTATTTTTGTTCAGGAAGACGATCAGAATTGACGAGATATCCGAAGTTGGCAACTCCAGTCGTATATACAGCAAGAAGCGAGTTTGAACTCCGATTTAAATGAACATGAACCTAAATGGATTTCCGAATACCTACCTAGATCCAGACTAACTCAGTGTCCAATAAAATAAAATAAAAGCTAATGTGAGCAGTGTAACTGTATAATATTATTCATGAGCTTTCCAATTTACTTTTCTATTTGTTTACATTTTAGTCATTGAATAAAACAAACACCTGAAAAGTTATTTGTTACTATCTAATCCTCTTCCTATTGTCGTTCAATTCAAGTAGGTAGTGAAAGGTATGATGATTAAAAGTAGGTACTTGAAATCATGTTGGATAATTTGTCTTTGAATTGATTCTGTATTAGTATGACAGGTAGAACACTTTAGACAGTGTGTAATCAATCTTTAAAAAAGTCATGTCTAATTTTGAGTGAAGTACACATAAGTAATAATAAAAATGAAATGAAATTACAAATCTCACACTGTGTGGGAGTACCTAAGTTATTTGTCTCACACAGGTAGGTATCTGTGTCCAGTCGATACATTCATTGGTCACACATTGATTTACATAAATAAAAAATAAACAGTCAAATTTACATACATATATAAATGCCCAGTAAAACTCCTCTCAAAATTAAATTATTACGTAACATAAAAGTACCCCAGACAGAAAAATAATAGTACCTACAACAATCCGGATGGGTCAGAGATTGACCTTGCGCCACTCAGCCGGCAAGGTAAGTTTCGAGGCTTTCAGATAATATTATGTGACGAACAAGAAGTTCGAGCAAAATAGTTAAAAAATAAGAAAATTAAGTAGGTACATGCCTATACTTCCTCAAATGAATTCAGGTATGCACCTAGCGATTGTGGCGTCAACTTTCGATCTACCTAGCGGATTATTTCTCAAACAATTGTTTACCCACTTAAAACAATCATCCCCTATTTTTTTAAATTGATTTTGCTAAATTTAATCCAGTTTATGAAACATTTAATTGATATACGTAATTAATACGTACCGTAAATAGGTAGGTAGCTACCTACTATGAATAATAAAATTATGGCTGATTGGATTGTAGATTTAATTAGGAAAGTAGGTAACCAACATAATTGGAAAAATACTGTAAAAATTACTTATCCAATCATGTGAAAACTATGACGGTAATTAGGCTGAGGTAGGTGAGCATGTGGAAGGAAGGGTGGAAGGGTAGGCCAGCTCAACAGGGAACTAATATTCTGAAGCTTAGCTGGGATGCAGACTGTGAGGGTTACAGCGATGCCATTCGTTCGGTGAATATGGCAACACCGCCTCCTCCCTTGCCCCTCCGACCAAGAACGTTGAAAATTACCTCCTTCCCAGGCAAAGAGCCGCTGGAACTGATAATGCCATGGATACTATTCTAGACTTCACGACGAGCGAAGCGACAGGGCAGGGTGGCTGCGTGTGAAGGGGGAGAGACTCGGCACATTGCCGGCAGAGAGCGCCTACAGGCGGCGCCCCCTTTCTCGAGCCTTTTTTCAAAATACGTAAAATTTTTCTTCACGTTTTCTTTCTTATTTTACATAACAAAATTTTGATTCTTGGATTATCAACTTTATTATCTCTCCGAAAATGTCGTAAAACACAAACATTCAAGAAAAAGTTTTTTAAACTACATTTTTGAATTTGAATTTTCGGAAATTTCAGGAATCATTTAGAGCTATGACCCTAACTCTATTCACGGATTAATATAATGCGTATTAAGACCTTCCCCAGAACTGTAAGTTAACCACAGCCAGAGAAAACGTGAAGAAACTGACAAAAAACAGGGTCTGCGCCCCCTTAACACTGGAGTTGGTTGATTACGCAGTGCGCAACGCGCGGAGAATGGAGGAGCTACTACTCCGTTAGCGACCTCGTTTTTGGGGTCCCAGGAACTTTTTTCATTGGGGAATCAAAAACGTACCTATTGTTGTCCTCAGATATGTAACAGCGCGGCTGTTCTCGAGTCATTTTTTGGTCCGGTGGAGACGGGATCGGTGAGCGGAAGCCTAATCGATATCCCTCCTGAACTGGTGATAATCTCGCTGGTCTGGGCCTCTCGAGGGTCCACCCCCACTGTCACACTCTGTCACATGGTAGCAGAGCATGTTTCGGTAGTATGAGCTGAGCACTTCACCATACTCCATTCACTTTTTGTGGGCTTACCAGAAGGATAAGCTCAAAGTTTTCCCAGAAGGATTCCTTTACTAACAGCCTGTCACTTTGATAATACATCTATTGGCTTCCTCACCCCCTTTCCCTCCTTTAGAGTGTCAGTATAATTAAAATATACTGAGCTCATTTGAAGGCGATTGATGCGATGTCCCAGTTAACAAGTCCCAATAGTTGTTCCATCCTAACAATGGAGCATGGAGGTTGATCACCTAGAGGTTGCCCAGATGAGCACAATTCACTGGACAACAATCTCTGACATCATTACCCGCCAGTACTCGTATGTAGGAGCTTTGTTCTCCACCAGTAAAATATTAATGAGGTACCTAGTACCATTGCGATGGAGGTTAGTCACCTTGAAGTTGTTCAGATGTCTTTTCCTTAACCTTCATACTACTTTTTCCTCTTATACTTCTGCTACCCAGAAGTATGTCATGTGGGGAGGAGTGTAACAGTGTGGCTGTTCTCGATACATTTTTTCTTCCGGTGGTGACGGGGTCGCTTGGGGAAGCCTAATCGTGATCCCTTCTTACCCGGTGATAATCTCGCTGGTCTAGGAGGGAGACTCTCGAGGGTCACAGATAACGTCAAGCATCCCATCGCACGATTTAGGCTTGATAGTTGCGTTGCATGGAGGACAGGCGTGGTGGATACTGGAGTAGGTAGTATCCATCGCGAATAGCCTCGTTCCAGTGGTTTATTATTGGTAGTAAAACCATTTACTTGGTGAGCGGTGGTAGAAAGTGACCCTCGTGTGACTTGTATGAGAGAACAGTATAGCTTGAATGAATAAATATTCATTCAATAATTATTTGACACATTCATTCATTCTCGGCTTGAAATTATGTCTTCAAAGTGGCGCCCATCCTCAGTGATGCGATTTCCGTGCGTTGTGCGTGTGCGTGTGCGTGCGCGTGCGTGTGTGTGTGGGCAGAGAGCACGCCCCTCTAGTATTGGGACAGGTGTAACCCAAATACCCATATGAAAAAGAAAAATTATTCTATATTTATTTTTTGAATCCATTCCCCTGGAGCCCCGGTCACCTCTATTTACATACTTCGGACGAAATTATAGAAACACAGAATGTGTTTTAGCTCACGCGTTTCACATAAACCCGTCTTCAATCTTCGGTTGAAGATTGGTTAACTTCCTCCCACTAATGTTTCGTCGTAACTGGTGGTGCCTTATACACAGCTTCTTATAATATAAAGCTTGCAATCGTGTTCACAATATAAATTATTGAGAATGATCACCTGTGTGTAAACAATTATTTAAACAATCACGCTCATACCGCAGCTTGTCGGCCACGCACTCCGCAGTGGTTAACGTAATATGGTTAGGTAAATTGAGAGCTATCCAACGAGTGGTGAACGATTTTTGTACGATGATAACTGGCGAAGTTAAAGTTCCGTAGCAACGAATCGGTTGTACGTGAAAATCATTAGAAATGTTGTCGTCCCAGATTTCGTTACGAAATTTCGTTAGCTTTTTGGTTTATTATTTTCAATAATGAACCATTGGAATCGAGCATGAAAAAAAAAATTCTTACCCCCCCTCAAAATTTGATGGTTTACGTTTCAAGGTATGTAGAATCCAAAACTGCAATAAAAATATTTCTGTCTGTCCGCCGTACGCCGTACGCCGTACGGGCCACTTTTCTTAGTTACCATGAAAAAAATTGATGAAATTCGGGTTATAGGTTCCGTTCGGCGTCTAGTTGGTCCTCGAAGCTCGACGTTACTGTGAGTCATCTCTAAGGGGTTCAAAATAGGGGTTGAAATTTTCAAAACGCCTATACTATTTTTTTACGTAAATATTTTTACGGTTTTAAATAGTTCTTGAACTTGCGAGTTTTTTAAGACCATCCGGAGCATCGTACGTCCAGCCGTTCGTTCACAGTAAGGCCCCGAAGTTTGCACCGACAGGCATTTTCGACTCCAGTGTGAATGAAATTGTATACAATTCAAACCAAATCTCGTAACCAGAGACGCGCCCACAATAGGAATTTGTGAATACGGCCAATCATTGGTAGGGATCACCTGATTATATTGGCGGAGTATGAAGTCGAGTTGGTTGTTCTGTGATATTATTTCGCTTGAAAAATGATGGCTCTTTTGGAGTTTGTTGGTAGGTAGTGAAACTTGAACAAACGTTGAAGTATTATTGATGGGTAAATTATTACTACGGTAAATCATTACTCAACGGTAAATTATTACACAACGGTTCAGTATACCATCTACGTAGAAGGGGCTGGAGTTTGTTGGTAGGTACTTTTGCAATTTTTTTCACTCCTCATCAACAATTTCTTTTCAGAACTTCATTATGTGCGTTTCTTTTTGTTAGGTACTGTTTGTCATCGGCAGAATTATTTTAGCAACATTTAACTCGTGATTTAGGTAGGTACCTAGTAACGAGTACGGGGTTAGGTACTAACCTACGGAGGGTCTGCGATCTACATAATATGTATATAATAGAATAGTACATATCATATTATATAGAAGGGTTATCTATACATAGAGCTGTGATCTGTAACAGGAGGGTATTCTATACAAAATAATAAACCGTTGTGCAGGGATTTGCAGCGTTTTTTTCACTCCACATCAACAAGCTTGTCATCCACAGAATTATTTTAGCAACATTTAACTCGTGATTTAGGTAGGTACCTAGTAACGAGTACGGGGTTAGGTACTAACCTACGGAGGATCTGCGATTTACATAATATGTATAGAATAGTAGGTACATACTATATTATATAGTCGGGTTTATCTATACAGAGTGCTGTGATCTGTAACAGAAGTGTATTCTGTACAAAATAATAAACCGTTGTGCAGGGATTTGCAGCGTTTTGGCTAGTGTTAGTCCATGGCTAAAACACATTCTGTGTTAAAATAGCTAATTGAAAGAGAACTAGAGATATGGTAATATTTGCACAACCAGCAACGCTTATTTTTATATCATGCGTACTGGAAGAAATATAACGAGACGAATGGATCAAAGCCTTGACGTTGGCAAAATACTTTTTGGAACCATTCCTGAGCCACTGCTCGTCTACCATCCGTCAAGCATAATACATTATTTGAAAACTTCTTATTTCAACCATTATTATTTCTTTGGTAGAGTCCTAAATTGCGTGACTTCCCAATAATTTCTCTATCCCTGGACAGGTCTCAGCGCATAGCGATCCCCTAGCTGTGTTTTCAGGGCTCTAGTTAGGCATCCACCCGTTATTTCCCCGCTTTTAGCTTGCCACAACCATTCGCGAATAGGTCGGTCTGTATTTGTATAGTTTTATAGCCAATGGTCAACTTCTTCTAATCACAAAAGTTGTAACGTTTTACTTCTCAAGTTCTATACAAGCCTCCCTCCTAATTGAATTCTTTATAAAATAATATAAATCTCCCTACTGTAAGTTCTCTTTGAAAAGTTCGTCCAGTTTTCATTACAGCTCAAACTCTGACCCTTTGTTCCAAGTCGTTTGGCAGAAGTGCGTCTGCCAATTTCTTTGGGTCTTGGGAAGTGGGAATCAGCTCGAGAGGCTTTCCTTTTTCACCCCCTTTTCCCGGTTTTTATTCCTTTTTGCTTCCGAGTCTGCAAGGTAGCGGAAGCTTTGTTTTCACTTTCGAAATACAATCTTTTTTGTGCTCCAAAATATAAATTTCTACTTGCATTTTGCGTTTGAGAGCCTCCTGAACAAATTTGGTTTCCTGTCTGTCCACATTTCCTTGCCGTAGCCGTAACTTCTACAATTTTGATCAGATTTCAATCAAATTTTCAGGAATTGTGTGGGTTTTAGCGCTAGATGGTCCCCTATCAGTTTCATCATGATCGAATCAACGGTAGCCTCTGCGCAGGCGCTAACGAGATTTTCTTGTTACGGTCATAACTCCATCAATTTTGAACGGATTTTGGTCAGATTTTCAGGGATGATGCGGCCCTTGAGATCCCACGACATTCATCATGATTGAATCAGTGGTGGCAGTGGTACTGGCACCGTGTACATTCCAAACGTCGAGCATTCCTGTCCAGTATCTCTAAGGCTACGGAATTCCATAATAACGTTTAAATCTTTTTTTCCCCCCGTGCTTTGTATTGGCCGAAAATAACGATTTTTTAATTTTTGATTGCCCAGCATTCGGTCGTCATGAGCATGGCGAACCCGTCATTTCTAGTTTTCTGACAATTTAATGGTGACATGCTGTGAAGGCCACGAGGAAGCTTCTGTGCCATGTCCTTAGCAGTGTATTTTTAATGTTACGCTCGGGGGGTCTGGAGACCCCTAGAACTGCATTTACATTGCAGCTTTTTTGTAAGCTTTTTTGACTGAAGAAACTATTGCTCCTTTTCGTTTTCTAAATAACTTTGCCTCACAAGTCGAGGCGTCGGAGAGTTGTCATGCTGGTGAACGCTAAGGGGGGTCTGAATAGTAAAATTCTTGGGTAATTAGGGCATAGTTCGTTGTTACTCAGTTTGGTTCAGTAATCGTTTCAAACAATATTGTACCCTACTAAAACATTCCATAGAGTACTTCACGTCATTCCATAGAGTAATTCACAGAAAAAGTGAAACGTCATCATATTCTTTTTCCCATAAATTTCCTCAATGTCGTACACAATTCCCTCCGTGAATCATAGTAATTTACATAGTAATTTTCAATTTACATAGTAATTTACGTAATACTTTACATAGTAATTTACATAGCAATGTACATAGTAATTTGCAATGGCCATAAAACACACACACAAAAACAGGGCTTTTCGTCGAGGTATTTTTATACCATAAATCATACTTTGCCGGTAACGTTTGCAACTGACAAAACCCCTTGTTGGTGTTGCTGTTTTAAGGCCTTCTGATTGTGTAGTTATTTGTTTCTCGACAAATACCTATCTATCATGCCTCACTCCTCCACTACCGCGGAGTATGATCTTATTCTCCTCTTATGATCTCTTGAGGGAGTCCAATAAACTGTATACCTACCTCCCCGCCCCTCACTACCGAAGCAACTGCTGCCCCCTTGATCCCTTTATGAACAGAAAACTTTCTACTTCATTCTTGTATTATTTTTTTTCTCTTTTTCCCGCAGGTATGTAGCCCGAACGATGCTGAGCAAGAAATCTGAGTTCAACAGGTACAACAGGTTTCCTTGTTTTAATTGACTCGAGCAAATCCTACAGAGTACCTCATGATCACTGTAGGATATGGCATACAAATCGTCGGCCAACTCCCTAGTCATACATAGTGTTAAAATAATAATTATGAATTATCCGTTGAATTCTACGTTATTCCTCGTACCTTTCGGAGGAAAACGTTGTCACTAGCAAATGGAGTGTGGTTGGAGGCGAGAGCTCTCGATGTGCGGAATAATCCTCAGAAAAAATGCAGAGAAAATACTTTTTTATAGGTAGGTCAGTTCGTCGTCAGTTGTTGGTTTACTTGGTCGATGGGAAAAGTAAAGGCATGTGGGTGAAAGGAAAGTGGAAATCAGGAAGGACTTCCCGTTTGTGACCGGGTAGCCTGTTTTGTTCGCGAATTTGAATTGTACTTCACTTAATTATCTGTATAAGCATTCAACAATACATTGGGTTGACAGTTTTCCACAAATTAATGAAATAAAAACGGAATATCCCTGGGTACATAATTATCAAAAGAAAAACGGAGTTATTGAAAAGTTGTCTATTTCCACTAATAAACGAAACAACGCGAAAAATACTCTGTTATACCTACCGGTTTTGGTGATAAAACCGTCGTCAATAACCAACAATAACTTTGTCAGTAACAAAATAATAACAGTTATTGTTTGTTACTGACGATGGTTTGATCACCGAAACCGGTATAACAGTGTATTTTTCGCTTTTTTCGTGTATTAGTGGAAATAGACTATTTTTTCAATAACTCCGTTTTTCTTTGAAATGGGTCTTCACGATTTCTTCGCGATTGACTTAGTTCGTACATAGTTAACAATCTAGTAGGAGCCACAGGAAAGTCCTTGATGGGGTATTACTCTTTCACGAAGAGGAATGCCTTCTGTTTTCTTCTCAAAATGGGGTTCTCAATAAGGCGGATTACTAGTTGGAAGTGCAGAACCACATGCTTGAAGAGAATGTCTACGATTTTAATAATTGTGGCGGAGGGTATGCTTGAAAATTTGTAAGCACGTAAGTAGCAGATTTGTGGTTGATGGTCTTATGGTCAGAAGATGTCATCTAGTCTTTGAATAAAAAGACAATTCCCTCGAAGATTCCCATAAAATGCTCGAAACTGCAAACGAACTTCACTAGGTGGTCGCCTGTCTTATATAAAACCGCTGCAGATTATTACACAACGGTTTATTATTTAACTGTATAGATGCCCATTCTGCGCAGATAACTGTTTGCCGTGGTCATTACCTACCCTCGTGCTTCCTACAAGAGCCCTAAAATCGAGTATTGCAGCCAGCCGGGCAGTCAAATTTCATAAATATGCGGTGGAGTCATAATAAGTACCTATCAACGAAATCCAAAATAACCATCATTCTTCATAACGAATTAATTTCTCGGAACACCAGCTCGATTTCACACAGCCATGCGTGATTATAATCGGGTTTCCCTAGAAATGATAACTGGATGTATACCGTTTCATTCACGATCGTGTTGACGAAGCTTTACGGTGCTCCGGGTGATCTCAAAAAATTCTTTTGTTTGAGATCAATTTAAAAACGTAAAAAAAACCGTACCGTTCTATTGAAAGTTTTCGAGCTGCGGCGTTAGGGAAATTTCAGCCACTATTTTTAAACCCTTACAGATCATTGACAGTAACGCCAAGCTTCGCGGACTAAAAGACCCCAAATGGGACATACAAACCAAATTTCAATAATTTTGGTTCATCTATGGAAAGTGCGAAGTACGGTGGACGAACAGAAATTTTTTCACTCTGTTTTCGGGTTCTACGTACCTTGAAACGGAAACCATAAAATTTTCTGTCGGTGTCTGTGGTGGGGGGGGTCAGAACGTTTTTTCTTCCATGCTCAGTCCCAAAGTTTCATTATTGAAAATAATGATACAAAATGATACGGTAGCAGAGAAGATTGAAGTGTAAGCCGAGTAGAGTTGTAGCTTAGCCTCAAAGAAAAACGGATTTATTGAAAAAATATTATATATCCACTAATACACGAAAAAATGTGTTTTTTTGGTTTAGTGGAAGTAGACTATTTTTGCAATAACTCCGTTTTTCTTTGAAATGGGTTTCCACGATTTCTTCGCGAGTAATTTAGTTCGTAGCTTAGCCTGTTGGGTGTAGCTTGTGCAGACCGAAACACTCACTCATCAGTTCTCAGACTAATTCAGTGGTGCGTCCTCGAAAGTTGAGGTTGATGGCCACCGAGACCTCAGTCTCCTCGTTTTTTTTAAGGAACCTACAGTTGGATTTCGATTCGGGTTGCTGGTCATCCGATGAAGATTGTCGTAACATGATGAACAACTTGATAACTTGGACTAATTAGATAACCTTTGGAATGAATCGACCATGAAAAAAAAAGCACGTTTTACCCCCTCCCTAAAAATTTGATGGTTTGCGTTTCAAGGGACGTAGAATACGAATATTGAATTAAAAAAATTCCGTTCGTCTGCTTTTTCCTGAGTTCCCATGAACCAAAACTCACGAAATTTGGTATATGGGTCCCGTTTGGGCTCCAGTTGGTCCTCGAAGCTCGGCGTTACTGTCACTCAACTCTAAGGGGTGAAAAACAGGGGTTGAAATGTCAGGAAAAAGCCTTTCCCTTTCTCGGAAAATTGTATTTTGAGGTGTGGGTTTTCTGGCATTTTTAAATATTTGATTTTTTTCTGAATTGTTGAGACCATCCAGAGCATTGTACGATGTGGCCATAAAATGTGCTGTACAATTTGCCGTAAAAAGCAGGGTGTATCCAGGCACCAAGGTGGATTGAGAGCGCACATCACTGGTCTCCTGCTAGCTGGATGATATAGCTCAGTGGTCTAACTAACTGTTACACCAAGGTTACCGAGAGCGAACTAGGACTGAATATTTTTTCACTCCACATCAACAATTTCCCTTCAGTAGGTACCTACTTCATTATTCGTGTTTTTTTCCCCATTTTAGCTAGGTACTGTTTGTCATCGGCAGAATTATTTTAGCAACATTTAACACGTGATTTAGTAGGTACCTAGTAACGAGTGCGGGTTTAGGTAATGATTTATGGAGACTCTCTGATCTACATAATATATATAAATAGTACATATTATATTATAAGGACGGGTTATCTATACGGAGAGCTGTGATCTGTAACAGAAGGGTGTTCTGTACAAAATATTAGAGAGTTTTTGCAGCACCCTCACGCCAAAACGAAACGGAAAACGACACCGAAACGTAAATGGCGGATAGGGCGACCGAAGTTAGATGCTAACCTTTTTCGATTCAGTTTTCGTTCCGCTTTGGCATATACCGGCTGGTGAAGTCACGCTAACGTTATGCTAACCTCTCTTTCGTCCATTTTACTCCGTGGTGAATAAAAATCTATGTCCACACATGGCGTCAAGTCTGGATAAACATAGAAAGACGCGAGGAACAAGCTGTGAATACGACGCTCGACGTTTATTTTCCAAGGAAAACAGAAGAAGGTAGGTAGCGTTATACAGATGTAAGGTTACATTACGTTTCGTCATCTCGTCACGACGAAAGCTGACACCGTGAGATCCCGGTATTTTTCGTCGTCGCGGTTCGTCAAACTTTTCGGTGTCTTAAGTGCGCATGCGCAGCACTACTTTCGTTCGTTTCGGTGTGAGGGTGCTGCAAAAAAAACTCTCTAATAAACTGTTGTGTTGGGATTTGCAGCGGGTTTTTATTTCACCTCAAATCGTGGAAAACTGTTCACATTCCGATTAATAAATAATTTTTAGATCGCTTCCGACCGGTTAACCTAAAACCCCGTCGTCAACGTAAAACCTCCGTCGTTCTCCGATCCTTCCACCATTTCGTCCTTCTGCAATATAATTTAGTACCTACTGCCGGATGAAATGTTTTGAATGTTGAGCCCTTCTGTTGAAACCCTGCCGGCAATGATAGTAAATTTAATGTGCGCTCCTGTTTTGTTTCATTTCCGAGTTGGAATCCGTGAAAGCTCGTGTACCCCACCCCGAACCGTTGTGGTTATTCGTTGATGAACAACGAACGAAAAAAAATCCTACGCAGTTAATTTAGTGTGAAACGGGTGAATTGGACGTGAGGGGGACGTGGGTCGGTTGAAAATCCAATGCACGAAACATGTCCATCTGCCAGCTTTTACTCGAAGAGAAAAGAGTCCAGCTAATTTCTGTGAGCAATGCGCGGAACAATCTCTCGCTGCTTGCGTCCCTCGTGAATCGATGACCCTAATTTACCCAAGAGATTAGCATTTTAGTCAGGATTTTTAGGCCATTGTCGGGCGTTTGGGATAGAATATTCCGTTCGAGAGAGGTTTGAAATTAAATTTGGTTTCCTGAACCTTGGCCCAGTCCTTTTGGTTTATTATTTTCAATAATGAAACATTGGAATCGAGCATGAAAAAGAAATTCTTACCCCCCCTCAAAATTTGATGCTTTCCGTTTTAGGGTATGCAGAATCCGAAAATGCAATAAAAAAATTGCTATCTGTCCGCCGTACGCCGTACATTGCTGTCCGTCCGCCGTACGCCGTACTTCGCAATTTTCTTAATTACCATGAACCAAAATTGACGAAATTCGGTTTATAGGTCCCAATTGGGGTCTAGTTGGTCCTCCAAGCTCGGCGTTAATGTCAGTCATCCCTAAGAGGTGAAAAATAGGGGTTGAAGTCTCCAGGACGCCGTTTTCTCGAATTTTTTACGGTTTTAAATCGTTCTCGAACTTGGGAGTTTTTTAAGTCCACCCGGAGCATTGTACGTCCAGTCGTTCGTTCACAGCAAGGCCCAGAAGTTTGCACCGACAGGCATTTTCAACAGCAGGGTGGTTGAAATTGTATACATTCAGCCCAAATATCATCGCTAGGGACGCGATAACAATCGGGAATTGGCCCGAGGTCATCTCATCACTGCTAGGGGCCACCTGATTATAATCACGGAGTATGTCGAGTTGGTTGTTCTGTGATATTTCATTTGTAAAATGATAGCTGTTTTGGAGTTTGTTGATCGGTAGTGAAACTTGAACAATCGTTGAAGTATTATTGATGGGTAAGTTATTACACAATGGTAAACTATTACACAATGGTTCATTATACGATCTACGTAGAAGGGGCTGGAGTTTGTTGGTAGGTACTTTTGCAACTTTTTGCACTCCACATCAACAATTTCCCTTCAGAACTTCATTATTTGCGTTTCTTTTTGCCATTTTAGTTACTGTTTGTCATCGACAGAATTATTTTTAGCAACATTTAACTCGTGATGTAGGTAGGTGCCTAGTAACGAGTACGGGTTAAGGTAATAACCTACGGAGGGTCTGCGATCTACATAATATGTATAGAATAGTACATATTATATTATATTATATAGACGGGTTATCTATACAGAGAGCTGTGATCTGTAACAGAAGGATATTCTGTACAAAATAATAAACCGTTTTGCAGGGATTTGCAGCGTTTTTTTCTATTATTTCCAGTGATGAATAGAATTGATGAAAAAAAAGTTACCTTCTCCAAAATTTGTTGGTTACATTAATTTCAAGATAGGTACTATTACTTAGAATCTGAAAATCGAATTTTAACAAGAAATCAATCCGTCCACCACACAGTAGTTTTGATAGGAACCCCGAATTCAGAAGTGAGTATCGCTCTCGGTGAAGCATTTTGTGTTCTAGGGTTGACCGTTTTTGAAATTGAATGAACGGGCCAGAACCATCGATCAGAAATTTGCTGCTTTTCGCAAAAATTATCTTGTTCTGTGACGTTGTCAAATCACTCCAATTAGAAAAACGCAGCAAATCCCTGCACAATGGTTTATTATTTTGTACAGAATACCCTTCTGTTACAACAACTTCTGTTTTTCTAGAAAAACAGGAAAGAGCCCAATTTTGATGGCATTTATACGGATTGAACCGTACCAACACACGGTGTCTCGCCGTTCATTTTTGTCGCAGTACCTCATTATGGGCGTCAATGGTAAACCAAACGGGACGGGCACTAGACGTCAATGGGGGATCTAGGAGTCCTAGGAGAAATGTAGGTGTATGGTAATTGATATAAATAGAGCAATGGAGTGAAAAAGTTGTAATATATACCTATTCATGAACATTCGCGTTGATCACATTTATGTTGTTGTTGATCATATCAAGTAATTTTTTCAGAAGCCATCAAATAGACATTGCGTGAGATGTAATCAGCATTGATTTCATTTTCAAATGCAACAGTTGCAAAATTAGATAAATGTGAGGTAATTTCTGGAGTGTGAGGGGCGGTTGTGTTGTACAGAAAGAAAACGTTGAATGAGCGAGAGAGAGAGAGAGAGAGACCTACAACGGTGGAAGGATCAAATCAGATAATTAGTTCTGGTTTTTGGTTTATTATTCTGTGAATAATACACCTATGTAATCGCTCAGCAACAAATCTTCATAACACCCCCTCAAATTTTTTTTCTTTTACGTTTCAAGGTGCGTAGATTCCAAAAATGCAATGTCCGTCCGCCGTACACCGGCTTCATTTTCTGTCTAAAAAATTTTTTTCTTTCTCACACGTGCTCCATTTGGGCCCTAGTTGTGTCCCGAAACATTGCAGCCCAATCGGAATGTACCCAGGGGTGTTATGAGTGAAAATGTGTATAAAAATAGGTACTTTTCAAGTAACATGAGCTTTTGAGGTATCGTTATCCATGTTTTTGGGAAGAAAAACCGAATGTGAAGTCAGTTTTGACCAAAGAGTGGAAAACTGAGGTTCTAGCGAAGTTTCAGCCTTAAATTTACGTTAAATTTTGGTCTAACATCGTCGTTCTTCCTCACACAGTTTGGGTCCCCATTTGGGAACACATTTGGGTCCTGGTTGTGCTCCGAAACACGGCATCCCGAGCGGCATACACCCAGGGGTTTTATGGGAGAAAAATGGGTGTAGGGGGTTCGAGGTTTTAGTGAACACGTGCATGTGAGTTATCCGTTTTCCATGTTTTTTTGGGCGATAAGACCGAATATTAGGTTGATTTTGACCGAAGAGTGGAGAATATAGGTTCTAACAAAGGTTAAGCTCCCGAAATTCATTTTTTATTAGTCAAAAACCCGGGAAATTGTCTGAAATCACCATAAATTTGTATAGCAACACTAGAAGTAGTGGTAACGGGTGAATCGTGTACTATCAATCATCAAAAATAATCTGTTAAAAAAAACCGAGCCTAATTCGTGTTTTTGGGGGCCAAAGTTTGTGGAAACCATCTAAAATAACTATTTCAATTATTGCACATGAAAGAAACAATAAATGAACAGCCAACATTTCTGTAGGTGTGTCCAATAGAATAATAAACCCATATGACAAGGACTTCGCAGCGTTTTTTAAATCGAGGCAGCGGTTGATGAAGAGTAGATTGTTGATGGTAAAAATATGCGATGATGGGTACCTATTGTACAATCTGTTCACTCGGAATACTTTTTGTTTGCTTTTGCGGGGATTTTCAGGCTCATTTCCGTTAGATTAGCCAAGCGGAGGAACATGACCTCTGCGGTAAGAAGTTACGCGGGGAAATAACGTTGTGGGTTGTTGGTCACATTATACACTCTTCGCTTTCTGTTATCATCATGTAAAGTGACGTAGCATTTCGCAGTGCAGGGCTGTGTGAGCCCCATTAGGGGCAGTGTAACAACTGCCACTAAAATTCCCTCTCCGTCTCTCTGGAACAAGATTTAAATTCACCGAAGGACCAGGCCAATGTATCACAATGCTGCCAAGTTAAAACGTGCGCATGCTCTGATAAGCCTTGCGGAAAAAGGGGAGGAGCAATGGGGACACAAAGTCGGTGAATTTTCAGCACATCCGAGTGTGGATTGTGGCTGGTATATATACCATGATATTATATATATATATATATATATATATATATATATATATATATATAAGTTACATATAATGTAGATTGCAGATTAATAAAAAATAATAGCTGATGTTGTAGAAAACCCCGGCGAGCGCCCTGCGGACCCTCGCCGCCTAGAAAGAATTGTACGGGCAGTCCTGTTCAGCCCTTCTTCGAGTGTATTTGTTTCTAGCACTTAAATAAATTTGTTGTAATTTGGAATTAAAGTTTTTTTAAAAAGTGAACTTCGATTCTACGTTATTTAACTGGCGCAGTCAGTAGGACCTGCGGAAGCAATTTGACATCAAAAGTGAGCAATTTGTTGTGTGTTTCTACACTTAGCCGCAGCAACCTACATCCAAGTGCTATATTTCGAAACTTTCGATTCGTCTACGGAGACCGCCTTCGATTTGAAAGCTTCTTGTGAAGACCACCAAAACCTGGAGACCGTCCTCACCTAAAGAAGCCTGACGAAGACCACCTGGACAAATCGAAATCAAATTGAAGAGGAGACCGTGCTCACCCACCTCGTGAGCACCACCTACTCAGTTTGATTATACGCTCCGGAAATCTACTGTGGAGACCGTGCTCGCACCACCCGGTAGAAATCCCGTGAATAAGTTCGGAGACCGTACCCGCAAGGAGACCACCGAACGAATTCGCGTCCAAAACGGCCGACCCATCGAAGCCGTCGAAGGAAGAAGAAGAGGTTGGACAGACTCGCCAACGCTACGCCACCGAGGTACCCTCCTTTCGGCGACCCGTCCGAAAACCCTCACATGTGGACAGCAATCATACTACTGTAAGTCAGGAAGATAATTATTATTCAAATTTAACAATTGACTTGTTCAGTAACTGTACCGATAGCAGAATCATGGCCCAAGAATTAAAATCATGTTATTTAGATATGGTCCCAGAATTTAAAGGTGAACCAGAATTATTAGGCAATTTTATTGAAGTTTGTAACGAATTAATTAACCAATTTTATGACAGAGCTAATCCTAATAACTTTCAAAATAAGTACCTAATAAGATCACTCCTAGCCAAAATCAAAGGAAAAGCAGCGGAACTCATTATAAGTGCAAACTGCACTACTTGGGACAACATCAGAACCGCTTTAACTTCAGGTTACGCAGATAAAAGAGATATTTTTACGATCACTATAGAAATTACTGAATTAAAACAAAACAATGAATCAGCTTTTGCGTATCTCGAAAAAATCAGAAAACACTTAAATTTAGCAGTGATGTATTTAAAGAACAATGCAGTTCCGAACTCAGAACAACAGATTTTCTTTTTCCAACAACTAGCTTTAAGAGTATTCTTAAGAGGACTCAAAGAGCCTTTAGGAAGCCTCCTACAGTCTAGGAAACCCGCTGACCTAGATTCAGCTCATGGCCTCTTGACAAATGATTTTCAATTTTACTCATCCAGGCAAAACTTTAGCAGATCAGAACAGAGAACTGTCCCGCAATATATTACCCATAAGCCTCCTCAAGGCCAGAATGCGAACTACCGTCCTCCTTATCACGATCCACAACGTAATAACATACCGGGACAAATGACAAATCAGCAAAAGTTCCCGCCGGCTAAACAGCCGTTCTCACCTCCAACTCAGCAGCATACTTATCGCCCTCCTAACAACCAGTTCGCACAAACTCCGATGAGCGGAGTCCAAACAATTAAAACCCAGGTTCCACAGTTTCACAACAGGAACATGGAAAGTGAGGAAATAATAGATGAGAGAATTGCAGAACAGTTGTCAGAGCCAACGATAGAAAATATTGATAATACGCATGATGAGAACCCTTTTTTAGAGATGGATCATCCAACCTTCCCCAATTCAACCTGATGAATGTAGGGAATAACAAAAATGAACTACCTTATATTATTATGCCTAAGTTAAATTTAAGAATTCTCATTGACACAGCGAGTACTAAATCTTTTGTTAACCCAATAATTGCCCAAAAATATTTTGATAAAAAATTAATAAATGAACCATTTCAAGTCACAACCGCTCACGGCACTTCCACAGAAAAATTCAGCACTACTGTACCCTGTGGAGAGTTGTTCGGAAACAGAAACTTGAATTTAAAATTTTTTGTATTTCAATTTCATGACAAGTTTGATTTACTATTAGGATTGGATAATTTGAAATTATTAAATGCTAATATCGACTTGTCAGGGGATACCCTGAAAACAAGTTTTAAAAATATTCCGGTACTCTACCACTCAATTAAAAATCCCGAAAGCTACAAAATCGAGGCCAGAACGATGAAACAAGTTAAAGTAAGGATTAATAACATTCGAAATGGAGACGGGATAATCCCCTATATTAAACTCAAGACCGTTGAAATACCCCAGTGTATAGTGAAAGTAACGGAACACGTAGCTCACTGTGTCATGGTAAATCCTAGCGATAAAGACGTAGAAGTAAAATTAGTAGGCAAATTCAACATTGAGACTTTAACCACAGTAGACTCGACGGAAAGCAACAATTTGAACATGTACTCGTACGGAAAATTTGATATGGACCTGACAAAACTGAGACTAGACCACCTAAATTCAGAGGAAAGACAGGAAATTACCAAATTAGTAGAAAACTACGCGGACATATTTCATTCAGACGGAACTCCCCTTACATTCACTAATCAAGTGAAACATCAAATTAGGACCACCGACGAGACACCGATATATACCAAACCCTACAGGTATCCCCAGATATATAAAGACGAAGTACATAAACAGATTTCTGACATGTTAGAGCAGAACATAATAGAGCCCTCGAACTCTCCATGGAACTCACCCATCATAGTAGTACCAAAAAAAATAGACGCCTCCGGAAAACAGAAGTACAGGATTTGCGTAGATTACAGGAAACTAAATGAAAAGACCATTCCAGACAAATATCCCTTACCTAACATCACTGACCTCCTAGACAAATTGGGCAAATGCCAATATTTCACAACAATAGATCTTGCCTCGGGATTTCACCAAATAGAAATGAGTCCGGGGAGCGTTGAAAAAACAGCATTTTCCACGGAACAAGGCCACTGGCAATTTTTGAGAATGCCTTTTGGACTTTCAGGCTCACCTCCAACATTCCAGAGAGTAATGGATAACATTTTGAGAGGAATCCAAAATGAATACTGTTTGGTCTATATGGATGATATAATTTGTTTTAGTACCAGCTTACAGGAGCACATAGTACGACTTAGGGAAATCTTTGAAAGACTGAGGCAGGCGAATATGAAAATTCAGCTTGACAAGACAGAGTTTTTGAGGAAGGAAGTAGGATTCTTAGGACACATAATTACACCAGAAGGTGTCAAACCTAATAATGACAAAGTCAAAGCAGTCTTAAACTATCCTATCCCTAAAACTACTAAAGAGATAAAAGGTTTCCTCGGCCTACTAGGCTACTACAGACGGTTTATTAAAGACTTCGCGGCAATTACAAAACCCCTAACCAAGCGGCTAAAAAAAGGAGCCACAATCAACCCCACTGACCCAGACTACGTAAACGCTTTTGAAATAAGCAAAAATCTACTTATGAACGAACCCATCCTGAAATACCCAGACTTCGAAAAACAGTTCCACTTAACCACAGACGCAAGTAACTTCGCGATTGGTGCAGTGCTCTCCCAAATGCATGACGGCAGTGATCTACCAGTAGCATACGCGAGTAGAACATTAAACGAAACAGAAACCCGACTATCCGTAATTGAAAAAGAACTTCTAGCCGTGGTGTGGGCGACCAAATACTTCCGACCCTATCTTTATGGGAGAAAATTCAAAATATTCTCAGACCACAAACCATTACAGTGGTTATTCTCCATAAAGGAACCCAATTCCAAGCTGTTTAGATGGAGACTTAAATTAGAAGAATATAACTATGAAATTTGCTACAAAAAGGGGGCGAGTAATTTGAATGCAGATGCACTTTCCAGGATTCAGCTAAACGTAAATGAATTGGAAGAGGCGGACGCAATAATACAAGATCTAGTAAAAGGGCATTGGGCTGTTAATACACCTACAACCGAACAACAGGGTCAATCTACCAGAGAATTGCTAACAATCCCACCAAATCAGCCCGCAGAAACCGATAATCAATCAATATTCGTAAACTTGGATGAGGAAGAAATGGATAGCCAAACAGTTCACTCCAACGTGGAAAGTAATACCACCCTAGAGATCCCAATAGGTGACGGACCCGTCAATCATGCTAACAATCAAATAATAATCAGTACAGTCAACTTCCACCCAAAGAAACCAAAAATAATAAAACTATTCAATCAAAAAACAAGGATAATAGTGGAATTCTCAGAAAATCACCTGGAGGAAGAAGTAGTAAAATTTGTTAAGGAATACGTCGTGCCCAATATAAAGTACGGGATATATTTTGAAAAAGACATATATGAAAAATTCACTAGGATCATGATGCAACATTTCAAAACCTCAGAAATTAAATTCACTAAATTTAATGAGAAACTAATTGACGTAGTGGATGAAACAGAAATTGAAGAAATAATGTCTTCCTATCATGTGGGTAAACAAAATCATAGAGGTATTGAGGAAACTTACCAAAAGATCAAACGACTCTACTTTTGGCCAAATTTGAAGAAATCCATTCAGGAATTTATCAATAAATGTGAAGTCTGTCAAGTTTGCAAATATGACAGAAATCCGTTACAGATAAAATATAATATCACCCCTACAGCTTCAAAACCGTTTGAAATTCTACATATAGACAAATTCACGTTAGAAAAGACGAAATTCTTGACCATTATAGACACCTTCTCAAGATACGCTCAGGCATACCCGGTACAAACATCAGAAAGCATAGAAGTAGTAAACAGTCTCCTCAAGTACTTTTCCCACCATGGGCTACCTTCTCAAATCATTTCTGACAATGGAGCCGATCTTAACAGCACATTAGTGAAAGAACTACTAGCGCTTCACAAAATAAAAATACACTTTATCAGCTCACAGCATCCAGACTCTAACGGGCCAATAGAACGCTTCCACTCGACTATTATCGAACATATCAGACTCTTGAATAATAGGGAAGAGTTTGAAAATGATTCCATTTTAAATAAAGTCAACTATGCACTAATTGCGTATAATAACAGTATTCATTCTGTGACTAAATTAACTCCATTTGAAATAATCAATGGTCACATCGATAATGAAGCAGCAATAGACATAGATATTGAGCAAAAACTGACTTCAAATTTTATTCAAAGACACAAAGAAAAAACCAAACTCATATATTCGGAGGTCCACAACAAAAACCAAATAGTGAAGCAAAAAGTAATTTCGAGTAGAAACGAATCTCGTGAAGAACTCCCGGAAATACCAACGGAGGTGTATGTTAAAAACAAACAACTTCAAGCTAAAACTAAAAACAAGTATGCTAAAGAAAAAATAACAGAAGTTAATGCCGAACGAAATACTGCTGAAATAGAGCCCAGACACCATAATACAAAAACGAAAATCCACCTATCAAATGTAAAGAGACCTAAGAAAAAGTTTAAAAAGAAGAAAGATGAGGATTCGGTAAGAACTGACACTACGGACAATGTTCCAGGGCCTTCGGGCTTACAGCCACAAGGGCCACAAGCGTGAAAGATGTAAGCCATAACCCAGGAATACTACCGATCAAACTGGGAACTGCCAAACTGACTGCGACTGAACACACTTTCGTTCACTACTACAAGACAGACAGACTGGTTACTGAATTTTATAAACTCAAACTAAAAAATGAACAATTAATAAGGAAGTTAGGGGAAAATGTAAATATAATTAGTGAATTAGATGAATACATTAAAGTTACGAATTACACTATTGAGGTAATTAAAGAAAAATTAGATAATATAATCATTCATAATCCTAGAAATAAGAGGGGATTAATTAATGGGCTAGGTAGTATTATTAAAGCGATCACAGGAAATCTAGATACAACGGATGCGGAAAAATATGACCGTCTGATAGAACAAATTAAAGATAACCAACTCACACTACAGGATCAGCTTGATGCTCAGTTCTCAATAAATAGTGAAATTATAGATGAATTCAATCAAAACGTTAAAATTATACAATTTAATCACAAAGAAATTCATGATAAAATTATTGAAATAAATGATCTAGCTAGAAGCAACTCTCTCAGAACGGAAGTAGGGACAGCAAGAGAATTGGTCAACCATTTGCAGATCGTGTTCAATCTTATGTTACATGTAGTTCAAGAGATAGAAAATTCGTTAACATTCTGTAAGACGGGAACCCTCCATCCAAGTATAATATCGACTAAACAACTATTCGAAGAAATTAAGAAAATTGAAAAATACTATGTGGGGAAATTACCCCTAGAAATTAAATACGAAAACATGTTGGAACTTGAATCAATGATAAGAGTAAATTGTAAAGTTCACCCTGACGAGATCATTTATTTTCTGACCTTGCCTTTAACAAACCCCAGAGAGTTTGACTTATATTATTTAAGGCCTATTCCGACCCAACTGGAAGGCGGATTTGCCTCCATTATACCAGAAACATCTTACCTTTTGAAAGCTAGAGATAATTCGACAATTAAACCTCTAAAAGGAATGTGCATAATGGGAAGTACATATCTATGTCCCACCCATTTACTATCAAGCTACAACTGTACTTGCGAAAAGAGAATCCTTCAGGGTGAAACTCCTAAAGAATGTGTTTATGTGAAATTAGAGATACATGATAATGAAATAGAATACATTCCAGAAATTAATCAATATTTAGGTACTTTTATAACAGACGAAAATATAGAACTGAGAAAAGATAAAGAAACCGAATTAAAATTACTGAATGGAGTTTACTTAATAAATGATGAAAATAATGCAGTTTACTTCCGAAACGAACAGTTGGTTACAACAAGCAATTCGGAAGGGCAACCGAAAATAATCACAGATGTAAAAGTAGACATGGAATTTAATCATGAACCTGACTTCACAATAAATTTGAAGGATGTTAATTTCAACAATGCCAGATTGAATCGTATGCAGAGAATCAAAACTTTCGATACTTCTCATATTGTAGTGCCTAGCTGCTGGACCATTATACTATATTGTGTTTTACTGATTTTTATGCTGTATTTTATATTTAAGATTGCTAAGAACTCTAAATCAAAAAATTTAAATTCCTCTCCATTGAGGGAACAGAAAACTTGTATTGACATCAACCTTCCAGGTGATGCCAAAATCTAAGGGTGGAGGAGTTACATATAATGTAGATTGCAGATTAATAAAAAATAATAGCTGATGTTGTAGAAAACCCCGGCGAGCGCCCTGCGGACCCTCGCCGCCTAGAAAGAATTGTACGGGCAGTCCTGTTCAGCCCTTCTTCGAGTGTATTTGTTTCTAGCACTTAAATAAATTTGTTGTAATTTGGAATTAAAGTTTTTTTAAAAAGTGAACTTCGATTCTACGTTATTTAACTTATATACATACCTGTTCCAGCTGTGAGTTACTTATTGCAGGGGACTGGGTTCTAGGTCTGGAGACATACATAGCCAAAGGCTCGCCTCGACAGACTCTTCATTGGACAACTCATTACCCGAAGCAGACTAGTTTTCGAAGTATGAGGTTTTTTTGGTTTATTATTCTGTGAATAATACACCTACGTATTAGCTCAGCTAAAATTTTTTATAACACCCCCTCTAAATTTTTTCTTCCGTTTCAAGGTGCGTAGATTCCAAAAATGCTATGCCGTCCACCGTATCATCCATACCTATCTACTTCATTTTCGGTCTAAAAAATTTTTTCTTTCGCACACATGCTCCATTTGGGCCCTAGTTGTGTCCCGAAACTTTGTAGCCCGATGGGAATATACCCAGGGGTGTTATGGTTGAAAAATGGGTGTAAAAGTAGGGTTTTTGGTGTTTTAGTAACATGAGCTTGTGAGGTATCGTTTTCCGTGTTTTTTTAGGACGAGGAGATCGAATATGAAGTTAATTTTGACAAGAGTGGAATGTTGAGGTTCAAACGAAGTTCCAGCCTTAAATTTACATTCAATTTTGGTCTAAAATCGTTGTTCCGCACACAGTTTGGGTCCGAACACATTTTGCTCCGAAGCTCGGCCGCCCGATCGGAATACACTCAGGGGTGTTGTGAGGTATCGTTTTTCATGTTTTAAATTGGTCTTGAAATAAAGCATTTTTTGAGACCACCCGGGGCATTGTACTTCCAGCCGTTCGTTCCCGACGAAAAGCTTCGTCAACATGATCGTGAATGAAACGTAATGAATCCGGCCCAGATATCATTGCTTGGGAACAACACTGATTATAATCACGGATGGCTGTATGAAGTCGAGTAGGTTGTTCTGGGATATTATTTCATTTGAAAAATGATGGCTGTTCTGGATTTTTTTGATAGGTACTTTTGTAACTTGAATAAACGTTATATGCTTATGAATAACAACAAATATTCTATGATTTAATTATTGAGTCCCGCGCATTTTTATGAAACTGTAATTCCCGGGCTTGCTCCATTTCTCGATTTAGGGCTTTCCTTGATAAGTGGTGGGGGGGGGGGGGGGCTCGAGGTTATTGACCACAGAAAACAGTGATCTACGCAGAAGGGGCTTCTACGTAGGTAAATAATAAACCGTTGTGTAATAAGATGCAGCGTGTTTTTTTTCTCTTCTCAAGGACATTAAGTACATTATTATTGTAGCATTATTGTGTTGCATTGTTATGTAGCATTATCATGCCATGTAACATTGTTGTGTTACATGTCCCCCAAGAGCGATTTCAAGCCGGAACTTCAAATTACTATCCTATTTCCCACATTTGTTGGCGCATTTCATCATGGTGTTGAACCTTCATCTTCATCACTGATGACATCAGAAAAACATTCACGTTCATAAGTTATCTCCTCATTTTTACCACTGGCATTAGCTGTTGACCCATGGAACACGAAAACGCCAGATTTTCAGAAAGAACAAAGAATTTCCGTGTGTATGTAACACTTGAGGAGTCGGTTGTAGTACAAAAGTTTCCCCAATGACTTGAAAGGTGATTGCAGAGCGCTTTTTCTAGTTCGCGGTGGAATGATGTAGTCAGTGATATATTTAATTATATCTCTATTTGTTACAAAATATTAATATTTGGTCTAGAATATTCGACATTTCAGTCTAGTTAATGTTTGATTCACAACTTGCTTGCTAACTTGATATCACAAAACTTGAGTGATCGTGTTTAATGAAGTATGATGGAGGGGGCGGGGGATTGTTATGCGTGTAATGTACCTCATGTTTTGTGTTTCCTATAAGTTCCATTCATGCATGTTCTAACGAGTAATGTTTGACACCACAATAACTTCGTCCAATAATCTCATTCTTCGTCCAATAATCTCATTCTTCGTCCAATAATCTCTGTGATGAATGTGTTTGAGCGTACATCCACCTCGAGTGGTACGAGGGGGGATGTGCCCGGGCTGGTTATGGGCGGACCACCACCATTTCCCGGGATCTTCTCGGATGTGTCTGTTGGTTATGGGCGTACCACCACCATTCACGGAGTCTTTTCGGGATCGTTGCCTGGTAAGGTTATGGGTGGACCACCACCAAGACCAGGATCTTTTTGGAGTGTGCTTGGTAGGTTATGGGCGGACCACCACCATACCCGAGATCTTTTAGATAGAGTTGGCTGTTGGTTATGGGCTTACCACCACCATTCACAGCATCTTTTGGGTTAGGAGAGAGAGACGAGGTAAGGAGGAGAGAGAGAGTAGTCAGTGACTAGAGGAGAGAGAGAGTAGTCAGTGACTAGAGGAGAGCGTAGAATGAGGAAAAAGAGGCAGGAGGCGAGTATTTATGTGCTTGGGAGCTGTCTCCCTCCATCCTCTCGCTAGAAGAGGATGGTGGGGATCCCCAGGCTGGCCCTCGGCTCTCATGCTTCCTCTGTCCCCACTTCTATGTTTATTTGCGAGATCTTAAGTTTGCGAGGAGTGGTTCTGGGAGGATACCACGACAATCTCATTCTTCATCCAGCTGTACAGTAATTTGTTCACTGATAAAGCCTCACGAAACTCAAATTTGACCGTTATTATTCACCCTGCTTCAACATGATCACCAACCTTCCAACAGATGTATGCCAAACTTCCTACCGTTGTGGGCTGAGTATGATATAATTATACCAACAGAAGCTTAACCTGGTCACTTCAACCAGAATAACGTAGATAATGTACTTGTCATTTCCGATCCGCGCTTCCCTGTTCCAAATTACGGATAATGACTTGTACGTTTTTTCGTTGCACAGACATGTTTGTTCTGTAAAACCACATCAAAATTGTTCAACGTTTTACAATGGTCATTTTTATTGCACTCTGATACGGTTTTCTAGATTTTTGAGCTGTAAAAACTCAAATTTAACCAAAGTTTTTGTTGATACTCGCGAATTTCCGTAGGTACTGGGAAGTCACCTTTTTAGCTGTGCGTACCTTATTTATGACCCTATTGTTCCTTGGGACTGTGTTTTTTCCGAATTCGGCCCCAATCCCGTTTCCCAGCCCCTCATTATTATATTTCCAGACGACCCTGCACGAATACCCAGCCGGGGCTTCACCCTGCTAACATATTCCTCCCCTCACTGACCCTTTCGAAAGTATTTTTATAGGAATTCCGTAGCTCCCACACCTCTTCTTCCCGTTTATAGAGTGGACAGCCAGGTGCGTCGAATACAGTATGCGCCGCCAACTTCTGAAAGGCTTGTGGATTTTTGTTTTTCAAATAAGTTTTTCGCCATTCGCATTATTCATGCAGCCGATGAACTAACCGTCGCTAAAAGTTAGTCAAATTAAAATTCCAATGCTGTTATATAATATATGTGCGAAACAGGAGAAAAGTGCGGGAAAACTGAGGTCTCGCAGGAATAAACAATTAGGCGCAGGACCATTCAACCTGAAATTTCGCAACTGGAGTTCTTCAGATTTTTATGTAAAAGCTGAACCTGCGATTTTGGGTCCCTCTCCTACATCAGCATTTCGCCTCAGTGCTCAGATAGCAAACAAAAGACACCAAACTGCCATAAATATTAGATACTCGAGTGTTTCGGTTTTGGACAATTTTCAACACGAGGATCATCGTTACTCTACTCAAAATTCATATCAAATATCAGCTTATGGCCCCGTCACAGATCGATTGTTCCTTTGTGTTGGGCAGATGATAAAGGCAGTACGAATTATTGTCAAATGACTCCATCTCAAAGTAACCCGAGTTGTAGTTGAGAACTTTTTCCCTGACTTCCGTACGCTTTTGTTTCTGATACTGGTTTATTATTTTCGTCATTTTTTATTGTGTTCATTTTATTAGTTTATTATTTTCAATGAAGGAACTTCTTGGCTACTGTTGAGCATGAGAATTCTCGGGGCATATCCATTGTCTTGAAAAACTGAGGTGACATTGATATACAACTTACCTTGGACTTGAAATTTGGACAGTGTTAGCTCCAAGACGTTAATTTTAGATCATTTAAATAATTTTGACGAACAGATAGATGATTTAAATAGTTAAGTTTCGTTGCATCTGGTTTTCCGTTCATGAATTTTTTCGTTACCAATTCAAGGAAAGTAGTTTCGGATTGATGTCAGGGACATGATGATGGAAATTGACGATGAATCTCTTCAGAGCGAGCGGTATGAACTGAAGCACACGACATTGTTGTGAATGAATGGTTGCAAGGAAAAATTCCTGCACAACAAAAATTCATGTCTGCGTTATAGGTAGAGGATGGATTTCTATGCATTTGCATATATCCATTTCGCTTCATCTAATGCGAGCGCAAGTTCTTCCTTTATCCGAGTTGTCTTCTGTAGATGCCCTGATTTGAATTTTATTCTGCATATTTTTGCATATTCGAACTGTTGCTGCATATTATTGCATATTCGGGGAAAAAATGTAATAATGCATATTTTATAGATAATCAATAACTTAACGATCCTTGTATTCGTGATTTAGGCCAGGCAACAAATGATTATAGAGGGAAAGACTCGGAACACAAAATTTGACTTCACAGCTTTGTTTGGACTAGTATGGAGGTGAACATATCAAAAGTCCTCACTCCTAGACCTTGAGCCAGAGGAGGGGCGGGGGGTTAAAGGTCCCATTTTTCGGTTTTTCGCCTATAACTCGGAAACTAAGCGTCCTACAGAAAAAACCTCTCCTACCAAAATGAAAGCTGACAAAATTTGCTACAAGTTTTATCTAGTTCACTTTGTCGATATCTTGCATAGTTTCCGAGATATCCGCTCTTGAAAATCAATAATTTGAAGAAAACTGTTTTTCGCCTTACATTTTTTTGCTCTTTTTGACCAAATAACTCTTTAACGACGCCCCCTAAAAGAAAACGAAGGTCATGGAGTTGTAGAGCATTAAATTACCTTCAAGAATATATATAATTTTACTATTTTATCTTTTTTTGTTTGGAAGTTATAGCCATATTAGCGTTAAGCGTAAAATTTGAAGTTTAGCGACAACTTTCGATTTTCGAATTTTCCACTTTCTCACCATTCCCACGCGATATATTGGCCAAAATATGGGCCACTATCTACACAAAGTGCTTCCTGTTCGTCTATATAGCACTGCCAAAGGGCCTTCTAACCACGTTCCTCACACATAATTTAGGAAGAAACAGGCATTTTAATGGAAAAATATCTTGCTATAACATGAACATTCCATCAATATACGAATGTCCTAACATTTGAATATTTGTATATATTTCAACACAGAATGTACGTTTGCTTTGGTAAGGCATTGGGATAGTTTTTATAGATAACAACCATTTCATAAAAACGAATTATATTATTTAAAAAAAATATATATACTATTAATCAAATCGATACAAATACATCCAACTTACTCATTACTTACTTACTGCGAATTATTTTCTTGCTCTCTTGGGGTAGGAAGGGCCTTCTTCGTCTTCCTCTTCTTCTCCTTCTTCCTCTTCTTCTTCGGATCCTTGTAGTGACGTTGCTACTGGATCTACGTCTTCTTCTTCGTCGTCCGAATCCAGTTGAGGTCTGCCATTGAGGCAATTCCCTTCACAATTGCGGCACGCAGGAGAACAATTAAGTGCTGCTTTCCTGCACCCGCATTTACTGGTACCACAGTCTTTTGTGCACTGACAGAATATCATCTCCAAGATCTCCTTCGGTGCAGCTAGCAGCTCACTATGCCGTGGGACCAGGCAGTTTTTGTCGGTTTCCCACCCGTAAGTCTCAGGATTCAGCTGTTTCCCAAGCCACAGCTGAACTTGGTGGAATGTTCGGAGGGAATGCTGCTTTGCTGCACCTTCTGAGGGTGGAAGACACGAGATATCAGGCTTGATCGTAGCCACCGATTTCAAGAATGTTTTATACCTGTAGGTATTTAGGGAGGTCTCTTTTGCTGGAGCCCCATACCACCTCAAAATGCAGGTTTTGCCAGCCTCCTCTATTTGATTGATGGTAGAGGAAGGGTCCGAAAAGACCGCTGCTGCTTTCTGGACCTCACGCGATTTTAGGTAAAGTTTTGCAAAAGCGATCTTGCTTTTTCTAAATGCTGAAGATGTTGAATCGCATCCTGTAAAGGCGTGCAAAAACAACAAGTCTTTGAACCCCTGTAGCTGAAGCTCCTGGGACGAGTAGAATATGTACATCTGTTATCTTCCCACGTCCAGGCTTGATGAAAAATATGTCCTCTTCTGCTTTGGCCATCAAGAGGACTATGAGGTCCACATCCTCTCCCACTATGCCTACAGCAGTTTTTTTGGACAACTTTACAGCCGTGTCCACAATCAAAACGTCCGCATCACTTTCTGCTTGATCAGTCTTAATCTTGTTGCTCTTAAGCTTCTCCTGAAGCATGCTAATGAGCCTGCTTTTGTTGAAGACGTTTGAAAGAAAGTCTTCTTGTTTGACGTTAATAACAGTGCCTTCACTGAAATGGATATCAGCGGACTTGCTGAGTCGATAGCGTCTTTGCTGCTCTGCTAGTTTCGTGCTTGACAGTGATGAGGAGTAACCGTCAAATACTACCGTGCAGCTCCTCTGAATGTAGTGTTTCTTGATGAAGTTGATATAGCCATCGCAAATAGAGGATATTGTGGAACCTCTTTGCCATATAACTTTATGGAGGAGTCCTCCGTCCATTACAATGTCCAGATGTGCCACAAATACATCTTTGGTTGTAGGATTAAGAAGTTTGTAAAACACTGACTTCGCGGATTTCCTCATCCCACTGTCATTGAAGAGGGCCAAAGGGAAAGGGGCTAATTCATGCTGCAAATATCCCTTCAAATCTTCATCGGTTTTCTTGCTTATGGATATACGTTGGAATAGCAAGAAAGGATCCACAGACACCTTTTCATCATTGATGTTGATTGATGCACTTACTGTTTTCCATTACAATGCCTGTTTCTTCTTACATTGTGTGTGAGGAACCTGGTCAGGGGCCCTTCGCCATATATATTGATAAATGATTCTGCACTATTTAGACGTACAATACGTACTTTGTGTAGATAATGGTCCTTATTTTGACCAATATATCGCGTGGGAATGGTGAGAAAGTGGAAAATTCGAAAATCGAAAGTTGTCGCTAAACTTCAAATTTTACGCTTAACGCTAATCTATACATATAATAAAACAGTGTCTGTCTGTTTCTTTGTTTGTTTGTTTGTCTCGGCATCAATTGAGAACGGCTGAACGTAGAAAGTTGCGGCTGGTACCATTTGACGCAGAATTTATCTGGGAAGGTTTATGAAAAATCCGCATTTGAATCTGTCCATCCGTTGAAACGCTATGAATGAAATACTACTAAAAAACGTGTTATAATCACTTCTATGAGGACGTTTATGCTTATAATAACTTTGAACGGTTGGCCGTAAATCCGATTGTAATTAGATTCTGGATTCAGCTCGACGAGTACATTCAAGTGGTACTTCAATCAGGATGTTAGTGGGAGGGGGGTACAGGTTATGAGAGGGGGGGGGGGGGTCTACAGAAATTTCAAAACTACTTGACCAATTGGAGTGCAACTTTGGGAATTTGTTGTGTGAACATTGAGGAATGTTTCTAACCAAGTAGGGAGGGTTCATAGGATACGGGGGGGGGGGGGGTTAAAGGCAGTTAGGGTTGGCATTGGGGAAGGTTTCTGATCAGTTGAGGAGGGGGGGATACAGGGGGTGTCTGTTCTACCGTTGCGAAGCGCGGGTACACAGCTAGTATTGCTATAAATTCCAAACAAAAAAAGATAAAATAGTAAAATTATATATATTCTTGAAAGTATTTTAATGCTCTACAACCCCATGACCACCGCTTTCTTTTAGGGGGCGTCGTTAAAGAGTTATTTGGTCAAAAAGAGCAAAAAATGTAAGGCGAAAAACAGTTTTCTTCAAATTATTGATTTTCAAGAGCGGATATCTCAGAAACTATGCAAGATATCGACAAAGTGAACTAGATAAAACTTGTAGTAAATTTTGTCAGCTTTCATTTTGGTACGAGAGGTTTTTTCTGTAGGACGCTTAGTTTCTGAGTTACAGGCGAAAAACCGAAAAATGGGACCTTTCACCCCCCGCCCCTCCTCTGGCTCACGGTCTAGGAGTGAGGACTTTTGATATGTTCACCTCCATACTAGTCCAAACAACGCTGTGAAGTCAAATTTTGTGTTCCGAGTCTTTCCCTCTATAGCCTTTTTTGAGCGTTCGTTGCCTGGCCTAATTGGTTAAAAAATATTCATGTCCTGGTTAAAAAATATTCATGTCCTCCAAAATGAAAATTTCCACAACCATTTTGCGTTTCAGACATCGAGGAACATTTTTGATTCCGTGTCTGTCCGTCTGTCAGTCTGTCTGTATGTCTGTCTGTCTGTCTGTGGTAATTCCTTGTGACACCCATAACTACCCGAAATAATGGTCGAAATGGGCTGAAATTTGGAGGGTAGATACGGGTTGCGTCGCAGATGGTCCCGTACAAAAATCATTGAAGAAGTACTGTAACTTTCGTCTGCGCATGCGCAAACGTGAAATATTTGAAACGCCCATAACAACCCTAAATATAGTTGAAATGAGTTCAAACTTGGAGGGTCGATCAGGAATAGTACTGTGATAGTTCCAAAAGAATTTCATTGGAATCGTAATGTAACTTTCGTCTGGGCTTGCGCTAACATGGTATGTTGACCATTTCCTTGTAACGCTTCTAACTACGCGAAAAATAGTCAGAGAGCTGAAATTTTGAGGGTACACGCGGATTTGATCGCAGGTGGTTCCATTCCAAAATCATATATTTTATTAGTTTTTTCTGCATATTCTATGGCATATTCGGGACATTTATGCTGCATAGAAATCCGGTCTTTAGTTATAGGCTAGAGAAGAATCTAAAATAGACGGGTTAAGGTAGGCTTTCTTTAGGGCGGCTTAAGATATACTGTTAGATAACTTTACTAAAATGATGAAGCATAGCGCTCTGTTGACAGTATTCAGTTTCGGTGAATAAGAAACATATGAGAATGGGTTGGACCTGCCAATGGTTTAGCAGAATACAGCAACACAGTTCATACGGCTCAGAGAAGGTCCGGGTCTGGGAGTCCCTTCCAAAAATGCTAATTATCTCGATATATTCAGTTTATTGTGTCGTCCAAATAGAAGTTCCCAAGGTCTGCTCCCCTCAGTTAGGCTAATTGAGGAGCACAGGTAGCGTTTTCGATCTAAACAATACCCGCTGCTTGACAGGTGTCTACCGGCCTATACTTAGCTTTGAAAAATGACATTATACGGATCCCTCGGATTCTTCAAATTGTTTTTCCATCGCCTCATCCTGTTGTTTCCCTGACTGGGCCTATTGATCGAAACTTTACTATCAAGACCAGTCATCTGTGATACCCACCCACCACCTGGGCAACCATTGTTCCAGAAAATTGCCCACTCATTTTTTTCAAGTGGATACTTTGCCAAGAGAAGAAAACAACGTTTACTTAATATTTTATTGTTGACACGGAGTGGACTTTTTGTTGGTTTGAAACTAACTTCAATCATTCCTCTTTCAATATGTATATTAGTCGGGGTTGATTGTCTCTGGAAAAGTGCTCAGACTACATTGATATGCTACACAGAGTTCACAACGATTCGTGAAGTCCGCTGCAGTCAGCCACGATCAATCAATTGTGTTCTATATAGAGAGAAATTTTACGTACTACTGATTAGTACTACATTACATGATCACTACTCCGAGTGCTGTTTTGGGTACAATCATATTATGGACCTACTGCCTACCTATCAAGGCCTCAGTTCGCTTCGAAATTTTGTACTAAATCGGCCATATCGTTCATAGGATTTCAGAGGTTGAAGTGCACACATGAGCAGTGGACCACGCACAGCTGTAATGACTTTGATGGGAAAACATCTGGAGGTTAAGCCTCCAACTTTCCTTCCCATTCGAGAGCAAATATATAATTACCAGTTTTATATTATTTATGCCTGTGACCAAGGGCTTGTCAGCCTGGCTGATCTAGTCGAGGAATATATTCGACAGTGCTTACTGTTATAAATACTATGAATTGTCGATAGTATAATTTAATAGAAACGCAGTGGAAGCGAAACAGTAAGGGGAAAAATAGAAAAGTTAAGAGCCCAAAAAAAGGAAGAAATGAGGACAATAAAAGTATAAAATTCATATTTCAGAGATAGTACTACATATAATTCAACATTTGATCTCGAATCAAAATAACCTATAGGAGCTCCTGTTTGATTTGGTTGAATAAAAATTGATAAAAGAAAGTGTCTCTTTCAGTTTATTATTCTGGGAATAATAAACCTACGTATTCATTCGCTCAGCAAAAAATTTTTATAACACCCCCTCAATATTTTGGTTTATTATTCTGTGAATAATACACCTATGTAATCGCTCAGCAAAAAATTTTTATAACACCCCCTCAAACTTTTTTCTTTTCCGTTTCAAGGTGTGTAGATTCAAAAAATGCAATGTCCGTCCGCCGTCCGCCGTATCACGTGTACAGGCTTCATTTTCGATCTAAAAAAGTCGTTCTTTCGCACACATGCTCCATTTGGGCCCTAGTTGTGTCCCGAAACTTTTCAGCCCGATCGGAATATACCCAGGGGTGTTATGAGTGAAAATGTGTGTGAAAATAGGTACTTTTTGCGTTTTAGCAACATATTGGTAACATGAGCTTTTGAGGTATCGGTTTCCATGTTTTTCTGGACGAGAAGACCGAATATGAAGTCGATTTTGGCCAAGGAGTGGAAAATTGAGGTTGTACCAGATGTTCAGCTCCCAAAATTGATTTTTTATGAGTCAAATACCTGCGAAATCACCATCAATTTGTAGAATAACACTAGAAAAAGTGTCAACACGTGGATCAAGACGATTAAATGATGGCACTACCAATGATCAAAGATAATTTGAAAAAAAAAAAAAAAGATCGTACCTACCTAATTTGTGTTTTGGGGGCCAAAATTGGTGGAAACCATCAGAAATAGCTATTTCAATTATTTCACATGAAACAAACAATAAATGTACAGCCAACATTTCTGTATTCAGAAAATGCAATGTCCGTCCGCCGTACGCCGTATCATGGCTTACCGGCTTCATTTTCGATCTAAAAAAGTCGTTCTTCCCTAGCTGGGTCCCGAAACATTGCAGCCCGATCGGAATATACCCAAGGGTGTTATGAGCGAAAAATGGGTATTGTGTTTTATTAACATGAGCTTTTGAGGTATCGTTTTCCATATTTTTGGGACGAGAAGACCGAATATGAAGTCGATTTTGACCAAAGAGTGGAAAATAGAGGTTCTAGCGAAGTTTCAGCCTTAACTTTACGTTAAATTTTGATCTAAAATCGTCGTTCTTCCGCACACAGTTTGGGTCCCCATTTAGGGACACCTTTGTGTCCTAGTCGTGCTCCGAAACTCGACAGCCCGATTGGATTAACCCAGGGGTGTTATGGGAGAATAATGGGTGTAATAATAGGGGTTTTCGAGGGTTTTTTGAGGTTTTAGTGAACACGAGCTTTTGATGTATCGTTATCCATGTTTTTTAGGGCGAGAAGATCGAGTATGAAGTTTATTTTGACCGAAGACAAACAAACAAGACAAAGGTAAAAGACGAGGTAAAACTGGAAATTTTGATCAATCACGTTTCTTCTGATTTGTATGCATACATAGCTGGCAGTGCCACTTACACAGACGCACTTGCAGTCCTAGAAGCTATTTTTGTCAAGCCCATAAACGAAATATACGCAAGACACTGTTTAGCTACTCGCCGCCAAAATGCTGGGGAAACATTAGACCAGTACCTACATGCACTAAAAGTTCTCAGTGAAAATTGTAATTTTCAAGCTGTTTCAGCACACGAAAATAAGCAGGAGGACGCCTTTGACGTTGACTTCTTCTTAAAGCTTGTTCCTCTGACGGTTCTGTTTCCTCTTGAGTCGAAACAGGTTCTACTGGTAGCATATCTCCCTCCTCTGGCCTAATCTGTTCTGGCTCTGCCGGTGGTTTCAGACCAGTGGCGTAGCCAGGGGGGGGGGGGGGGGGGGGGGGGTCAGGGGGGTCATAACCCCCCCCCCCCCCATGGGCTCGAAAACTAGCACAAAATTAAATCTTCAAGAATGACATCAATCACAACAGTAACAAACAGTTAAATAATCTTAAGTTTATTAGGTTACAAACGAGCAATGTGAATATTTCTGAAATATATGAATGTGAAAAATATTTCTATAATCAAAATAGTCCCTAGTTCTGCCGTGAAACACCATCCCACACAATGATACGTATATATTTTAGCTCTTAATACCAACTTTTGACTCCCCCCCCCCCCCCCCCATCCAAATTTGACACCTAGTCTGTATGTAAAACAATGAAATGGTATTTTTCTGTCTTTACTGACCCTTCCATACCATATTCAAAGATTTTATATAGCAATTTTAGTCGTTTTTACCAGTTTTTTACCCTTAAAACAAACTAGACCTCCTTAGAACATTTAAAAATAGCTCAACTTCGAACTCATCGTTTCCTTTGGCAATAAGAACATTTTGGCGAAACTTGGAATTTTTATCACGTACCCAAGGTCAGATATCGTCTGGAGTGACATATAAATAAAATATAAATATTCGTACAAATTGTGTTAAAATCTAGAGATGAACTCAGGATGCTCTGGAACGGATTTGCCTATAAAACAATTTCAAAAATTTATGTTCTGAAAATGTTGGAAACATTGCAAAAACTTCATTTTCTTAAATATGTTTTATTTTACAGTTGACTTACCTAATTACCTGTAACATTAGTGCTTTATTAAATTTACATTCAGCTCTGTAAAGTCAAACCTTATAAGAGAATGTTCAAAAAAATGAAGCTATTGCAATGGGTCCAACATTTTCAGAACATAAATTTTTGGAGTTTTTTGTATTGGCAAATCCGTTTCAGAGCGTCCTCAATTCATCCCTAGATGTTAACAAAAATGTATATGTGCCTATATGTTTATATGTCACTCCAGATGATATCTGTCCGTGGGTACATGCCTAATAAATCCAGATTTCGCCAAAACTATCGTATTGCCAAACAAAAGGATAAGTTCGAAGATGAGCAGTTGTCAGCAAATCTAAGGGAGTCAAATATGATTTTTAGGGGACAGAAGTCGGTAAAAACGGCTAAAATTGCAAACAATGGATAGGAAATCACTGAATGTGGTATGGAAGGGTCAGTAAAGACAGAAAAATACCTACTATTTCATTGTTTTTCATACAGAATAGGGGTCAAAACTGGATTTTTGGGGGTCAAAATTTGGTACTGAGGGCTAAAATAATTATTAATTCACCTGACGCTGTGTGGGATGGTGAATCACGACGGATGATTTTGATGATAAAAATACTTTTCTGAAACACAAGTGGGTCAAATTTGACTTCTGAAAAAATGGGTAAAATAGCTAAAATCATGAAAAAATTATATAATTTTACGAAAAGTGATTTTACGAATAGGCATTTCCTTAAAAATTCGCTCTTAAAGACATGTTGCATGACTGGAACTTTTCTATTTCCAATAACCCCCCCCATTCGACAATCCTGGCTACGCCACTGGTTCAGACACAATCTCTGGCTCTGGGTTTGTGCATGTCTGAAGTGCGTCACCTACCGGAGCTAGATGTCTGGTAGAAACTGTTGATTCTCGGCCATCAGGGTGTCTTATATGTGCATACTGCGAATTTGCTTCTAATAACTCAACTTCGTCAACCAGTGGTTCGTACTTGCTTAAACGAACTTGTCGCTTTAGTAGGACCTTCCCTGGTTCGAGGAGCCAAGTGGGAAGAGCTTCACCTTTCGATGTCTTCCTAGGATGCGTGAACATCCATTCATGGGGAGTTTGATTTGTGGCCGTACACAAAAGCGAACGAACTGAATGTAAAGCCTGTTGTAGGGCCTCCTCCCATTGGTTTGTGGGTAGATTGTGGCTCTTCAAAGCCAGCTGAATGGCTTTCCACAAAATGCCATTGTACCTTTCGCATTGGCCATTTCCTTGTGGGTTGTAAGGAGTTGTTCGGCTGGTTGCAGCCCCATTTGTATGAAGGAATGTCTTGAAGTCTCTCGACATAAATGTTGGCCCTCTATCTGAGTGGATGTAAGAAGGCATCCCGAAGACTGAGAAGAGATGTGTGAGGTTTGCGATCAAAGTGGATGCACTCAAGTCCGAGCAAGGAACAGCAAAAGGAAATCGATTAAAGCGACCTTGTTGCTTTAATCAATTGAGCAGGCTCTGCAGGTCTGTAGAATTTCGGCTTCAATTCAGCGCATGTAGTGCAAGAAGAAGTGATTTTCCTGACGTCATCAATTGAATATGGCATATTACGCGCCCGGACCCAATGGTAGAATCGAGTGACTCCCGGATGGCAAAGGGCGTCGTGAAGACTCAAGAGGTCTTCAGTTGCACCTATTGCCCCACAAACGCGAGATAGCAGGTCTGCCACTATGTTTTCTTTCCCAGGCCGGTAGATGATGTCATAAGAATTGTGTCTGAACCACCGGCAGAGCCAGAACAGAAAAGGCCAGAGGAGGGAGATATGCTACCAGTAGAACCTGTTTCGACTCAAGAGGAAACAGAATCGTCAGAGGAACAAGCTTTAAGAAGAAGTCAACGTCAAAGGCGTCCTCCTGCTTATTTAGCGGACTACGTAGCTAGTTAAAAGGAAGCGGCGGAAAATGTCCTATAATTTATTATCATCACATCCTGGTTCCTACGTTACTTGTTTACCCAAAATTCCCTTAACTACAAATTTCATTTCTCGTCGAGCTTTCAGCTCAATAGTGAGTTTTTTGCAACACACTCACGACGAAACGAACGAAACGAAAGCAGTGCTTGCGCATGCGCACTTAAGACACCGAAAAGTTTGACGAACCGTGACGACGAAAAATACCGGGATCTCGCTGTGTCAGCTTTCGTTGTGTGATATGACGAAACGTAATTTAACCTTACATCTGTATAACGCTACCTACCTTCTTCTGTTTTCCTTGGAAAATAAAAATGTTGAGCGTCGTATTCACAGCTGCTTCTTGGCGTCTTGGCAGACTTGACGACATGTGTGGACATAGATTTGTATTTATCCACGGAGTAAAATGGATGAAAGAGAGGTTGACTAATCGTAGCGTGACTCCACCAGCCGGTAGACGCCAAAGCTGAACGAAAACTGAACCGAAAAAGGTTAGCATCTGACTTCGGTCGCCCTATCCGCCATTTCGTTTCGGTGTCGTTGTCCGTTTCGTTTGCGTCACGAGTGTGTTGCAAAAATCTCTCTATTATAAGCCTACATTTAACGCAAAGGTTTATCTCATTCTCTGTCAACCGAAATTATCACAAGGGCCTCTTTCAGGGTGATTGACAACCTCTCCACATAAAACGCCATAATGTACTGTTTGAATAGAGCTGTCGATAAATCATCGTTCTGTGTGGCCGAATATTTCAAATGTGATAGTAGATGTTTTAATTTCTCATTTTGACAGCAAATACACGCAGAGAATTTTTATTTCATAAAATATATCGCCTACTTTTTGTTCTGTCTTTGTTGACAATTCCCGAGCATTCGAAGCTACTAAATCTTCACTTCCTCCGCAACCATTAGCCATTTCCCAGTTTTTCGATAAAATAAACAGTCTCTTTCGGGATAATAACTAACCCCCCCACCCCAACTCGAATCGATGTACTTTTGAATAGGGCTTTCGATAAATCATCGAGTGAATCAAGTCTGCGGGGCTTCGCAGATTATACGAATGGCTCCATTAATATAAAAGTTTTGACGGAAAGTGGCTTCAAAAGCCGAGTCAACTTAGCCTGAATGACTTTGTGGTGGGGGGGGGGGGGGATGGATAATCCCTTTCCGCACACACCTCGTCACAGCCTGAGTCTCGTTCGTAAAACCCCGAGTTCATTCGTCTTTATATGAAACTATTACTTTCCTTTACTTGGGCCGTGGCTATTAAACGGGATTTTCCTTAGTGTAGAAAGTAAACCTTTTACCAAGGCTATCAAGTTCACGCTGCGCGACTCTGACAAGGTCCACGGTCTTGTTTTCAATCTAAATCTCGATATGGAGAGTCGTCAATACCGTTGACTTTGTGTTTTGGAAGACTGTGGAAGTTGACCACTTGTAAAACGCGCGATTCGTTCTCCGTGAACCGACGTGAACAGTGGAGCGGTGTTAGAGAGTTCGCGCAACCGTACTACTTACACGTGTACCTGTCTCAGAGTACACAAAGTCCTTGTGAACAAGAGCAGAGCGAATGTTGAAGGTTTCCCCTGTTACTATTATACATGAAAACAAACGACGTGGTCATCTGTGGAGTAGGATACTTCCTCTACACACCCCGTAAATAAATCTGACGTATGCCGCACATAAGCCTAGGCACGTCCTTTTTTATATTTTTTATTTTTTGGTTTATTATTCTGTGAATAATACACCTATGTAATCGGTCAGCAAAATAATTTTTATTACACCCCCTCAAACTTTTACGTTTCAAGGTGCGTAGATTCCAAAATGCAATGTCGTCCTCCGTGCGCTGTACGCCGTCCGCCGTATCACGTTAACCGGCTTCATTTTCGGTCTAAAAAAGTACGTTCTTTCGCATATATGCTCCATTTGGGGCCTAGTTGAAACTTTTGCAGCCCGATCGGAATATACCCAGGGGTGTTATCAGTGAAAATGGATATAAAAATAGGTGCATTTTTGTGTTTGTGTTTAGTAACATGTTAGTAGCATGAGCTTTTGAGGTATAGTTTTCCATTTTTTTGGTGCGAGAAGACCGAATATGAAGTCGATTTTGACCAAAGAGTGGAGAATTGAGGGTTCTAACGAAGTTTCAGCCTTAAATTTACGTTAAATTTTGGTCTAATATCGTCGTTCTTCCGCACATAAGTTTGGGTCCCCATTTGGGATTCACATTTGGGTCCTAGTTGTACTTCGAAACACGGCAGCCCGATCGGCATTCACCCAGGAGTGTTATGGGAGAAAAATGGGTGTATAAATATGGGTTATCGAGGGATTTTGAGGCTTTAGTGAACATGAGCTTGTGGGGTATCGTTTTTCCATGTTTTTCAGGGTGAGAAGACCGATTATTAGGTGATTTTGACCGGAGAGTGAACAATTGAGGTTGCAACGAGGTTATGTCCCGAAATTCATGTTTATTAGTCATAAACATGGGAAATTGTCTGGAATCACCATACATTTGTATAGTAACACTAGAACTGGTATCAACAGGTGAATCACGGCAATTAAATAGCACTATCAATAATTATAAAAAACAATCTCTTTATGAAAAAAAAAAACACAACCCGAGCCTAATTCGTGTTTTTGGGGGTCAAAGTTGGTGAAACCATCAAAAATAGCATTTCAATTATTGCGCATGAAAAGAAACAATAAATGAAACAGCCAAATTTCCGTAGGTTTATGTCCAGTAGAATAATAAACCCATGTGACAAGGATTTTGCAGTGTTTCTAACGAGGGAAACAGTAGAAAATCTTGAAAAAGCTCACGCTTCGGAGGGTCCGCACTCCCCAGCCGTGTGAGGTTTTCCGTGTGATGTATATAAATCTGTAAATCTGGGGCAGGGTTAGCTTCCTTGCAACAATTCTTAAAAGGGATGTTCGGAATCATCAAAGGCGCCCTCCATGTTATTTGTACCCAGAAGTCCTCTAACTCGTAATCAGCATTATGTTTGGACTTCTCCAGTAGCAGACAGGAAGTTGTTTGGACTCCCGCTTCCTACACCCTTTCGGCTTATAGTTACAATAATAAAATTATATCATAGGTACACATTATGAACTAAGAAGTTTTGGTCTTTTAGGACGTCCTCGATACGACGAGGATTACAATCCGTTTCAACCTTTTCAATAACCGTTACGTCCACTTGATTTATTATAGTAGGTACCTCCAAAAATGCTCTCTCTCCAAATCATTGGTTGTTAAAACCTGATTGTTGCAATCCTGGGAATTGTTGCAGTTGGCTGGAACATTGAAGAAAGTTTCTTATATCGTTCTCAGATCCTCATCTGTTTTCTACTGTTTCTTCTCATTCACTCTTATTATTAATAATTCTAATCGCCATTATATTTTCTTTGCAGGTAAGGTCCATTGAATGTACCGCGAAAGCGGCTCAACCATCAGTGGTATGTAAGTAATAGATAAACGATGTCAGTCAAGCAGCTCAAACATAGTTCTGATGGTTGGCATGAGAGGCAATATAACTTGAAGGTACATACACTGTACACTGTGCTTTTGGTTTATTATTCTGTGAATAATACACCAATGTATTCGCTCAGCAAAAAATTTTTATAACACCCCCTCAAACTTTTTTCTTTTACGTTTCAAGGTGCATAGATTCCAAAAATGCAATGTCCGTCCGCCGTACGCCGTCCGCCGTCCGCCGTATCACGTGTACAGGCTTCATTTTCGGTCTAAAAAAATCGTTCTTTCGCACACATGCTCCATTTGGGCCCTAGTTGTGTCCCGAAACTTTTCAGCCCGATCGGAATATACCCAGGGGTGTTATGAGTGAAAATGTGTGTAAAAATAGGTACTTTTTGCGTTTTAGCAACATGTTGGTAACATGAGCTTCTGAAATATCGTTTTCCATGTTTTTATGAGTGAAAAACCTGGGAAATCGTCTGAAATTTTATGAGTCAAAAAACCTACGAGATCGTCTGAAATCACCATCAATAATTTGTAGAATAACACTAGTAAAGGTGTCAACACATGGATCAAGACGATTGAATGGTACTACCAATGATCAAAGATAGTTTGGGGAAAAAAAAGGAGCGTACCTAATTTGTGTTTTAGGGGCCAAAATTGGTGGAAACAATCAGAAATAGCTATTTAAATTATTTCACATGATAGAAACAATAAATGAACAGCCTACATTTCTGTAGGTATGTCCAATAGAATGATAAACCCATGTGACAAGGACTTTGCAGCGTTTTGGTTTATTATTCTGTGAATAATACACCTATGTATTCGCTCAGCAAAAAATTTTTATAACACCCCCACAAAATTTTTTCTTTTCCGTTTCAAGGTGCGTGGACTCCAAAAATGCAATGTCCGTCCGCCGTCCGCCTTATCAAGTGTACCGGCTTCATTTTCGGTCTAAAAAATTCGTTCTTTCGCACACATGCTCTATTTGGGCCCTAGTTGTGTCCCGAAACTTTTCAGCCCGATCGGAATATACCCAGGGGAGTTATGAGTGAAAATGTTTATAAAACGCTGCAAATCCCTGCACAACGGTTTATTATTTTGTATAGAATACCCTTCTGTTACAGATCACAGCTCTATGTATAGATAACCCGTCTATGTAATATAATATGTACTATTCTATGCATATTATGTAGATCGCAGACCCTCCGTAGGTTAGTACCTAACTCCGTACTCGTTACTAGGTACCTACCTAAATCACGAGTTAAATGTTGCTAAAATAATTCTGCCGATGACAAACAGTACCTAACAAAAAGAAACACACATAATGAAGTTCTGAAAAGAAATTGTTGATGAGGAGTGAAAAAAGTTGCAAAAGTACCTACCAACAAACTCCAGCCCCTTCTACGTAGATGGTATAATGAACCGTTGTGTAATAATTTACCGTTGAGTAATGATTTACCGTAGTAATAATTTACCCATCAATAATACCTCAACGTTTGTCCAAGTTTCACTACCTACCAACAAACTCCAAAAGAGCCATCATTTTTCAAATTAAATAATATCACAGAACAACCAACTCGACTTCATACTCCGCCAATATAATCAGGTGATCCCTACCAATGATTGGCCGTATTCACAAATTCCTATTGTGGGCGCGTCTCTGGTTACGAGATTTGGTTTGAATTGTATACAATTTCATTCACACTGGAGTCGAAAATGCCTGTCGGTGCAAACTTCGGGGCCTTACTGTGAACGAACGGCTGGACGTACGATGCTCCGGATGGTCTTAAAAAACTCACAAGTTCAAGAACTATTTAAAACCGTAAAAATATTTACGTAAAAAAATGGTATAGGCGTTTTGAAAATTTCAACCCCTATTTTGAACCCCTTAGAGATGACTCACAGTAACGTCGAGCTTCGAGGACCAACTAGACGCCGAACGGAACCTATAACCCGAATTTCATCAATTTTTTTTCATGGTAACTAAGAAAAGTGGCCCGTACGGCGTACGGCGTACGGCGTACGGCGGACAGACAGAAATATTTTTATTGCAGTTTTGGATTCTACATACCTTGAAACGTAAACCATCAAATTTTGAGGGGGGGTAAGAATTTTTTTTTTCATGCTCGATTCCAATGGTTCATTATTGAAAATAATAAACCAAAATAGGTACTTTTTGTGTTTTAGTAACATGTTAGTAAAATGAGCTTTTGAGGTATCGTTTTTCAGGTTTTTGGGGACAAGAAGACCGAATATGAAGTCGATTTTGACCGAAGAGTGGAAAATTGAGGTTGTATCAGATGTTCAGCTCCCAAAATTGATATTTTACAAGTCAAAAACCTGGGAAACCGTCTGAAATCACCATCAATTTGTAGAATAACACTAGAAAATGTATCAACAGGTGGATCGAGACGATTAAATGGTACTATCAATGATCAAAGATAATTTGATAAAAAAAACACATAAAAGTCACAGGGGTTTATTATTCTATTGGACGTACCTACAGAAATGTTGGCTGTTCATTTATTGTTTCATTCATGTGCAACAATTGAAATAGCTATTTCTGATGGTTTCCACTAATTTTGGCCCCCAAAACTTAAATTAGGTAGTTACGCTCCTTTTTTTTTTTTTTTTCAAATTATCGTTGATCATCGGTAGTGCCATTTAGTCGTATTGATCCACGTGTTGAAACTTTTGCTAGTGTTATTCTACAAATTGATGGTGATTTCAGACGATTTCGCAGGTTTTCGAAATCAATTTTGGGGGCTGAACATCTGGTACAACCTCAATTTTCCACTCTTTGGTCAAAATCGACTTCATATTCGGTCTTCTCGTCCAGAAAAACATGGAAACCGATACCTCAAAAGCTCATGTTACCAATATGTTGCTAAAACGCAAAAAGTACCTATTTTGGTTTATTATTCTCTGAATAATACACCTATGTAATCGCTCAGCAAAAAATTGTTATAACCCCCCCTCAAACTTTTTTCTTTTCCGTTTCAAGGTGCGTAGATTCAAAAAATGCAATGTCCGTCCGCCGTACGCCGTCCGCCGTACGCCGTCCGCCGTATCACGTGTACAAGCTTCATTTTCGGTCTAAAAAAGTCGTTCTTTCGCACACATGCTCTATTTGGGCCCTAGTTGTTTCCCGAAACTTTTCAGCCCGATCGGAATATACCCAGGGGGGTTATGAGTGAAAATGTGTGTAAAAATAGGTACTTTTTGCTTTTTAGCAACATGTTGGTAACAAGAGCTTTTGACGTATCGTTTTCCATGTTTTTGGGGGCGAGAAGATAGAATATGAGGTCGATTTTGGCCAAGGAGTGGAAAATTGAGGTTGTACCAGATGTTCAGCTCCCAAAATTGATTTTCTATGAGTCAAAAACCTGCGAAATCGTCTGAAATCACCATCAGTTTGTAGAATAACACGAACGATTAAATGGCACTACCAATGATCAAAGTTAATTTGAAAAAAAAAAAGATCGTACCTACCTAATTTGTGTCTTGGGGGCCAAAATTGGTGGAAACCATCAGAAATAGCTATTTCAATTATTTCACATGAAACAAACAATAAATGTACAGCCAACATTTCTGTAGAATAATAAACCCCATGTGACAAGGACTTTGCAGCGTTTTACACACATTTTCACTCATAACACCCCTGGGTGTATTCCGATCGGGCTGAAAAGTTTCGGGACACAACTAGGGCCCAAATGGAGCATGTGTGCGAAAGAACGAATTTTTTAGACCGAAAATGAAGCCTGTAGGTACACGTGATACGGCGGACGGCGTACGGCGTAAGGCGGACGGACACTGCATTTTTGGAATCTACGCACCTTGAAACGTAAAAGAAAAAAGTATGAGGGGGTGTTATAAAAATTTTTTGCTGAGCGAATACATAGGTGTATTATTCACAGAATAATAAACCAAAAAAAGGAGCGTAGGTACTACCTAATGCGTGTTTGCGGGGCCAAGATTGGTGGAAACCACCAGAAATAGCTATTTCAATTATTTTATATGAAAGAAACAATAAATAAACAGCCAACGTTTCTGTAGAATCCAATAGAATAATAAACCCATGTGACAAGGACTTTGCAGCGTTTTTTTCTTTTCCGTTTCAAGGTGCGCAGATTCCAAAAACGCTGCAAAGTCCTTGTCACATGGGTTTATTATTCTATTGGACATACCTACAGAGATTTTGGCTGTTTATTTATTGTTTCTTTCATATAAAATAATTGAAATAGCTATTGCTGGTGGTTTCCACCAATTTTGGCCCCCAAAACTTAACTTAGGTAGGTAGGTACGCTCCTTTTTTTTTTTTTTTTTTTTTTTCAAATTATCGTTGATCATTGGTAGTGCCATTTAGTCGTATTGATCCACGTTTTGAAACTTTTGCTAGTGTTATTCTACAAATTGATGGTGATTTCAGACGATTTCGCAGGTTTTTGACTCATAAAAAATCAATTTTGGGGGCTGAACATCTGGTATAAAACCTCAATTTTCCACTCTTTGGTCAAAATCGACTTCATATTCGGTCTTCTCGTCCAGAAAAACATGGAAACCGATACCTCAAAAGCTCATGTTACCAATATGTTGCTAAAACGCAAAAAGTACCTATTTTTACACACATTTTCACTCATAACACCCCTGGGTATATTCCTATCGGGCTGAAAAGTTTCGGGACACAACTAGGGCCCAAATGGAGCATGTGTGCGAAAGAACGAATTTTTTAGACCAAAAATGAAGCCTGTACACGTGATACGGCGGACGGCGTACGGCGGACGGCGGACGGACATTGCATTTTTGGAATCTACGCACCTTGAAACGTAAAAGAAAAAAGTTTGAGGGGGTGTTATAAAATTTTTTTGCTGAGCGAATACTTAGGTGTATTATTCACAGAATAATAAACCAAAATGCAATGTCCGTCCGCCGCACGCCGTATCACGTGTTCAGGCTTCATTTTCGGTCTAAAAAAGTCGTTCTTTCGCACACATGCTCCATTTGGGCCCTAGTTGTGTCCCGAAACTTTTCAGCCCGATCGGAATATACCCAGGGGTGTTGAGTGAAAATGTGTGTAAAAATAGGTACCTTTTGCGTTTTAGCAACATGTTGGTAACATGAGCTTCTGAGGTATCGTTTTCCATGTTTTTGGGGACGATAAGACCGAATATGAAGTCGATTTTGACCAAAGACGCGGAAATTGAGGTTTTACCAAACGTTCAGCTCCCAAAATTGTTTGTTTATGAGTCAAAAACCTGGAAAACTGTCTGAAATCACCATCAATGTGTATAATAACATTAGAAAAATTGTAAGCAGGTGAATCAAGACCATTAAAAGGCACTACCAATGATCAAAGATGATCTCCAAAAAAAAAAAAAAAAGCGTAGGTACCTATTTCAAGTTTTGGGGGCCAAAATTGGTGGAAATCATCAGAAATAGCTATTTCAATCATTTCACATGAAGGAAACAATAAATCTCAACAAGAATCTCTAGAACTCCAATAGAATAATAAACCCATCTGACAAGGATTTCAATTATTTTACATGAATGAAACAATAAATGAACAGCCATCATTTCTGGAGGTATGTCCAGTAGAATAATAAACCCATGTGACTAGGACTTTGCGGCGTTTTTGGTTTATTATTCTGTGAATAATACACCTATGTATTCGCTCAGCAAAAAATTTTTATAACACCCCCTCAAAATTTTTTCTTTTCCGTTTCAAGGTGCGTAGATTCCAAAAATGCAATGTCCGTCCGCCGTCCGCCGTACGCCGTATCACGTGTACAGGCTTCATTTTCGGTCTAAAAAAGTCGTTCATTCGCACACATGCTCCATTTGGGCCCTAGTTGTGTCTCGAAACTTTTCAGCTCGATCGGAATATACCCAGGGGGGTTATGAGTGAAAATGTGTATAAAAATAGGTACTTTTTGCGTTTTAACAACATGTTAGTAACATGAGCTTTTGAGGTATCTTTTTCCATGTTTTTGAGGACGAGAAGACCGAATATGAAGTCGATTTTGACCAAAGACGCGGAAATTGAGGTTTTACCAAAGGTTCAGCTCCCAAAATTGGTTTTTTATGAGTCAAAAACCTGGAAAACTGTCTGAAATCACCATCAATGTGTACAATAACATTGGAAAAAGTTTAAACAGGTGAATCAAGACCATTAAATGCCACTACCAATGATCAAAGATGATCTTAAAAAAAAAAAAAGCGTACCTATTTCATGTTTTGGGGGCCAAAATTGGTGGAAATCATCAGGAATAGCTAATTCAATCATTCCTCATGAAAGAAACAATACATTTAACAGCCAACAAAAATCTCTAGAACTCCAATAGAATAATAAACCCATGTGACAAGGACTTTGCAGCGTTTTTTTCTTTTACGAGGGAAACAATGGGAAAATCTTGAAAAAGACTTACGCTTTGGAGGGTCCGCACTCCGCAGCCGTGTGAGGTTTCACTCACTAAAAACCCACTAACCCTTATCCTCTTGACCTAATCCATCCTGGAATCACTTGTTCAGCATTGCTTCGGAGTGGGGTCGATCACTTGGCGATGTCACGCCCTGTTCTGATGTCTTCTTGCGGTCTCCAGTTCATTCTTCACCTGAGGAACGGTTCGTCCAGCTTTTTTTGCCAGGAGTACGACCAGAAGATCACATCACCCCATACTATAAAATACTTGGAATCCTCAAATTTTCTGAGAGAAAAACGCTGCAAAGTCCTTGTCACATGGGTTTATTATTCTATTGGACATACCTACAGAAATGTTGGCTGTTCATTTATTGTTTCTTCTACGTGCAGTTATTGAAATGGCTATTGTTGATGGTTTCTACCAATTTTTGCCCCCAAAAACACGTGAAAAAACGCTGCAAATCCCTGCACAACGGTTTATTATTTTGTATAGAATACCCTTCCGTTACAGATCACAGCTCTATGTATAGATAACCCGTCTATATAATATGATATGTACTATTCTATACATATTATGTAGATCGCAGACCCTCCTTAGGTTAGTACCTAACCCCGTACTCGTCACTAGGTACCTACCTAAATCACGAGTTAAATGTTGCTAAAATAATTCTGCCGATGACAAACAGTACCTAACAAAAAGAAACACACATAATGAAGTTCTGAAAAGAAATTGTTGATGAGGAGTGAAAAAAGTTGCAAAAGTACCTACCAACAAACTCCAGCCCCTTCTACGTAGATGGTATAATGAACCGTTGTGTAATAATTTACCGTTGAGTAATGATTTACCGTAGTAATAATTTACCCATCAATAATACTTCAACGTTTGTTCAAGTTTCACTACCTACCAACAAACTCCGAAAGAGCCATCATTTTTCAAATGAAATAATATCACAGAACAACCAACTCGACTTCATACTCCGCCAACATAATCAGGTGATCCCTAGCAATGATTTCATCTCCGCCAAATTACCTATTGTGGGCGCGTCTCTGGTTACAAGATTTGGTTTGAATTGTATACAATTTCATTCACACTGGAGTCGAAAATGCCTGTCGGTGCAAACTTCGGGGCCTTACTGTGAACGAACGGCTGGACGTACGACGCTCCGGATGGTCTTAAAAAACTCGCAAGTTCAAGAACTATTTAAAACCGTAAAAATATTCACGTAAAAAAATGGTATAGGCGTTTTGAAAATTTCAACCCCTATTTTGAACCCCTAAGAGATGACTCACAGTAACGTCGAGCTTCGAGGACCAACTAGACAGCGAACGGAACCTATAACCCGAATTTCATCAATTTTCTTTCAAGGTAACTAAGAAAAGTGGCCCGTACGGCGCACAGTGGGGCAAACGTGGAAAAAAGTCAATTTTTTGAAAAATAAGAATTAATTGCCGGAATAATGGAATCCTATAGTAAACTTCCTGTAGAATCAAGGTATGATAGCAGTTTTCAGTAAAAAAATTTCATATCCTCAAATTTCTTAAGTAAAGTGAGAAAATCATAAATTTTGCTTAATTTTTAAGCGTTGTTATAAAAAACATAACACTTTTCTAAAAATTTATTTTTAAAGAGTAAGGGTTTATAACGATCATGAAAACACCCAACAAAGAAATGAGAGCATTGCTTAGGACAACAATACGCTTAGGAGGTATTTTGAAGAAAAAACACACTCTTTTTCATTGTCAATTGCATGTTTTGTGACTTTCAAAAAAAGCTCCACAAGTCTCCAACGTGGCTGTTGAATATTTCTTTTCCAGGCGTAGTTAGGTAGCACCTGTATAAATTTCAGCTGCGCATATTTGCGCGTCTGACCTCTGCTCTCATTCTTTCAATAAGAAACAGTAGGCGTCGGTCAGAGCCCTACGCAAATGGGCTTGTTCAAACATGTGTTGTTTATTCAATTGGTTGAGTATTCGGCGTGCACTTTTATCACGCTATGAGAATCCTTTTAATACCATGTCAGTCTTCTCGGTTAGTCGTTCTCCAGAGATGGAACCAATACAAATTTTATACGGTGATTTGTGTGAAGTTCTATTTAACGGAGGTGATATTGAACAATATATCGTGGGTAACTTCACACATCTGAAAGAAGATGAGCTCTCCTTGTTGATAACACAATTAAAAAAGAGGTTTCTCACTCATTTTAATCAAAGGTGGTCGACAGCTGCCCGTAACAAGCAGAACTTTTTAAGAAAATACCGCGATTGGATGAAGGGTGAGTTTATGATTAATTTATCAAATAGTGATGACAGGGCTTGTACGAGTATGCAATCCGCGGAGGGCGGCTTTCATAGAATCGGACGACCTGAAAAACCTTTTGACGAGTGTGGTGAGAGGGGTAAGAGGTTTAAAATTGCAAAAATACGATCGTTGAACGATCAAAATTTGATAGATGCAGCTGGTTCCTCAGCCGAGGTTGATAAGTCACCAGTGTTTACTGCCGAATTTGCATTAGCTCTTTTCCTCCAAGCCAAGATGACCAGGTTTCAGTACGAAACTATCAGAGCTGCAACTAAAAGTGCAGGTTTTAATATCTTCCCCTCCTACAAAATAGATTTTCTTGTTCTACGGCTTTCTTGCTTTGGACGGCAGGGTAGGTACCTACATGAAAGTTGAAATTTCAAATCATAAATTCTTACAGTTAAATTTCTCCCTTGAGAGGGAAAAACATTAAATCATGTTTAATGTTTTTCCCTCGCAAGGGAGAAATTAGATACAGTTTTTTAATGTCAAGAAAAAATGAAAGCCACAATTTCACTGAACTCTACAAGTATAATGTTGCATTTACTGTACTTATTATAGAACTCGCCATCAACATATGGTTGCTACAACAGAAGGTAGTAACTGTGTAGTAACCAATGAAAAACGTAGCTATTGACTCTTGTTTCTTTCGAGTGCGATATTCTCTATGGTTGCTACAACAGAAGGTAGGTAGTAACTGTGTAGTAACCAATGAAAAACGTTGCATATTTGCGTGTCGGAATTCACAGAATGACCCCCAGCCCTAAAACATTAAACATGTTAAAAGTGGCTGAGGCAAAAAAAAATTGCTATCCAAGTGGTGTTAATATATCGGAAACCGGTGGTGGGGTTCCGCTACAGTACTTGCTTGATCATACCGTGGATAGAATATTTCAAACAATGACAGAGGAGGAAATTGATAATTTGAAGGACCATAATGTCACATTACATACGAAGTGGGGATGTGATGGGGCCTCAGGCCAGCAAGAGTTTTCTCAATCGTTCTCACAAGTCAATGAAGGAAAAACTGACGCGAACCTATTCATGACGTCTATCGTGCCTCTGCGAATCACTGCAACTGATAGGTAATGACGATTCCATTAGTTGGTTGAATCCAAGACCTTCGTCAACACTATATTGTAGACCACTGAGATTTGATTATGAAAAGGAAACGGATGTAGTAGTTAAGACAGAAATATTGAGAGTAGAAAATGAAATTAAAAATCTGCAAGATATGAGACTGATTATAGGCACTCGTGCAATTACTGTAAAACATGTATTGCATTTCACGATGTTGGATGGGAAAGTAGCCCAAATTTGTACTGATACCACGGCTTCTACCAATTGCGTCATTTGCGGTGCTCGTCCAACGGAAATGAATAATGTGCAATCAGTAAAACAGAGACCTCCAAATCGCGAAGCTTTTAAACTGGGAATTTCTCCTCTCCATGCCAGAATTAAATTTATGGAGTATATTCTTCATCTTAGTTACAACTTAAAATTTCAGGCATGGAGGACCATTGCTACAACTAAGCCTATCAAAGATGCCGAGAAGAACCGAATTCAAAGAGAATTACTGAGTCAACTTGGTATAAGAGTTGACTACGTGAAGCAGGGCTACGGATCGAGCAATACAGGGAATACCTCGAGAAGATTTTTTGCTAACCCCTCAGTTGTAGCTTCGATAACTGGTATTGATATAACATTGATTTGCAGATTAGGGACAATCCTGGAAGTGATCAACAGCAGCAGTCATCAGATTGACGTTTCCAAATTCGCCACTTACACCCAAGATACTGCTGAATTAGCTGTGAGGTTGTACCCGTGGTACTATATGCCATGTACACTACATAAGATATTAATACATGGGTCCGAAATAGTTGAATCTGCTGCTCTGCCAATCGGTGCACTCTCAGAAGAAGCTCAAGAGAGTCGGAACAAGGACTACAAACATTTCAGAACTCATTACACAAGAAAAAATTCCCGATTGAACACCAACGAGGATATTTTTCATAAACTGCTAGAAACGTCTGACCCCTTTATCACTTCCTTGCGTCCATCTCCAAAGAAAAGGCTTGAAGATTTCAGCGCGGAAGCTGAGGCGTTACTTTCGTAAATGCAATGCGCTGTCAAATTTTGACTTTTCAAGGCATCCCGAATATGCTGATGCGCAAAAAGTGCAAAAATGAGTTGTAGTGAAGTTATTTATTTCATTTTTTTTGTTATTTCAACAGAGGACATGAGCAAATTTTGAGAAGAAGCAAAATTTTCAGGTTGTTCCGAAGAAAATGTTCAGTTAAGTTTGATAATGAAACTCTTGTAAAACAGATAACATCGTTTTTTCTAATGTATTTTTCCCCTCTGAATCGAATGAAACCACTCCCAAGTCGATATCATTATCCGTTTTCGAGATTCGTAGTTTTTTCCGTATTTTGGCCATTTGGCCCCACTGTGCGGCGTACGGCGTACGGCGGACAGACAGAAATATTTTTATTGCAGTTTTGGATTCTACATACCTTGAAATGTAAACCATCAAATTTTGAGGGGGGGTAAGAATTTTGGTTTATTATTTTCAATAATGAACCATTGGAATCGAGCATGAAAAAAAAATTCTTACCCCCCCTCAAAATTTGATGGTTTACGTTTCAAGGTATGTAGAATCCAAAACTGCAATAAAAATATTTCTGTCTGTCCGCCGTACGCCGTACGCCGTACGCCGTACGGGCCACTTTTCTTAGTTACCATAAAAAAAAATTGATGAAATTCGGGTTATAGGTTCCGTTCGGCGTCTAGTTGGTCCTCGAAGCTCGACGTTACTGTGAGTCATCTCTAAGGGGTTCAAAATTGGGGTTGAAATTTTCAAAACGCCTATACCATTTTTTTACGTAAATATTTTTACGGTTTTAAATAGTTCTTGAACTTGCGAGTTTTTTAAGACCATCCGGAGCATCGTACGTCCAGCCGTTCGTTCACAGTAAGGCCCCGAAGTTTGCACCGACAGGCATTTTCGACTCCAGTGTGAATGAAATTGTATACAAATCAAACCAATTCTCGTAACCAGAGACGCGCCCACAATAGGAATTTGTGAATACGGCCAATCATTGGTAGGGATCACCTGATTATATTGGCGGAGTATGAAGTCGAGTTGGTTGTTCTGTGATATTATTTAATTTGAAAAATGATGGCTCTATTGGAGTTTGTTGGTAGGTAGTGAAACTTGAACAAACGTTGAAGTATTATTGATGGGTAAATTATTACTACGGTAAATCATTACTCAACGGTAAATTATTACACAACGGTTCATTATACCTTCTACGTAGAAGGGGCTGGAGTTTGTTGGTAGGTACTTTTGCAACTTTTTTCACTCCTCATCAACAATTTCTTTCCAGAACTTCATTATGTGTGTTTCTTTTTGTTAGGTACTGTTTGTCATCGGCAGAATTATTTTAGCAACATTTAACTCGTGATTTAGGTAGGTACCTAGTAACGAGTACGGGGTTAGGTACTAACCTACGGAGGGTCTGCGATGTACATAATATGCATATAATAGAATAGTACATATCATATTATATAGACGGGTTATCTATACATAGAGCTGTGATCTGTAACAGAAGGGTATTCTATACAAAATAATAAACCGTTGTGCAGGGATTTGCAGCGTTTTTTTTTTCATGCTCGATTCCAATGTTTCATTATTGAAAATAATAAACCAAAATTATAAACCAAAATGAGTGTAAAAATAGGAGTTTTTTGTGTTTTAGTAACATGAGCTTTTGAGGTATCGCTTTCAATATTTTTTAGGACGAGGAGACCGAATATGAAGTCATTGACCGTTATTGATCAGTGAGCGAGGAATTGAGGTTCTAACGAAGTTTCAGCCTTAAATTTGCGTTAAATGTTGGTCTAAAATCGTCTAAATTCGCTCTGAAGCTCGGCAGCCCGATCGGAGTACACACCCAGGGGTGTTATGGGTATAGAAATAAGTTTTGTTGGTAGAGGGATTATACGGAGGCGCTGCGGCAGTGTAATTAGGATTGAGGTTCGTAAACATCTTACCAACACTCTCCTTGATAATAATGAATCGGAAGACGTCCGGTGAATCATACCTCAGCTGTGTTGGTCCGGTGGTTCATACCTCACCAATGTCGTCGTAATAGCTTCAAATTCGTACTGTTAGTTCATTAAAGTCCGTCCAACACAACGATGTTGTTTTCTCGTTTCCCCGGAAAGGGGAACCCCCTCAAAACTAGTGGCCTCCGTTTACCGTTTTGTTTTTGTTCTTGAGTAAATATGAGCTTGTGAGGTATCGTTGTTAATGTTTTTTGTTGGACAAGAAGACCTTATATGAGTTGATTTTTGACCAGAGAGTGCAGAATTGAGGTTATAACGAAGGTTCAGCTCCCAAAATTCGTTATTTATGAGCCAAAATCATAGGCTGAAATCACATAAATTTTTATAATAACACTAGAAGTAGTATGCACAGGTGAATCAAGACATCTAAATGGCACTATCAATGGTAAAAGATAGTTTGTCAAAAATAAGAGCCTAATTCGAGATTTTGGGGGGCCAGAATTAGCGGAAATCATCAAAAATGTGACAAAACTAGGTTCGTTTTTAAGTGTTGGCATACCTACAGAAACAAAAACGCTTGCATACGAGTCTGCAACGCATTGGGACATTTTCATGTCTTTACCTATTGCTTTTGACATTATTAATATTAAGAGGTAGGTACCTAATTTCAATAAAATAGACGATTCCGGATTAATTATCTTCTACACTCACGATCATTAGTTTGTAAACAAAATATGAGAACAGTTATGCCCATAGCTCCGCTATTCGTATAGTCACTGTATTCACTGGCCTGTCTTCAAATAAATCCCCGGGCAATTTCAATGTACTCCCATAGACCAGTTCTGCAGCGCTACATCCTAAATCTTCTTTAAGTGCTGAGCGGATTCCTAAAAGTATAATAGGGAGAGCTTCTACCCAACACATTGTTCCATGGCAGCGGATTGCAGATTTGAGCTGCCTGTGAAACCTTTCTACTAGCCCGTTTGCTTTTGGGTTGTATGGGGCTGTAAGAAAATGTGAAATTCCAAATCTCTTTGTTAGTTCAGAAAATAGAGAACACTCAAACTGTCTACCTCTATCAGAAGTTATTCTTGTTGGGACTCCAAATCTACTAATCCAACCATTGCAAAACGCTTCTGCAACAGTTTCTGCACGGCAATCGCTTATTGGAACAACTTCAGGCCATCGTGTGAATCTATCAATCATTGTAAGCGCGTAGGTGAATCCTTTTGATGGTATCAATGGTCCTACAAGATCGACGTGAATATGTGCAAATCTTTCTGATGGTGGTGCAAATTCACCCATTGGACCGTGTGTGTGCCTCTGTACCTTGCCTTTTTGACAGTCTACACATGCCTTTACCCAAGTAGCACTGTCCTTTGCCATACATGGCCAAACGAATCTCTGCCGCAATAGTTTGAGTGTCGCTGCTTTTCCAGGATGGGATAATTTGTGGACACTATCAAATGCTAGTCGGCGAAAATCAACTGGAACAAATGGTCTCACAAAACCAGTCGAAATGTCACAAAATACAGCTTTGGGAACGTCTGGCATGTTAACACGCTTCCATGTTAAAGTGGAGCCTAAAACCTCCGATGGCAAATCTTCTTCTTTTTGTGCATCGGCCAATTTCGTATAGTCTAATACTTCTATGCTCTCTAATCGAGAGAGGCAGTCAGCAACAACATTATCTTTTCCTGCTATGTGCCGGATATCAGTTGTAAATTGTCCTATATAATCCAACTGCCTAGCTTGTCTGGGAGACGCCTTGTCCAGGTTTTGTTGAAACGCAAATGTCAGTGGTTTATGGTCAGTGAACAAAACGAATGATCGGCCTTCTATGAGATACCTGAAATACTTCACAGCTGCAAATGCTGCTAAAAGCTCTCTGTCATACGCACTATATTTCTGTTCAGCTAGACTCAATTTTCTTGAAAAGAACCCTAGAGGTTGCCAATGCCCTTCTACCAATTGCTGAACGCTACTTCCTATTGCTTTCTCTGAAGCATCTACCATCAGTGACCATTGACAATCTGCTCTGGGATATGCTAACATGACTGTTTCTTTCAACGCGTCCTTACAGCTCTGAAAAGCCGCTAATGTCTCATCGGTCCATTCAATTACGGAGTCCTGTTTCCCTACGTGTCCTTTCAAGTACTCTGTCAGTCTTGAGGTGATGTAAGCTGCGTTTCTTACAAAACGACGGTAAAAATTGAAAAGACCAAGGAATCTACGCAAAGCCATAATGGTTTTAGGTGGTTCTATATTATGGATCTTCTCAACCCGAGATGCTAATGGTTTCACTCCTTCCGCTGACACTGTATGCCCCAGGAATTCAATCTGTGATTTACCAAATTCACATTTAGCAGGATTGATGACAACACCATACTCTCTCAAACGTTGGAACAATTTTCGTAAATCAGCAAGATGTTCTATTTCTGTGGTACTTGCAACCAAACAGTCATCGATATATGCTCGCACATTCAGACCTCTTGTCAGTTCATTGACGAACCTTTGAAATGTTTGTGCAGCATTACATAATCCAAAAGTCATTTGTGGAAATTCGAATAATCCAAATGGTGTTATAATAGCTGTTTTTTCTACGTCTTCTGGTGCCATTGGAATCTGGTGATAAGCTTTTAATAAATCTATTTTTGAAAAAATTGTTTTGCCGTGTAAATCTTGTACTAAATCCTGAATGTTTGGAAGGGGATACTTGTCTGGAATTGTAATTTTGTTCAGTGCCCTGTAATCTCCGCATGGGCGCCAATCTCCAGTTTTCTTGGGTACCATGTGAAGTGGACTCGACCATGGGCTTTTTGAAGGGCGACATATGCTTTGTTCTAACATGTAATCGAATTCTTTCTTTGCTACTGCGTACTTAACTGGATCAAGTCTGCGAAATTTAGCTGACACTGGTGGTCCTATTGTCTGAATGTGATGAACTACACTATGAGAAGCTTTCTTATCTAGTCTCGGACTTGTGATATCCTTGAATTCCTCCAGTAATGTACGATACTTCTCTTCTGTGACTTCCTTTGGTCCAATCGTTGTTATGACAGGTGCAACGCATTTGGTTATGTGTCCCTTCGAGGCGAGCGAAGTCATTGTATCCCGTAGACATCGTGCCTTCAGATCAACCATGAGTCCATAATGTTGTAGCAGGTCAGCTCCAATAATAGGCTTCGATACTGCTGCAACTATAAAAGGCCATGAAAATCGACGTCTTAGTCCTAAATCAACGGTTAGAAGTTTCGTGCCATGTGTCGTAATTTCTGATCCATTTGCTGCATACAAGGAGTAACTAGTTTTTGGTTCCCTTCCCGTAGCTGGAATAACAGATACGTCAGCCCCTGTGTCTATCAAAAATTTCGTTTTTGTCGAATCATCATAAATGAACAAACGGCGGGACTGTAGGTGGCCAAGATCGCTTACCGCTCCTTGCGATTGGCCTACTTGTTTTCCGAATGACTATCTCCTTTCCTCTTATAACAACAAGGGGATTCACAACGAAAAGCCTTGTCGCCGTACCTAAAATGGAACTTACATTTCCAAGAACCTGCCTTTTTCTTTTCTTTTTCAGTACGTGATTGAGAACGTGAACGTTGTTGATTTCTTAAGGGTGATCGAAATTGTTGTCGCGAATTGTGCCTGAATGCTGTGTCAAGTTTTTGAGTTAAAGCTTCAATCTTGTTTTCTAATTCCGAAAATCTGTCTTCCTTAGTAGCTACAGCACTAATTTGATTTTGTTTGGGTTCGACTACTTCCATGATTTTGTCTGCCAAAGGTACTAATGTTTTAAGAGTAGAGTCTTGACTCACTGACAGGATACCTCGGACGTTCGTAGGGAGGTTTTGCAGCCAAAGGGTCTTCAATAAGTCTTCGCTTACTGCGTTGTTTGCAAGTTCTCTCATCTCCCTGAGAAGTTGACTTGGTTTTCTGTCTCCGAGAGCTACGTCCTTGAGTAGTTTTTGTAACTTGCGTTCTTCAGAATCGGTAAAACAGTCTATCAGTCGTTTCTTGAGCGTATCATATTTCTCTTCTGGTGGAGGATTAGTGACTAAATCGCTTACCTGAGTGAGAACACTCGTATCAATCACTCCTACGATGGTATCAAATTTTTCTTCGTCATCCGTGGTATTTTTCCTTCTAAATTGTGCTTCAGCTTGAGCAAACCAGAGAGCAACATTCGCTTTCCAGAATGGTGGCAGGGAAAGTGTTACAGATCGTGGGGTTGGAACGGGTCTTCTTTGGTCTCCTGCTTCCATCACGTCAGGGTCACCACTTTTTGGCGTGTTTATATTCTACTTACGAGAATACCTTAGGTATCAATTATTGGAAGGTACTTAATATTATTTTTTATACGACACGCCTTTGTTGAACGAGAAGACTGAATCACTGTATATTTTTCAACAGGTGTTAAGTCGGGAGTCAAGTGATAAAATTCAATAGGTAAATTAACAAAACAATAATGTAGTCGCCGCCACATGGTGAACGATTTTTGTGGGTTAAAAAGTGTAGAAAATGAACAAACCTAACAACGGGGTCGTTGTAAGCGGAAATCATTATAAAGGCACTGTAACACAATTTCGTTACGCAATTTCGTGACAGTTTTTTGTGCTATGTGCCAGGGCAAAGACATGAAAATGTCAATAGCCAATTTATGTATTGCACATGAAGGAAACATTAAATGAACAGCCAACATTATTTGTGTGGGTACGTCCATAGAATAATGTGACAAGGACTTTGCAGACGTTTTAGTAACTATGTTTCCATGTTTAGTTTGTTTAAAAATTGGGAAAATATACTTTCAAGTATTTAGATTAGATGTGATCGTTGGGTGTTCAGGTGATGAGTCATTTCGGTCGAGCTGGATTTCGAAAATATTGCGCAGTCAATACAATAATCTTCGCTGTACAATTCGCTATTCCTCCCTATCCTTGGCAGTGGACTTCCAGTTACGGCACCTGGGTAAGTGGCATTCGCGGCCAGCATGCAGTACACATTTGTTGAAATTTTCATTTGTACCATGCTTTTCTGGAAAATCCAATTCCGCCGTTTTTTGCCTTATCCGTAATTAGGTACTTTCCATCCGCAGTCCATTCCGAACAGTTGTGTATTCCCTCCAGAATGTATGGGGGGTCGAATGTTTTTATAAAATCCTGGTGGTTCAACCCACTCGTAGCCTTGGGGGAAAAAACCGGGGTTTAACATACCTCCGCCCCTACCCATCTATCTTCATTAGGTAGCCTTACGGCCCTAATATTTGCAGTTCTCGGATGTGTCCATTTTTATCCGCGTTTAAATATGATTGTAATCTCTGGAAAATGAGAGCCTACAGGATTGTTCTGCTCACACATTTTTTACCGCCTACTAAAAATTGCTAGATTCCTATATGGTTTATTAAACAACTACCCAGGTACCAACTACCTAGTAGGTACCGCACAGTACCGATGACATTCAATTTTAATTGGTACCTATAACCTATGATAAATATTGTTTCCGATACTCGGGTAAAAATCCTCCTTTCAAACAACCTGAGAATGCCAAGTCTCTTATTTGGTCTTCGTTTTCGGTATTGTTCGTGCTCAGGTCGAAATTCTCGAATTTCAGTTGTTGGGATTGTTCTATCGAAAGATTATGGTTTTTACAAGGAATGGCGGACACAAAGGAGTTTCCGGATCTTGCGAAATGGGGACGAACACCAGCGCATTCTACAGGTCATGGTGAGAGTTTACCCTGCTTATCGTCGTATATGGTTGTCACAAGTATTTATCACAAGTAAACGTAAACACAGTCTGTTACATTCTCGTTCAAGGTTATTCGACGGCGTTATGCAAATACCAGGTAAACGACGAAGGTAGGTTTTTGGGAAAATGCGGTCGAAGTTTTTAAAGGTGTAGGTACACGCTGTTTTGGTCGTTTTATTTGGGTTGGCGTGTTTGTTGGTCTTTCCTGGAGAACCGCGCTAGTGTTCTTCCTAATTTCGCTAAATCCAGAAACTCCTACAGACAGAACCACATCATTGGTTGTCGGTAATAGGGTGAAACTTATAGTTGGAAACTGCGTGAAATGGCTTCATTGAAAGTCGAAAATTACCGACAAGAAAACTTTGAAACATGGAAAATCCAGGTGCGAGCCATTCTCGTGAAAAATTACGACAGTGAAGCCAAAATACCAATAGACATTTGATGGCAAACTACGGATGGCAAAGTGGCGTCAGACATAATCTTGGGTATGCTGCTAATAAAATGATGCATAACTTCCAAGGAAATACAGGAGAAATCAAGTACGTTACATGCGTCTCAGGGTCCTGCAAGTAAATCATGGTGAAAGAAATTGTTAGACGATGTGCTGACTGGATTGCGTGTTTTTCTAAACGTTAGACATACTCGAGGATATTGATTTTTGCGTCTATGACGAGGTGGCATCAATGTTTAGGTGACTTGCAGACGATAAGAGAACACTTTGATCTGCCTGGAGGACCAATTTTGGTCGGGTCAAGATGGAGTTGTCGTCACTGAAGACAATTCCGAATCCCAAACAATTGGAGTGTTTTGTTGTCCTATTGAATCAAAAATTAGCAAAGATTGAAGACATTTTGAGGGGAAATTTTAAGGATTTACTCCGCTTAGGATGGATTGGGTTGGTTGTTATGTAAATGTTATTGAATGATGGTAATCTTATGCATTAGCACTTTCTGGTTTAAATGGATTGTGTGGGATGGTTCCAAATAAAACTGTTATTATTTTTTCCATCTATGTGCGCTCACAGTTTATAGCACTACTTGGTAGTGAGGAAGCAAAATTCTTGCAAAATTTGCATTGCAACCCGCTGAAAACAAAAACAATAACCCACTGCCAAGTTTGATGGCACATCGCTACCTTCTTTGTATCTATTTATTTATTCAAATCACGGGCAAGCCAAGTTACAATTATACCAAGTAGGTATGTGAGCAGAAATAGTTATACGAGTGTACATAAAATATGCGCAAAATGCAATTGAATACCTACGTACAGTACTTAAGTACATTGAATGGGTAGGTTGTACGTTGTACCTGTCTATTATGGCATTATTCAACGTTCTACGTTGAATTGAGATTAAATAAAACGGGAGACAGAATGACGAGCTGTGTACAGAATTACGGATTGAGTGGTGGGCAGAGAGGTTAATGTTTGGGTTGTTTGGCAGCAATATATTATTCACGTCCTCTTGGGATCCGGGATAGAGGCCTACCTATGGTTAAGGTAGTTGGTGGCGAATCACGATGTTTCGGTTAGAATCTGTGATAAGATATGGCAGCACCATCTGGGCGAAATTTCGTCTACTTCTCATTTGAGAGCGGGGCGTGATATTTCAATTCGGAAAACGGATTTCTCATCAGTATTCACGTAGAATTCCGGGTAATTGGTTCAAAAAGTAAATTTTTTGGAACATTGAGCAAAAAAAATTTGCACACATTTTGAACCAATTACCCCGAATTGAACGTGAATATTGATGAGAAATCCGTTTCCGAATTGAAATATCTCGCTCCACTCTCAAATGAGAAGTAGAATACAATTTATTAATTTTGGTGCTGTCACATGGTGGTGGATCTTGCAACTAAACTTAGCCTCAAGGTAACCCAATTTCTTCATCGCGCGACCAGTAATCACATCAATGTGGTGTGGGAAGGAAAACTTCAAGATCACGAGTAATGTTCAATCGCGGAAGAGGAACTTCACCGAGGTGGTATCTGAACACTTCTAGACCTTGGGTACGAGGAAAGGATATAACCGAACATTTGCTTGGGTTTAGAAATAGGTTATTGGCAGAGCTCACACCTCAGGGACTCCTGCAATTGGCGATAATCGCCTGGAAACTCTGCAGCATCCTCTGATGTCTGTAAACTTCACACACACCGTTTGTCACGATGAGGAAGATCAGTGGCCCTAAGGAATCCCTGATCCAGCCGCGAATGGTCAGAAGAAATTACCCTTCAACCTCACCATCAGTTCCCTGCCCCACGAACTAAATCAGTCGCGATAAAAATCAATTCAGTTCATGAAATTCAGTCAGTTTCATCCACATCATACTATTCTAAATTCTTATTTAGTATGTTAAGGATATTGAAGTGCCTCTAAATGCTAAACTTGCATCTGTTGACGTGGTCAGCCTCTTTACCAACATTAATGTTGATAGATTTAAAGATTTTGTTAATGGGCTGATTCACGATTCTAATTTAAATGTGTCGAAAAATATGAATTGTAATGTCTGTAAGTGTAACTGTAATGTCTGTAACTGTAATTGGAATTTAATGCCTGCCTGTATGGTTCACAATTATTTCTTGTTCGATGGAAAAATATTATACTCGACCAGGGGTTGCAATGGGATCTCCGTTATCTCCGTTGCTTGCAGATATTTATATGGATTTTCTTGAAAAACTAATTTTCGAAAAATGTAAATCAGTCTCCTTTATCGGTATGGATACGCAGGCGATATCATCATTGAACGGGACTGAAAGAAAGCTTGGTTCATATCATACGAAAATTAATATGTCAGCAAAATCGGATTTGATATGAGGAAGTTTGTGGCAAGGATTTGCGGACACACACACACGCACGCAGACACCGAACCGAATGTGTTCAGAAAGCTCTAAACTAAAACGCGAGTGGGAATTCTGATTTTTATGCAAAACACCTTTTCCTCTCAAAATAAAGCTTCCACTACCTTCGTTGACTCTGAAGCAATACTTGCCACGTAGCTGAAAACTCGTGCACTCGGCTCGGCTATACCCAAGTGGAACTTGTTTTCTGGTGCCATCCGAGTGTGTTGAATCAACGATCTGTTAGCGACCTGTTTGTTCGTTTAATTCATTTAGCTGGGATTCCGGTTCGGGATGTTATTTCATTTCGAATTTACCGTGGAGATGTATTTTTGATCATCACCTCACTGGGATTGTGAAATAAATTAATGTCGAACGGAAGAGTTTGGCCGTTGTGTGCATATCCGTGCTCGCTTGTGTCAAGTTATGGGTGTTTGAATCGACTCATTCGTTGAGTTCGAAATGATTTTCATGCCTATACGAAATACAATTAGACATGGCGAGAATCGCACTGCGCAGAGCAATGATCCGAAAAGACTCCTAAAGGAGCACATCCTTCCTGTCTCTCACCTCACCCAAACCTACCCTACCTTAAGACCTATAACATATTATACGATAGCCGTTTTGATCTAATGTTGTTGTTACCTGCTGGCTTGCTCTTAAATCGTGACCTCAATCGATGGGTAGAACCAGTGAACGAGGCTACGCCCCATGTCGCGAGGATTTTCATGAACATGGGACCACTGGGGCATGATACCGAATTAGCAGCTGTCTGTACTTCGTTTTCATCACTGTCGAATTACAAAGTTTCTCGGTCGGGAAGCATCAATTTGTATTTAACCAGCGAATTTCGATATCTTCCATCATCCCGTTCCTCATCAATCTCCCAACAATTTCTAGGACTCACCTTGGTAAAGTTGAATCTAACTCGAAAATGACCATGCAGGATTGAGCGCTCGGTTGGTCTAATTTGTTCATTACTGCTAATCAAAGGGGACGCTCATTTCCAGGGTCCCCTTCTCGCTCGAGTTAACGGGATTAGTACCGTCACTCGCTATTACCGATATCCTCCCGCTCCGTCGCCTCATCCTGACAAGTTAGATTGGATGCTCTGCTTAAATCATAATTCCCAACTCCGTTCCCAAACACTTCCGTACCTTCCAATCCCAACTTGTTCGGCGCTTCTCTAATGTGAGATCAGTGGAGCACTCAGTGCAAAGTAAATTTTCGATAACCCCACAACGACTGTAATCCTGATTACGAATCCTATTTGATACATGTTACACGTGTAACAACTAAAGCCCAATTCATCAACTACCTCGTACCTATGTACATCGATACATCATAATCGTATTTATTTTACATCATGGAGTTTGATAAGGACTCACCCGCGATAAAATCGTGGAAACCCATTTCAGAAAGGAATGGTAGAGAAGGAGCCTGGCTGTGACAAAAATAAACGTGATAATGGAGAAAACCTTCGAGTATTTACATCATGCGAATTTGCCCAACCTGCCACTCTTGAGTATTTCGAATTTTACAGGTACATACCTTAATCTAACATATATTTCCCCTCCACGCCGTTAGACTTGGTACCTGTTCAACACAGAACCTTTATACCTGCAATTTTTTTCCATCTTCTTCCCTGAGCCTGCTGGTTTTCATTATACCAATCCGATCGCCTGGAGGCGTGCATATGGATGTATTTAAAAATATTTACACTATTTTAAATTCTTTACAGGTATATGATATGATATACCTGTAATTATATATATATATATATATATATATATACGTAATGTACATAGGTGCGGTACCTGTACGGGTATATGATTTACCTCTAATTATTTATGAAGGGTCCAAGGAAAAAACCAACTAAGTCACTTTTTTTTCACTTATCATGATTTTTACATCGTTGGACGCAGAAAATGAAGCTCTACATTTTAGTAACTAGAAACAGGGGAAAACCAACGTAGTCAGAAGTTACAAGGCTTGGAGGTTTTGGTGGACAGGGAAAGAACCAACTAAGTCTTGGCGTACAGGGAAGAAACCAACGATGTCATCGTTCCCTGCCCGAGCCCCCCCAACGGGTGGCTCCATCCCCGACTGGTGAATCTTCGTTAATCATACAGTGGCAGTTTTTTATCCAGTGTGACTGGAAACAAACCGTCCAAGGAGCTTAACAGAATGAAACCGGTAGAATTTGAATTGCCCCTTCCCGCCTATAATACGAGTATAATGGTAAGCTTTATTAGATTTTTATAATTGGGTTTTCTGGTGCAATTATTATTATTTTTCGACTTGCAATTAAATCAACAAAAACAACGTGCTGTGCTGATATAATACAGATACTCATGGGTTTATCTTTCAAGTTTGCCATCAGTTTCCCTAGCAAAATATCGGTACATAATGAGCCTCCTGAAAATTTGTCGTCCGGCTGCAGCCAAATTTTTCTCAAAACTTCGGCATGATTTATGAACCTACGTATCTATAAGTGTTGTCGATCTCACACTGCCAAAATAATAATGTAGATTTGTAAATCCTCGAAATTTAAAAAGATTTGTAAATCCTTAAAAAATAAAAATATAATGAATAAAAGGTTAGAACGTTCCAACCTTTTATTCATTTTATTTTTTAAGGATTTACAAATCTACATTATTATTTTGGCAGTGTGAGATCGACAACACTTACAGATATGTAGGTTCATCACTCATGCCGAAGATTTGAAAAAATTTGACTGCAGCCGGACCTCAAAATTTCAGGAGGCTCATTATGTACCGATATTTTGCTGGTGAAACTGATAGCAAACTTGAAAGATAAACCCATGAGTATCTGTACTATATCAGCACAGCACTTTATGATGTTAATTGGAAATCGAAAAATAATAATAATTATTGCACGAGAAAAAAAAGTTAAAACTGCATTTTCAAAAAAAAAAGATAACCTTGGCGATCATTGAGGATTTGATTTTACATTCGTTATACAGAGTTCAGGGATGTTATGAAGAACTGATCCGAGAAAAAACAAGTTTTTTGAGTATGGATGGAAGTGACACTGTTGGTTCTTTCCCTGTTTTTTTTGGGGGTTTTGCTCAGTTTTTGAATTTTTTAACAAGTAATACAATAATAGCGTTAAAATTTGTTGGAGAACATCGGTAGATGTTTTATTGCGTAATAGGCCATATTTCAGTTTTTCATTTGCATCTAGCCAAACAGTTGAGTTTCAAACTTTCAAAATGAGTTTTCTCATTTTTCATTGAAAGTGACTTCGTTGGTTCTTTCCCTGTACCCTTCATGTATTGTGCTTATTTTTAGTTATATATAAACATGCGTATTTCACACTGTGTTCGCGTGATAAGTCTCAGATTTAAGGATTTAAGCTTCGGAGTCGATTTGTGGCTGGTTGTTTTGTCATGTTCCCATTTATAAACTTGAAGCCACCGTGGTCCCCAGATTCCATTTGTCCCGTGCCCTTAGTGTAAGTAGAGCTTTTGATCATCTACCCCAGCCTCACAGAAAACAGTTCCCTCAAATAGGAGTTCTCTTGTGCTGAGGGCAAAATCTTTGTTCCGTTAGCGGCATTCTGTGCTTGCGTTAAATTTAATTTCACCGTAAACCTCAAACGTCACTTCTAGTTTCAAGAGGCAGCAGACGAGGGTTAAGAGGAATAATGAATCCTCTTGCTTTGGTTTGTGGGTTGTATTATTCGAAAGAACCATTTCATCTGAGGACAGAAGAGCTAAGGTGGGAGAGGGTTTGGGAAAACAATATCTGCGGAAAGGTCGAGTGGAATATGGAAGGCTTAGGCCAGCAAAGATCAAAGACTTGGTGGGGTGAGGAGGGGAAAGTGGGCCCAAATGAAATATAGCTAGAGCTTTGGAAGCGGGTTGAGGCCGCGGCTGGAACTTGGAAAGCCACCACTTGCGCATGGAAGACTGTGCCTCAGCCTGTATTATCCCCTCCACCGATAAGTTCTTCCATTGCTATTCTATTGCCGTAACGGAAAGGCCTTCAAAATAATTTCCAATAATTGTTTCCTTCCATTGCCGTTTTCCTCTTGTTCATCAAATTCACAACTTATGTTAGTTCCGGTTTCCAAGTTCGGTTTACAAATTTCCACCGAAGGAGGACTGAAAAAGTCGCAGGAAAACAATTTCAGTGGGAGGAAATTGTTTCATTTGCACTGTCATCAATTTTGCACTTCCCCTGCGACGGCAATCCAAAATTCCACTTCATTAAACGAAAATTGAAAATAGTCGTTTATTGTGCTTACTCAGTCGTCTACTCAGCGTCGATCCAGAATGTGCACTTGGGTAGGTACATGTTCCGTGTGAGCCTCAGCACCCATTTGGCCGGGATTTCGCTTATTCTGTGGGTTCCAGTACACAAAAGACGAAAATAGCAATTACGACTGAGTTCACCCATAATTACCAACAAGCTAAGATATAACCAAAATTTCGTATTGTGCACCATATGAGCGAATTATCCGTCATTGTAATCAGGTGTTCCCTAGCAATGATGTTTGGGGCGAATTATACCGTTTCATGTTGACTCCGGGTGGTCCAAAAAAATTCCCAAGTTCGACAAGCATTTAAAAAAAAGCCATACCCTTCTGTAAAAAGTTTTAGAGCTACGGCGGCGTTCTCAAAATTGCAACCCCTATTTTTCACCCCTTAGAAATGATTGACAGTAACGCCGAGCTTCACGAACCAACTAGACCCCAGACCCACAAACGAAATTACATTAATTTTTGTTCATGGTAACTAAGAAACTATGTGAACGGACAGATTTTTGGTTTATTATTTCCAATAATGAACCTTTGGAATCGAGCATGAAAAAAAAAACATTTTGAGCCCCCCCCCCCCCCCCCCTCCAATTTTGATGGTTTCCGTTTCAAGGTCTGTAGAATTCGAAAATGTAATAAAACGCTGCAAATTATTACTCAACGGTTTATTGTTTACCCATATACATGCCCCTTCTGCGTAGACCACTGTTATCTGTGGTACTCTACGTACCTTGTAACGGAAACCATCAAATTTTGAGGGGGGTTAAATTTTTTTTCAAGCTCGATCCCAAAGGTTCGTTATTGAAAATAATAAACCAAAAAATTTCTGTTCGTCCGCCGTACGCTGGACTTAGCACTTTTCTTAAGTTAGGTACCGTGAAGCAAAATAAATGAAATTTGGTGTGGAGGTTCCGTTCGGGGTCTAGTTGGTCCTCGAAGCTCGGCATTACTGTCGGTCATCAATAAGGGGTGAAAAATAGGTACTGAAATTTTCAGAACGCCGTGGCTCGAAAACTTTCAATAGAAGGGTATGGCTTTTTTAAAGTTGTTAAATTGACCTCAAACTAAAGAATTTGTTTAGACCACCCGAACGTCCAGCCATTCGTTTGCACCGAAAAGCTTCGTCAACATGATCGTGAATGAAACTTTGTGAATCCGACCCAGATATCATTGCTAGGGAACGCCTGATTATAATCACGGATGGCTGTATGAAGTCGAGTTGGTTGTTCTGTGATATTATTTCAGCTGAAGAATGGTTCTATTGGATTTTGTTGATAGGTACTTCTGTAACTTGAACAAACTTTATGCTCTATGAATAACAACAAATAATAATAGTTATGACTGAATTATTGAATCCTGCTCATTTTTATGAAAAATTAATTCCTGGGCCGGCTCTTGTACTCGATGTAGGGCTTTCCTGAGGGAGCGCGAGGGTTGGTATTGACCATAGAAAACCGTGGTCTACGCAGAAAAGGCATCTATACAGGTAAATAATAAACCGCTGATTAATAATTTGTAGAGTTTTTATTGCATATCCGGGTAAAAAAATTCCGTTAGGTAATACAAATTCAAAAAAATTCTATTTCTTAAATTTTGTATTTCGAGTAAACTTTTTTTAAGGTATTAAAAATTCTTTGTTGTGCCCAAAAATGTCCTTCCCCGACTATACTGAAGTTATTCCAATTTTTAAAACAACAATTTTGAAAAAGTCCGTTTTTGACAGTTTAGGAGAATACCTACCTGTTTTTATTTGTCGCTAATGAAATGTGGCATTTCTGTGTATCTAGTTGACATCCATTTTTGATGAATTTGAAGTAGGTACGTATCTTGTTTTTGGTGTTTTTTAAGCTATATTCACTCAACTATTCGATTTTGGCTCACAGTGACTCAAATGTAACTCACATCTTATGGGTAAGGTCAATTTTCGACGCAGACTATCAGGAAATTCAGTTTCTGGAACAGCTGCACATCAGGGCGGGTGCATACTTTTGTCTTGTATTGCATCCGTTGCTTTATTTTCATGTTGAGTGTGAATTGGTTTTCAATTCTAATTTGAAACGCTTCAGTGATTTTTTGTCGCAAATTGATTTCATTCATTCACAATGGAAATTCGACATTTACTATGATTCGATTGCTACTATGTGCGATTGCTAGCCTATAATTTTAATGTAATTAGATCCAGTCGTAGCAAAATTTACTTTAGGTTGACTACAGTTCCAAAGTTTTAACCCCCCCTTTCCCAGACTGCAAAAGTGGATTGAAAAATTACCCATTTCTAACGAGTTTCTGGGATAAGGAACCCCGAGCTCAAGTTCACGGGGATAAATAATGTAGAAATAGACGAATTCTACAACGTTTTCAGCAAAGCTCCCCAAGGTTTTGTATGATGAGGAATTTGAACACCTATTTTTAATTGCAGAAATCAAAAGTGGATTGAATTTGAAGTCGAAAGGTGAAAGAAAAATTTGTTTCAGACGCGCCAGTGATTTTATAAAAACAAGTTAAATTTGATTTCTGTGAAATTTCTGGGAGGATATCACGACAATGGACAAAATACCTAATGACATGTGTAATGACATACTACGCGATAAAACGCAAAAACGCAAAACGCAGCGTTATCCGCGAAGTCGCCAACAGCGTTCTCATACGGGACCTGACATACTCGGCTGGAAAACGCGCGCGTTTATTTTCAACCGCGCGCGGTAGATTTTCTGTCGCGCCCTGTCGGCGGATCGGCGATTTCCGAAAACTCGGAGCGGAGCGATTTGGAGGGGAGAACACAAAGGAGGGCATGGGTAGTGTCAAATTAGTCGCACTTGGGACGCGGTACAGACATCATGGCTGAGGAAATCATAGCTCTTGTTGAGAAACAAAAAGATCTTTGGGACAAGGGGAGTGATTTATATAAAGACAAATTTGAAAAGGAGAAACCAATCTAATAGATAATAGAATAATAGAAAATGTCAATGTAATAGATAAGTAAATTTGTAGTATATGTAAGTAACAGATAAGGAAATCTAATTGCATTAGTTGTATCATTTGTACATAATGTATGCACATAATATATATGTATATACTGTACATCAACATATTTTAATCTACGTGGGGACTGCAAAAAATTTACTGTTCAAATTAAAAGTTTTATCTACCTCAGTTAATATGGAGTTCTCATCTCCATATTAAAAATTCCACGTTCTACTTAATGTAAGATTTTAACGGAAGAGTACTTACCTCAGTGTGATGGTCACTCTTTTCTCTGCACATATCGCCATTTTGAAGGTGGTGTCTTTTTTCGTGATAATAGGACGTATGACTTCAAGCAGATGGTCAAATGATACCATTGACATTCTGTAGTAGGTATAAAATTTATCTTTGTACCGTCTAATGTCTGCATAAAAAGCAGGAAATGGATCGGGGCCATCAAGGTATGGGTGCACAGAAAACCTGCGTGTACGACGCGGCTGCAATAAGCCTTCAGCTTCTGCAGCGCAAACAACTGCGACATTGATAAAGTTATTAACCCTTCTAGCACTCTCCATGGCTGAGGAGGAACTGTGGTGCAAACGCAAAAAAGGTGGATTTAAACCAAAACGCGCCCCTCTTTTCCGCCTGCGGTTTGACATTTGGCATCTGGCTCGGAAATGCGATTTCCGCGCCGCGTTTTCTTGTTGCGGATTCCGCTCCGCGTTTCCGCCTAGTATGTCAAATTGCATTCAAATGTTGAATGCAATTTGCAGCTGCTTTCTGAAGTATGCATCAGTGACATACATCTTGACATTCTATTTCATATTCTACCTCAGAAATTTCTTAGAAGCGACATAATGATAGGTAGAGAAATCTTAGCCCAGGGTTACAGCATGAACTTAGATGCAAATAACTGTGGTTTGATGAAACCTACAGAGGTAAAAGCCATTGATGAGTGTACAACAAAGGCCAAGCTATCCCCTGCAATTGAAAATTTCTATCGTTCCAGGACATTAAAACAGACATACCTGACCAGCTGAAGCCTCGACTTCTTGAAATTTTAAATAAGTTCGCTTTTTCATTCACCAATGGCCTCCCCAAATTTCGTGTTACTACTGGCGAGATGGAAATTCGCTTGATTGATCCATCGCGGACAGTTCAGAGAAGACCTTACCGTTTAGGACCATTAGACAGTGAAAAAGTTCGTAGAATCATTGATGAACTGGAGTCAGCTAATATCATTAGACCAAGTTGTTCCCCCTTTGCAAGTCCTGTGTTGTTAGTTGGAAAGAAAGATGGCTCTGATCGAATGGTTGTTGATTATCGCGAACTTAACATTAACACAGTTCCAGATCAGATCGATTCCCTCTACCTTTGATTTCAGATCAAATTGCTAGGCTTGGGGGTGCATATTATTTCACGGGTTAGGATATGGCTAGTGGATTCAACCAAATTTCTATCCATCCAGAATCTATTGAACGAACAGCGTTTGTGACCCCATTTGGTCAATGGGAGTACTTGGTGGTCCCCTTTGGCTTGCGGAACGGTCCTTCTGTCTACCAAAGGGCAATTTTGAAGGCACTTGGTGAGCTGGCGCATACTTATGTGGTGTCCTACATGGTTGACATCACAATAGTGTCAAAGACTGCAGAAGAAGCATTAGAGAGGCTACACAAAGTTCTTACTGTTCTAAAAGATGCAGGATTCTCTTTGAAATTGTCAAAATGCTCATTCGTTATGAAGCAAATTGAGTTCCTAGGATACGAAATTTGTGCTGGACAAGTTCGCCCAAATGTTCGTAAAATTGAAGCTCTTACATTGTTACCCCCTCCCTCTACAGTGACTCAACTCAGACAGTTCATTGGACTAGCATCTTATTTTCGACAGTTTATACCAAAATTCTCCGAAATTATGGCCCCTTTATTCAAGTTTACTGGTTCACAAAAGGGTAAAATTGAGTGGCTCCCTGAGCATGATCAAATTAGAAGTCTAGTTATACAGCGGCTAACCAGTGAGCCAGTGCTTATGATATTTGACCCCCAGTATCCCATAGAACTACATACAGATGCCAGTTCTGAAGGTTATGGAGGAATCCTGTTGTATAAAGTGGAGAATAGGCCCCATGTAGTTGCTTACTTTAGCAAACGCATAACTCCTGAATCAAAATACCACTCTTATGAACTCGAGACTTTGGCCGTTGTGAACTCCATTAAACATTTTCAACAATATTTACAGGGTAGAAATTTCACTGTTGTCACTGATTGTAATTCAGTAAAAGCATCCCATAGCAAGAGTGACTTATCCCCCAGAGTCCACAGGTGGAGGGCTTTCCTTCAAGCTTATGATTTTGATATTGTTTACAGACAAGGTAAATGCATGAATCACGTTGACTTTTTATCTAGAAATCCTCTACCAGTTCTATCCCACAACACCCCTCAGGTGCAAGAGCTCCCCTTGAAAAAATGTGAACACAGGCGAGTTGATTTTGCTGAACTTCCCAGTAATTGGCTTCAAGTAGAACAGCAGCGTGATGAGGAATTGGTAGGATTACTGGTAAAACTAAACAACAGCAAACTTGATGAACAGGTTCATAAAACCTATGAGGTTCGATCTGGAGTACTCCATCGTAAAATCCAAAAAAATAACAGAAGTAGATGCCTTCCCATAGTTCCAAAGGCTCTTCGATGGTCGGTTGTAAATAATATACATGAATCGATCATGCATTTGGGTTGGGAGAAAACTCTTGAAAAGGTATACGATTATTATTGGTTTGAAAAAAATGTCAAAATTCGTGCGTAAATTCGTTGATAATTGTATTACCTGTAAAGTATCAAAACCAAAAAGTGGGAAAATCCAGGCAGAACTGCATCCAATACCAAAAGTTACAACCCCCTGGCACACCATACATACGGACATTACAGGTAAGTTAAGTGGGAAAAATGACACTAAGGAATATGTAATTGTGACAATTGATTCATTTACGAAATACGTACTACTTCAACATACATTCCACATAGATTCAACCAGCTGCATTAAAGCTTTAAAATCGAGTGTTGCCCTGTTTGGAGCCCCATCTCGTATAGTCGCAGACCAAGGACGTTGTTATGCCAGTAAAGAGTTTAGAGACTTTTGTGAATCATATAAAATTAAACTTCATCTCATAGCTACTGGATCAAGTAGAGGTAATGGTCAGATTGAAAGAGTAATGAGTACTCTGAAAAGCATGCTTACTGCAGTAGAATTGAAAAAAGAATGCTCTTGGCAGGAAGCCCTTGAAGATGTGCAGCTTGCTATGAATTGCACAGTTAACCGAGTAACAAAAGCTACTCCCATTGAGCTCATGTTTGGAAAAATAGCCAGGCCTTTGAGTCTTGTTACCTATTCGGATAAAGAAAAGGACACCACTGTAGATGTTGATGAAATCAGGAATCAGGCTATACAAAATATTGAAAAAAACTCAGCCTTTGACAAAAAGAGATTCGATTCCACTAAAGATCCATCGATCCATCGATTCCATTTCAGTAGGTGACTTCGCTCTGATTGAAAACGATGAGCGGAACCAAACTAAACTCGCTCCAAAATTCAAGGGTCCCTATCGAATAATAGAGGTGCTAGAAAATGATAGATATTTACTCAAATCAGTCAATTCTAACCGTACATATAAATATGCCCATGATAGGCTAAGAAAAATGCCAACCCAACTTGTTCATATGGATGTTGATAGTGATGAATCTTCATTGGATGAAGAAGATCAGTCTTCAACTCAGCTTCTAGAAACACCTCTAGCGTAGCAAGGCTTTATCTAAATCACAATGTTCTTCTTGAAGTAAATTTGATAATTTGGCTAAACGTGACGTTTGTTGACTGGATGAAGTGATATTTATCTAAAATTGAATATTTCTTAATTAAATTTAAATCTAATTCTAACCAGCACATAGATACCTGTTCTAAATTCTAATTAAATTGCGCTCAAAGTTTATTTGAGTAGAAACAAATACCTAACCTTGCAAGAAAGGGAAAAAAACAAAAAAACAGGCTCACTGTATGTTGAACCTCAAGATGACAGATTCTTGGGCTCAGTGAAGCCTTGTCCTTGCAGAACAAGTAAAGTAAAGCAGGCTAGCTGTATGTTGAACCTCAAGATGACAGATGTCTTGGGCTCAGTGAAGCATTGCAGAAATAAAAAGTTAACTGTGCATTGAGCCTTGAGAAGCCAGATATCTCAGGCAGTTTATTGCAATCATACCTAATGTGTTATAAAACGTCAATAGTGTAAATGAATACAGTCCTACAAAATTCTAATGTTGTTCAAATGTTGTCAATTCGATGTCATTCGTATATCCAAGTTTGGACCCATTTATGGGTCAGGGTAGGGCGAGCGAACGGAATATACTGCGCTTGTCTTGTAATTCCACAGATTCCACACCCGGGATGGGTGTCCATCAAGATGACCGTATCGCATAGTATGGATACCACACCACCATGGATAGGCTATGAGCAATGCCCGACATGTCTTGCTCAAGCCGAGGAAGAAGAAAGAAGAAGAGGAAGTTTTTGGAGATGGATGTGACGGATGGATGCTATCAAGCCCTGCGGAAAGTTGTATGCTTATAGGTGGGAAAAGCTTCGTTTATGAAATCAAATACCTGCAATAAACCTAAAGGATGTTTAGGTGCCTGTATTAGTAAATATTCGTAGCTACTTATATTAAAATTATCTCCGCAAACTTACATAGATTTACGGGTGAGCCTTTTCTACTTATCAGGTCGAACCACTTTTTCCGGGTTAGTTGGCCAGTCGGTGCAACAATGATCCATTTTTCGGGCGATTTAGCAGTTGAGCTGGCACAACACAATATTTTTTTGTTCGATTGTGCGGCATTTTTGTTTTTGTTTTTAACAACAAAATATGAAGTAGTAGCACCGCGAACTTTCTGATTTCTGCATCCAATCCGTCCAGCTCTTTTTTTTCCCCCATTCTTCTTCGAGGTATTTTATTTTTGTTATACAGTATGGTAATGCGTTGTTGTCACTTCCGTTGTGTAAAAGGTGTTGAAGCATCGCGGAAAATAGCGAAAAGGAAACTCGTTACATGAACGTTAGTTGATGAGAACCATGGAAGTCGCCTTGTCCCCCGGGATTAGAGGACTGTGACGTCACACGCTCGTCAACCAATCACAGAGCGTTTCGCGCAGCTTCCCCTTCTCCCGATTTTCAGATTCTATTTATTACAACAACATATTTGATCGCATTTTTGTGAACCGTAGGTGGTCTAGTGTAGAATAAAAAACGCTGCAAAGTCCGTGTCACATGGGTTTATTATTCTATTATTTTATTGGTCTACAGAAATGCTGGCTGTTCATTTATTGCTGCTTTCAAGTAAAATAATTGAAATATAGCTATTTCTGGTGGTTTCCACCAATTTTGGCCCCTAAAACTTGAATTAGGTATGTACGCTCCTTTTTTTTCAAATTATCTTTGATCATTGGTTGTGCCATTTAATCGTCTTTATCCACGTGTTGAAGCTTTTCCTAGTGCTATTCTACAAATTGATGTGATTTCAGACGATTTCGCAGGTTTTTGACTCATAAAAAATCAAATTTGGCAGCTGAACATCTGGTACAACCTCAATTTTCCACTCCTTGGTCAAAATCGACTTCATATTCGGTCTTCTCGTCCACAAAAACATGGAAAACGATACCTCAAAAGCTCATTTTACTATTATGTTGCTAGAACACAACAACGGTCAATAATTATTATAGAAATTTGATCTAAGAAAGGTACATATTTGTAAAACATTTATACATTGATAACGTGTGCAGTTGTAAAACAGAAGTTAAAGATAATTGTGTTGCGAGGTCAATTGAAATCATTGAAAGAGTCGTTGAGTTGTCTTGATTCACTTGTTAAAACTACCTCCAGTGTTATTATACCAAGTTATGTTGATTTCAGCCACCTTCCAGGTTTCTGACTCACTACATTGATTTTGGGAGCTTAAACTTCGTAAAAATATCAATTCTTCACTCTTTGGACAAGATCAACTAAATAATCGGGCTTCTCGCTCGAAAAAAACATGCAAAACGATACCTCACAAGCTCGTGTACATTAAAACCTTTAAAAAACCATCGAAAAACCCTTTTTTTACACCCATTTTTGAGCCATAACACCCTTTGGTGTATTCCGATCGGGCTGCCGAGCTTCGGAGCGCAACTAGGACCCAAGTGGAGCCTGTGTGCGGAAGAACGACGATTTTATACCAAAACTTAACGTAGGTACATTTAAGGCTGAAACTTCGTTAGAACCTCAATTTCCCCTCATTGGTCGAAATCCACTTCATATTCGGTCTTCTCGAGGAAGAAACATTGAAAACGATACCTCAAAAGCTCATGTTACTAACATGTTACCACAACACAAAACTACAGAAACGTTGGCTGTTTATTTATTGTTTCTTTCATATAAAATAATTTAAATAGCTATTTCTGGTGGTTTCCACCAATTTTGGCCCCCAAAACACGAATTAGGTACGCTCCTTTTTTTTTTTTTTATAAATTATCTCTGATCATTGATAGTACCATTATTTAATCGTCTTGATCCACCTGTTGACACTTTTTCCAGTGTTATTCTACAAATTGATGGTGATTTCAGACGATTTCCCAGGTTTTTGACTCATAAAAAATCAATTTTGGGAGCTGAACATCTGGTACAACCTCAATTTTCCACTCCTTGGTCAAAATCGACTTCATATTCGGTCTTCTCGTCCCCAAAAACATGAAAAACGATACCTCAAAAGCTCATTTTATTAACATGTTGCTAAAACGCAAAAAGTACCTATTTTTACACACATTTTCACTCATAACACCCCTGGGTATATTCCGATCGGGCTGAAAAGTTTCGGGACACAACTAGGGCCCAAATGGAGCATGTGTGCGAAAGAACGAATTTTTTAGACCAAAAATGAAGCCTGTACACGTGATACGGCGTACGGCGTACGGCGGACGGACATTGCATTTTGGTTTATTATTCTGTGAATAATACACCTATGTATTCGCTCAGCAAAAAATTTTTATAACACCCCCTCAAAATTTTTTCTTTTCCGTTTCAAGGTGCGTAGATTCCAAAAATGCAATGTCCGTCCGCCGTACGCCGTACGCCGTCCGCCGTACGCATATCACGTGTACAGGTTTCATTTTCGGTCTAAAAAAGTCGTTCTTTCGCACACATGCTCCATTTGGGCCCTAGTTGTGTCCCGAAACTTTTCAGCCCGATCGGAATATACCCAGGGGTGTTATGAGTGAAAATGTGTATAAAAATAGGTACTTTTTGCGTTTTAACAACATGTTAGTAACATGAGCTTTTGAGGTATCTTTTTCCATGTTTTTGAGGACGAGAAGACCGAATATGAAGTCGATTTTGACCAAAGACGCGGAAATTGAGGTTTTACCAAAGGTTCAGCTCCCAAAATTGGTTTTTTATGAGTCAAAAACCTGGAAAACTGTCTGAAATCACCATCAATGTGTACAATAACATTGGAAAAAGTGTAAACAGGTGAATCAAGACCATTAAATGCCACTACCAATGATCAAAGATGATCTTAAAAAAAAAGAAAAAAAAGCGTACCTATTTCATGTTTTGGGGGCCAAAATTAATGGAAACCATCAGTAATAGCTATTTCAATCATTCCACATGAAAGAAACAATACATTTAACAGCCAACAAAAATCTCTAGAACTCCAATAGAATAATAAACCCATGTGACAAGGACTTTGCAGCGTTTTTTGAATCTACGCACCTTGAAACGGAAAAGAAAAAATTTTGAGGGGGTGTTATAAAAATTTTTTGCTGAGCGAATACATAGGTGTTTTATTCACAGAATAATAAACCAAAACGCTGCAAATCCCTGCACAACGGTTTATTATTTTGTATAGAATACCCTTCCGTTACAGATCACAGCTCTATGTATAGATAACCCGTCTATATAATATGATATGTACTATTCTAAACATATTTATTATGTAGATCGCAGACCCTCCTTAGGTTAGTACCTAACCCCGTACTCGTTACTAGGTACCTACCTAAATCACGAGTTGAATGTTGCTAAAATAATTCTGCCGATGACAAACAGTACTTACTTAACAAAAAGAAACACACATAATGAAGTTCTGAAAAGAAATTGTTGATGAGGAGTGAAAAAAGTTGCGAAAGTACCTACCAACCTACCTACCAAGTTTTTTAAGACCCCCCGGAGCATCGTACGTCCAGCCGTTCGTTCACAGTAAGGCCCCGAAGTTTGCACCGACAGGCATTTTCGACTCCAGTGTGAATGAAATTGTATACAATTCAAACCAAATCTCGTAACCAGAGACGCGCCCACAATAGGAATTTGTGAATACGGCCAATCATTGGTAGGGATCACCTGATTATATTGGCGGAGTATGAAGTCGAGTTGGTTGTTCTGTGATATTATTTAATTTGAAAAATGATGGCTCTTTTGGAGTTTGTTGGTAGGTAGTGAAACTTGAACAAACGTTGAAGTATTATAGATGGGTAAATTATTACTACGGTAAATCATTACTCAACGGTAAATTATTACACAACGGTTCATTATACCATCTACGTAGAAGGGAATGGAGTTTGTTGGTAGGTACTTTTGCAACTTTTTTCACTCCTCATCAACAATTTCTTTTCAGAACTTCATTATGTGTGTTTCTTTTTGTTAGGTACTGTTTGTCATCGGCAGAATTATTTTAGCAACATTTAACTCGTGATTTAGGTAGGTACCTAGTAACGAGTACGGGGTTAGGTACTAACCTACGGAGGGTCTGCGATCTACATAATATGTATAGAATAGTACATATCATAATATTATATAGACGGGTTATCTATACATAGAGCTGTGATCTGTAACAGAAGGGTATTCTATACAAAATAATAAACCGTTGTGCAGGGATTTGCAGCGTTTGCAGTTTTGGATTCTACATACCTTGAAACGTAAACCATCAAATTTTGAGGGGGGGTAAGAATTTTTTTTTTCATGCTCGATTCCAATGGTTCATTATTGAAAATAATAAACCAAAAGGTTTCATACCGCATTTCAGATGGGTGCAAGTTTCCTCATTATGCGCGTGGCAAGGATCTGCGAACACACGCACAGACAGACACTGAACCAGATTTATTCAGAAGGGCATTAAACGCAAAGTAGGATTTGAAATTTTGATTTGTGAGGACAATTTTTTCCTCATAAAGTCGGAAGCGTAAAAATTGAAAAATTCACGGTGTAAGTAAGTAGTTGGTCCTTGGAGTCCAATAGGTACCTGGAAAAATCTTTGGGTCTACTGCAGTGTTCATGAATAGTTTCTACGGATATTGGTATAACAATCGATTTACTAATCATTTGGCTGGTGATCGAAACAGGTAGGCCACCGTTTCTGATATCGATTCGGAATGGCTTCTCGTGCCTGCTTATTTCTACGTTGTACTTATTTTGGTTTATTATTTTCAGTAATGAACCTTTGGAATCGAGCATTTTGGTTTATTATTTTCAGTAATGATTTGGAATCAAGCATGAAAAAAAAATTGTTTAACCCCTCTAAAAATTTGATGATTTCCATTTCAAGGTAGGTATGTAGAATCCGAAAATGCAATACAAATTTTTTTTCCGTCCGCTGTACGCCGTACTTCGCACTTTTCTTAATTACCATGAAATTCGGTTTAGAGGTCCCATTTGGGGTCTAGTTGGTCCTCGAATCTCGGCGTTAGGGGTGAAAAATAGGGGTTGAAATCTCCAGGACGCCGTTTTCTCGCATTTTTTTACGGTTTTAAATAGTTATCGAACTTGGGAGTTTTTAAAGACCACCCAGAGCATTGTACATCCAGCCGTTCGTTCACAGTAAGGCCCAGAAGTTTGCACCGACAGGCTTTTTTAACAGAAGGATGAATGACATTGTATACATTCAGCCCAAATATTATCACTAGGGACGCGTCAACAATCGGGAATTGGCCCGAGATAATCATTACTAGGAAGCACCTGGTTATATTCACTGAGTATGAAGTCGAGTTGCTTGTTCTGGATATTATTTCATTTGAAAAATGATGGCTCTTTTGGATTTTGTTGATAGGTATTTTTGTAACTTGAACAAACGTTGAAGTATTATTGATGGGCAAATTATTACACAACGGTAAATTATTACTCAAAGGTACATTATTGCACGACGGTTCATTGTTCCTACTATTGTTATTGGGTAAATTATTATTACACAACGGTAAATTATTACTCAACGGTTCATTATACCATCTACGTAGAAGTGGCTGGGTACTTTTGCAACTTGAACAACCGTTGAAGTATTATTGATGGGCAAATTATTACACAACGGTAAATTATTACTCAAAGGTACATTATTGCACGACGGTTCATTGTTCCTACTATCTACGTAGAAGGGGCACCTATACATGTGGAATGATGTTGTTATGGCAAGTGGACCCCCCCCCCCCCCGCCGGTTAAGGGGAAATAGCCCGAAAAAAACTTGTAAGAATATTCAACAGATGGCATCACCGTCGAGGGCAAATTAATATTCGCTCTCAGTTCGTTAATAATTGACCGATTTTCAATCAGTAAACTGCATTGGATTCAGAATCAGCATAGAATTTCCGGAAATTGGTTCTGGTGTTCAAAATTTCAAAATTTGTACATCTGGATCACTGGCGTTCGAATTTGGCTAATTTTTTCGGAAATCCCAATTATCCAAATTCTAAAGGGCTGTGTACTGATTACGACGGTTTTTTCAAATTTAAAATTGGACAACTAAAACCCCATCAATTATTGTCCAGACGGTGATTGGCCAGGGGGTTGGGGAGGAAGGTGGCTCTTGAATGGGGGTGGGCGGCTTCCCAGTTGGGCCTGAGGCCCCCGCGACGCTCAGGTACCTGACTTGTAATTCTCTTCCAACAATCGTTTCTACCCAGCTAACCATAATTGTGTCTACCAAAACAGTCAGTTTTCCATTTATCATTTTCAATAACGAACCTTTGTAATTGAGCATGAAAAATTCCCCCCTCCCCCAACCAAATGTGATAGTTACCGTTTCAAGGTATGTAGAATCCGAAAATAGAATAAGTAACGCTACAGATTATTATACAACGGTTTATTATTTACCGGTATAGATGATCACTGTTTTCTGAACTCAATACCTACCTTTGTGCTTCCCATAAGAGCCCTAAATCGAGTACCTACTGGATCCAACCGTGCAATCACATTTCATTTACTTTAAAATTTACCATCACGCTCTGCTCCCTGAATTGTTAGATTCAAGATTGACGAGAAGCAGCCAAATTCGGGAGCCAGAATCTCTTTTGATGAGTTCTTATTACTCAGTTGATATTGTTACTCTTGTTATTTATTTCCGAAGAACCAAAAAAGTTATTAATTAATAAATTGAAATTGTAACAACTTCGTTGCTACGTTCATACCACTTCTTTAGCAAATCTCACGTTTGCTCTATCATACTTTTTCGATTTATTAGGACATTATGTATGAACAACCTACCAAATTATTCCAAGTGTCTTTCAGATTTGAAAATTTTAGGTGTGATCGTCCTGGAATAACGTCGATTTGAAAAAATAAAATAAAATAACAAATTAATGACTGCGCAGGCACTGCTGTAACGTCCTAATATTATCAAGTACCTACCCGTTGTGTACAACAACACGTCAATATTTCGGTTTTTAAAGTAGGTAGGTGGTCTGAAAATTATCGATGTTGAATGAACAGGAATGTGGTGTATACTTAAAGTTTGTGCGTCATGTACAGAGGCGTGCAACTCGTTGAACAGATTGGGGTACAATAAGATTTGAAATGATAATTTCAAACGGACAAATAACCAATTATTACTCAACAGGTCAAATAAATATAACGATGCTATTAATTTTTAGGTGAACTTTGGTCAACTCAGGTTGTATGATACACGTGGGTATGGATAATTTTATACGAGTAAATCAACTGAGAAAGCATAATTATATACCTTCCACAGATTTGTACTTGATTCGAGATAACCGTCGGTGTCCATTCTTCGTAAGTGCGTAGGTAGGTACCTTGGTTGCTTCAGAGAATATATACGGATTTGGGGTTAAAACAGAGGAACCTAGTACTCGTCCCTAATGTATTACGTCCAACTGGCTTTGAACTTTGAATTCAGGTATTTGGGTAGTAATTTAATTTATTTTTTATTTGTAGTAGGCTATTTGCAGTTTCAGGCGTCTGACCTCGAAGTCACTAATTTTTGTTTAGGAAATCGTATATTCAATCGATCGTCCAATTTGGTACTTATAATAGGATTCAAATGCGATCAGTTGGATTGGGAAGTGGGGAGAGGTGCTTAGTTTAATTTGGTGTACCTACCTAGGTAAGATCCTATACACTAATCAAATAAAAATAAATTACATTTATTAAAATAGGTAACAATAATGTTAAAAAGTAAAAATAAATTATAATATAACTCAAGATCCTTGTTTCATTTATTTGATTATTTTTTATGTTATCATTCCTCCCATGACTGATGCATAAAAAATAGCTCACACTCTCGTGTAGTTTGGCACTTGGTCATGGATGGGCCCAAACAGTTTCATAGCAAATCTCGAACAGGGAGGAAGAAATCTAAAATTCTTGAATGGTGGGGCAAAAACTGTTCTCGGAAATGGCAGGTATCCAAGCTGCTCGGGTGGCGAAACCCCTCCGAAGGGGCCTGGGAAGCCGCCCACCCCCCATTCAAGAGCTGCCTTCCTCCCCAACCCCCTCGCCCTTCACCGTCTGGACAATAATTGATGGGGTTTTAGTGGTCCAATTTTAAATTTGAAAAAACCGTCGTAATCAGTACACAGCCCTCTAGAATTTGGGTAATTGGGATTTCCGAAAAAATTGTCCAAATTCGAACGCCAGTGATCCAGATGTACAAATTTTGAAATTTTGAACACCAGAACCAATTTCCAGAAATTCTATGCTGATTCTGAATCCAATGCAATTTACAGATTGAAAATCGTTCAATTATTAACGGAAGGAGAACGAATATTAATTTAGCTCATTTTGGTGCTGCCACATGGTGGCGGCTTTTGGAACTAGTCGTCGGGCTATTTCCCCTTTTCGTCTTCTGCCAGAGGGGTCCCGCCCAACACCAGGAGGAGGAAGGGAAAGGGAAGGGTCACCTACCTTCTAGCAAAGTTCACGACCACCACGAATCCAACCTCTGTTGGAGGGCAGACCGGTGGAGCTTTGCCCTAGGGCGTTGCTCCTGTGGCCTGGGGCTCCCTCCGCCCGTGGTACCATTTTGAGCAACCCGAGCCTGCAGAGGTCCAGGCAATCTCAAACCCAGACCCCCCCCCCCCCCCCCCGTCTCGAGCCTCTAGGCCTAGAATGGTCGCAGGCCCGGCCCCTCCTCCTTCGGATATCCTCAGGAGGACCTACCGCTTTTCATGCCTCAGTGCTTTGCGGGATTGGACTTGCCCCACTAACACCAAGCCATGCGGGGCACCTATACAGGTAAATTATTACACAACGGTTCATTGTTTGCCTTATGCTTCATGAAGAACAACAAAATAATTAATGATTGAATTATTGAATCCCGCCCATTCGTAGGAAACTTTAATTTCGGGGCCTGCTCCATTGCGCGATTTAGAGCTTTCCTGGGGGGAGCTCGAGGGTGTTGATCACAGAAAACAGTGATCTACGCAGAAGGGGCATCTATACAGGTAAATAATAAACCTTTGTGTAATAATTTGCAGCGTTTTATTATTAATCTTGTTCCAAAACAAATGACCTGGAATTTAGTTGGGGACTGCGCACGCATCAGTGTTCTTGACAGATGGGTTATCCATACAGCGAACAACAAACCCCTGTGGGTGAACTTGCAGCGTTTCCTTCGCTTGAAATTGTCGTTATCAAATAACGACATTGTACTTAGTTTTGCCCGTACGACTCTCACTCATTGGGTCGGACCCTGTGACTTGTGGATGAGGTGGTGAGTGCGGGGGCGGAAGCAGGAACCACGGGCTCTCGTCCCCGGAACGCCAAGTGGAATGGAACAGGCGGCCTCTCATTTCTTTGTTCTCCCTCGAACGAGCCCATTCACCCGACCTCCCTTCTGCCCTTCCTCCTCAACCTTTACAGGAACGCCCCCCCCCCCCCCCTCCACGGCCGTCCCTCTATTATATTTATTAATTATTGTGGGACTGTAATGCGTGTCCATTGTCCTCATCTTGGGAAGGGGGAGAGCGATTTCGGAAGCGAAGAAAGACCGAGAGGCCGAACCTCGAATGGAGTAGGTGAGCTCAATTACCTTGTTATTCACGTATGATCTGAATCCTTATCAGAGCCCTTCCAGGCTAATAACGTAATACATATTCACATAACAAGAAAACCATCGGACCTACTCAGTGCGTGCCCGCCAGTCAGGAAACCCCTGGAAAAGCATGCAAAGTCCTTGTCACATGGGTTTATTATTCTACTGGACATACATACAGAAATGTTGGCTGTTCATTTATTGCTTCTTTCACGTGAAATAATTTAAATAGATATTTCTGATTGTTTCCACCAATTTTGGCCCCCGAAGCACGAACTAAGTACGTTTCTTTTCTTTCTTTCTTTTTCTTCCGAATTATCTGCGATCATTGGTAGTGCCATTTAATCATCTTGATACACGTCTTGACACTTTTCCTAGTGTTATTATAAATATTTAAGGATGATTTCAGACGATTTCCCAAGTTTTTGACTCATAAAAAATCAATTTTGGGAGCTGAACATTTGGTAGAACCTCAATTTTCCACTCTTTGGTCAAAATCGACTTCATATTCAGTCGTCCCAAAAACGTAGATAATCTAACAATAAATTATTCCTAGTGAAAACGGTTGCAGTAAGTAGTTGGTAAATGTAGTAGCGAAAAACAACAAGTTACCTACTACTATTAGTCTTGACAACTACATTATTATTAGTCATGTGCAATCCCAAAGATGGGATGAAAAAATTTTTGAACTTTTCCCTAGGTTAGTGTTGAACAGGAGAGTGAAATCCCGGGAGTAGGAAGAGCGGGAGACGGGAGACCATATTCATGTCTACGAGCGGCATCGGTAAACTAGTAACTGTACGGCTCCAATAGAACATTATAAATTCTTCGGAATCCATCGCACGCACGCGTACCACTCAAAAATACGAAAGTGAAGTGAATTCAACTAGATGTAACTATGTATGAGGTTCCTTGGTTACTACTTCTGATAGTAGTTCCACCAACCATAATCTGCCGTCATGTTCCTTTTTTGGAAACCCCCCAAACAAGTTTTCCCATCACACGAAGCTCGTACTCAGTGCTTCTCAGGGTTGTATGGAGTATGAAATTGGTAGCGTGAGATGTGGTGATGAGTCAGATAAATCAAGAGCTTTCCAACGAGTGGTGAACGATTTTTGTACTATGAAAAATGGCGAAGATGAAGTTCCGTACCTAGCAACGATTCGGTTGTACTTAAGCGAAAATCATCAGAAAAGTATCCGTGAGCATTTCTTCGTAACGATTTTTCGTGAGCAATTTTCAGTTCACGTGCCAGAGCTAAGAATTGAAAATGTCAAAGTCGATGGGACTCTGATGGCCGAATTAATTGACCAAGTGTCGTCTCCATTCTCTTCTAATTGTCTTTCGACTGTCTCGAATATTTCTGAATGATGCTCAGTGTTTGCCTCAGAATTTCGATTTTCTACGTAACCGAAAACCGAAGAAACTTTTCTAGCCACGAGCCTGTGCCAATTCTGGAAATAACCTACTTGGTCAATATTGATGTGATTCGTTTCATTCATATTTTTGCCAAGTAATTTGGTTGCCACGTACGCAGTGTGGGCAGTCCACACCAACTTTCTTATTTCAAATTTTAACCCCGATTTTTATTTCAAATTCCCATCATACTTGAAATTTTACTAAGAAATGATCCGTCACTTGAATTTTTGTGTGCGCAAATTCGCTCATAATGTGCGCGAAACAAAAAAAAACGAGTTTTATGGGTGAAATAAAATACCGAGTTTGATACATGATTTTTTTGTATGTTTTCAACGCTGTTAACGTGGAGACGTTCGTTTTTCGATTAACGCATTTTTGGAGCGCAAAACGTGGACAAATTGCGCACAAAACTTTTTGACTCAACTGACATACCATTCGTGGCACACCATTCGTGATGAAGTTATTCAGCGTAGGAAGTGAATGCAAATGGTGTATCCAGTCAAAACGTTGCGCAGTTTTTTGATATGTGCACGTTTTGCGCGTATTTGCGCTCTCAAAAGTGCGCAGATTGAAAAATTAACATCACCATGTTGTTCAGCGTTGAAAAACACATGAAACGATGTATCACGCTTGGTGTTTTATTACACCCTCAAAACTGTTATTTGAGTTTCGCGCACATTTTGAGCGAATTCGCGCACTCAACAATTCAAGTGAAGGGTAGCTTCTTCACGAAATTTTACGTAGAATCTGAAATAGAAAAATTGGATTTCTGATTTCAAATAAGGAGGTCGGTGTGGATTACGCTCACTGCGCGCGTGCACGAGCACGCGATCATGATTTTTAGAACTTTCATAAAAAATCATTAGGCATGTACTTCTTGGTTGTTTGAAATATATCTTGGTTTGGGCAAAAACGGTGTGAAATGGGACACCCTGTAAATATGTATTAAGAAACATACGGAACATCATTTATGACGCCCGTTTAAGTTAAATGGGTCAGAGATAAAATATGCAAGATAATTATGATTAATTATGATTTTATTTAAATTGTTGAGCTTTTTAATTAACTTCAACTTAATAAAAACGCTGCAAAGTCCTTGTCACAAGGGTTTATTATTCCATTGGACATACCTACCTACCTACAGAGATGTTAGCTGTTTATTTATTGTTTCTTTCATACAAAATAATTGAAATGGCTATCTCTGGTGGTTTCCACCAATTTTGGCCCCCAAAACTCGAATAAAGTAGGTACGCTCCTTTTTTTTTAAATAAATTATCTCTGATCATTGATAGTACCATTTAATCGTCTTGATCCACCTGTTGACACTTTTTCCAGTGTTATTATACAAATTGATGGTGATTTCAAACGATTTCCCAGGTTTTTGACTCATAAAAAATCAATTTCGGGAGCTGAACATCTGGTAGAACCTCAATTTTCTATTCTTTGGTCAAAATCGACTTCATATTCGGTCTTCTCGTCCCCAAAAACATGAAAAACGATACCTTAAAAGCTCATGTTACCAACATGTTGCTAAAACGCAAAAAGTACCTATTTTTATACACATTTTCACTCATAACACCCCTGGGTATATTCCGATCGGGCTGAAAAGTTTCGGGACACAACTAGGGCCCAAATGGAGCATGTGTGCGAAAGAACGATTTTTTTAGACCGAAAATGAAGCCTGTACACGTGATGCGGCGGACGGCGTACGGCGGACGGACATTGCATTTTTGGAATCTACGTACCTTGAAACGGAAAAGAAAAAATTTTGAGGGGGTGTTATAAAAATTTTTTGCTGAGCGATTACATAGGTGTATTATTCACAGAATAATAAACCAAAACCTGCTTCTCTTCACGTCACGAATTACGTAAGTGGTTCCTGGGGGAAATGAGGCAGTCTCGTTGTTCTTATTATCTTATTAATTCCCAGGTACGTGGGTTAGGTATCAGACATGTTCAGCAATTATTATACCTACACAGTGTAAAACCCGCACTTCAGTATTCTCGAGAAAATAGGTTTATTTTTTTTTAAAGACTTACAAATTTCGCTGAAAGTATCCCAGACCCAGATGCCCTTTCACTTTGCCCTCACCCCTTCTCATTGATCCCTTTTACTCTCCACTGTACCTTCTGTTATTGTTTAACATATGATAGTGGTTTGTTAACCAGTGTACATCAGTAAATTTTGTTCCTAGTGGGAATAGGCTAAGTTTCTGTAGCTCTTTTTTTCCACCCAACGTTTCCTGTTTTCACTGTGCTCACATGTAGTGGGGGTCCAACTAAGTTCCTGTGCATTTAGATTATGCTCGATGCAGGACCCCGAAACCCACCTCCGTCGTCAATTCCTATCAGATAGTGTCTACTAACAACTGCCTATATATTGATGTACAAAATTATTTTGAAGGGTAAGTACGTTAGGTATCTCCACAGTTTGAATCAGATGTTCCCCTTCCCACTACTTATGATGGGCCCACCTTTACCGTTTTATTCACGCTCATCTTGATGTTTTTCGTTCAAACTTCAAACCCTTTTTGTGAAAGAACAGCTGGTTGTACAATAAGGTGGTTAATAGAAATCCTTTCCATTGAAATATGTACAAATTTAGACAAAATAAAGCTCTGCTTTTCTATTGAATCATTCGGAGCCATGAATTTTTGACATTCGCAACCCCTATTTTTGAACCTCTCCTGTTGATTTTAGCGTTATGAAATGTTTCTTGTATCGTCCCTGGGTTTTGAGAAACCTTATTCTCCTCACCATCTGTGTTCTACAAATTCGGTCTGTCGTGTCCACCTATCAATTTCCGCGTTATCGGCAAGACATTAATGTATGTAATTATATCTATCTGCTTATCTGTCTCTGTGATGATTTTGCAGGTTATTAATCTGACAGTTTCATCTCATGGCGTATCCTGGCATCGTAGTGTTAGTCACACGCCATTAATCGACTCGGGAAACGTTCAACGTGATAGTCAACAAGTGGAAGGGGCTAGTAACACCTAAAAATACCATCTAAAAATTGTGTCGGTCGATTTTGAAAATGAAACTCACGATGGCCGCCGATACATGAGTAAATCCATGGAGTTAAGGCCCTTTTTTGTTTAATATTTTCAATAATGAACCTTTGGAATCGAGCATGAAAAAAATTGTTAACCCCTCCTCAAAATTTGATGATTTCCGTTTCAGTGTACGTAGAATCCGAAAATGGATTAAAAACTCTGCAGATTATTACACAAAGGTTTATTATTTACGTGTGTGATGAATTTAAATTGGCACATTCATCACGAGCGGTGTGAGGGAGGATGTGTCCGGAATTTGGTTATGAGCGAATCACCACCATGATCCGGGATCTTTTAGGAGGTGTCCGTTGGTTATGGGCGTACCACCACCATTCACGGAATCTTTTGCGATAGGAGAGAGAGATGAGGTTAGGAGAGAGAGAGAAGTCAGCGACTTAAGGAGAGCGTAGAATGGCTGGAAAGGCGCAGGAGGCGAGTTTATATAGGCCTGGGAGCGACTCCCCTGTGACTTCCGTCCCCACTCCTGCTAGTTTATTTGGCGAGAACTTATGTTACAATGTACAAGAGTTGTGGTTCTGGGAGGAATCCACGACAACGTGTATAGATGCCCCTCGTGCTCCCCACGAGGAAAGCCGTAAATAGAGTACCGGAGCCGGCCCGGAAATTACAGTTTCATAAAAATGCGCGGGATTCAATAATTAATTGTTTGTTGTTAGTCGTGAAGCATAACGTTTGATCAAGTTACAAAAATATCTGTAAACAAAATCCAAAAGAGCCTGATTTTCACATCCATTTTCACAGGTTTTTGACACATAATTATTGAAATTTGAGAGTTAAACCTTGAAAAAACATGGAAAACGATACCTCTATTTTTGTATGTTAAAAACTGAGGGCAGTTTACCTAGGAGTTCCACTATACCGGCGTGTTCGAATATGTGCCGGCTAGTGCTGAAGCCCAGGCATTATTGGAGTATAAGTTGTAATTTATTGGTATTTTCATAAATTTGGTTTTTTTCTTCAGATTTTTAGGTGTTCGGATTATCATTATCGTACTATTTAGGCACATATTTGTTTTATCATTACCTACCTACATATTTTTCGCATTATACCTACCTACATTTTATACTTGATCTAATCAAGGGGTTTTAATTTATATATTTTATTCATTCATGTTTTATTTATTCATCTTAGTCATGTAAATGAAAGATGAATTTCTTCCTTATTTTCAATTTAATTTGATTCATTCTCCCCACTTAGGTACTACTTTTGAAAAAAAAAAATCATTTTCAGCCAATTGGGGTAATAAATAATGGTGGCAGGCATCGATCCGCTGGAGTACTCGTAGATTACGCAAGTTCTGAGGCAAAACTGCGGGTATATGAACAAAAAGTAAGTAGCTGGGGTTTGGTGTCTTTTGACCCGGAATTCAGTTGTCTGCAACTTGTCTGTGTGACAGAACAATGTTGTGAACGGTCCTAATGGGATTGATTTAGACAAATATGTTTGAAGTTCAAGTTATACAGCATGGCAGTCAAGTTTGACCCACTCTTTTTTGAGAAAAATATTTCATCATCGACAGTCCCCCCTTTCTGTTGTGAATCTCCATCCCACAACGTCAGGTGAATTAATACTGATTTTAGCCCTTATTACCAATTTTATACCCTTATTACCAATTTTAGACCCCCCCCCCAAATCAAATTTGACTATTATTCGTTATAAAAAACCACAGAAATGGTATTTTTCTGTCTTTACTCACCCTTCTGTATTACTTCAGTGATTTTATATCAGTTGTTCCCAATTTTAGCCGTTTTACCTGTTTTTACCCCCTCAGAAAATTGTACACCCTTAGTTTTTGAAAATTGCTCATCTCCGAACTGTTCCTTTGTTTGGAAAGACGAACATTTTGGCGAGATTTGGAATTTTATTATGTATTTTAAGGTCAGATACCCTCTGGAGTGACACATTTAAAATATATATATATATATATATATATATATATATATATATATATATATATATATATATATATATATATATATATATATATATATAATGTATACTGAGAATCAGTGCTGACCGATTCTCAAGAAAATCTAGCAATATTGCCCAAACGGTCAAGAACCACTCTTTTCCGTATATAAATATATAATTATATATATCTTGGATTAACGAAGTGGTGATTTTATTCGTTGCTTGGTGAAGGTTTGTTCGGTTTACACCAGTTATCGCTGATATTTCGCCTCTCGCCTTTCAGCTCGAGCCTCCCTTGTTCATTCCCACCCACCCCTCGTCTAGTCAGTCCGCATCTATCGTTCTTACCGTCAAGTTCAGACCATAACTCTTTCAATTTTATGTTTCCGCAAAAACCGCAATTTCAACCTGCATTAAGTATAATTCAGTACGCACCGCGAGTGAATTCCGATTATCACCCCGCTGTGAACCAGCGCCTATCGAAGAAAAAATCGTACATTTTCATACGCATGTCTCGGGAAATCGGTACGGAAATCCTCTAATTTCCTTTTCCATTCCTACCTTCCACCCCTCCATGAGCAGGTACTCGTATTTAGACGCGTCACCATAATAATACTACAACAGAAAAGGTGAGCATAACATTTATTTTTATTATTATCTATACTTTTTCCCTGTACTCTGTATTTTGCTGTTCGGGGTCCTTCGTAATAAATGTGTATGTGCCGCGCCACACAAACACATCTTCCTGTATATTTTTGTTAAAATCTAGGGATGAATTCGTGCTGCTCAGAAACGGATTTGCCTATACAAATATTTCAAAAATTCATGTTCTGAAAGTTGTTGTTGTGTTTGGACCCATCGCAATAGCCTCATTTTCTTTCAAAATTCGCTAAAACGTGTTTTCTTGAGGTTTGTTGGCAAAAAATGCGTTAAGGAGCGACAATAGGTATAGTAACGTGTGGTATATGCGTAATCAGCGTTAAATTTCTTATAAGAATAGAAGTTTTTAGGGTTTTTGCCGAAAAATGGCCATTTGGCCCCACTGTGCATCGCAAATTACAAAAACCGCTCATTTTGGGTCATTTGAAAGAGTTGTGGAGGGTATACCTACACTCAATAAATTATGGTAATGTTCTATGCTACCACTGGTACCATTACTAGTGATAAAATATTGATTCGGGTTTTTTCTGGGCTTAAAATATTGATTCGGGTTTAATCAGCGGACTCACTTGTACCTAATATTTAATTAGCATCCATTGGATGCCGTTACATAATTATACTGGAGTTGAGCAATATTACCAGTATTGATCTCGCTCGCCTTCTCGGGTGGTGTTTAATATATTCATACAAAAGCTTTGAATGATCGCATAATTCCAATACTACCCTATCTTACTAATTGATGAGAATTACGACTGCGTCGCATTCAGAGAATCAAAGGGCTTGAAACGGTGATAAGGCGAAGATATTCCCCACCTATCTCCGCCCGTCTTCGTCTTAACAATAACCACTCAAACTTGGACGAAGGAGCAGTGCTATTGAGCGTTAGGGACCCTCCCTTAATTAGTCCCATTAGTAGATTAGATCCCCTCGTTTCTAACCCCCCACAGCACCTCCAATAGTGGTACAAAGGGTGTAGAGCTTGCTGTTGCGCCTTAGCAGTTTACCACAAGTCAGGACAAAGCTATTGTTCGAATCTGATCGCCTCGTAGTTTGCCGAACGCTTCAGCGAGAGCTTCGCTGTAGATACTTATCATATTCGGGCTCCTTGTTATTAGTTTCCGCAAAGTGCCGGCGAATGGGGCTCGAGGCTCGAAAGACGATTAAGCGAAGCTCCGGGTTAATTAGGTTTATCTGTTTGAACCCGTACTTTGTTCGGGACGCTCTTTGATGACGATGGGTTCAACCCGGATGCTTAATGATACGATAGGTGGCGTATCACTTTTGCACTATTAATAAATAACGCTGTACAGAGTAATCACCTCCCATTAAAACCCGGTTTGGAAGATCAGTCAGCGAAAGCCATCGTCAGTGACTTCTAACTGACAAAACTCGGTCCACACCTCCCGTCATGTTTGAAGAAAAACTTTGCCAATTATTACACAACGGTTTATTGTTTACCTGTATAGATGGCCCTTCTGCGTAGATCACGGCTTTCTGTGGTCAGTACCTACCCTCGCGCTCCGCCAAGGAAGACTCTCAATCGCGTACCGAATCGGCCGGGAAATTACATTTTTATAACTACCATGCGGTAGATGCTTTAGATATTATTAATTATTTATCGTTATTCTTAAAGCATGATGTTCCTTGTTCGCGTTACAAAAGTAGGTACCTACCAACAAAATCACAAATAACCATCATTCTTCAAATGAAATAATATGGAACAACTAACTCTATTTCATGCAGCCATGAGTGATTATAATCAGGTGTTCCCCAGCAATGATAAATATGTATTGTGCTGGATTTATACAGTTTCATTCACGATCATGTTGACGATGCTTTTCGATGGCTTCTTGAGGGTCTTACTGCGAACGAACGGCTGGACGGACAAAGGCTCCGGGTGTTCTCGAAAAGGTTCTCAGTTCGAGACCAGTTTAAAAACTCTGCAAATTATTACTCAACTGTTAATTATTACCCCTTCTGCGTAGATCGCCGTTTTATGTGGTCAATACCTACCCACGTGCTCCCACAGGAGAGCCCTAAATCGAGTACTAGAGCCACCTTCCGTATGCCCAGAAAATGCGTGGGATTCAAATATTCAATCATTAATCATTTGTCACAATCAAAAGCACAATAAACTTGTATAATAACACTAGAAAGTAGGATCAACAAGTGATTCAATACAATAAATGGTAAGTACTATCAATGATCAAAGATAATTTCTAAAAGAAAAAAATTTAAAAAAAAAATTAGGAGCCTAATTCGTGTTATTGGGGGCCAAAATTGGTGGAAACCATAAAAAATATTTCAATTATTGCGCATGACAGATACAATAAACGAACAGCCGACATTTCTGTAGGTATGTCCAACACAATAATAAACCCATTTAACAAGGACTTCGCAGCGTTTTTTCCCCCTCTTTTTCTAGGTTTTAGTGAATGAGAGCTCGTGAGGTAGGTATCGTTTTCCATGTTTTTTAGGGTGAGTGGACCGAATATGAAGTTGAATTTGACCAAAGAGCTAAGAATGGAGGTTGTAACAAAGATTCAGTTCCCAAAATTCATTTTTTATTATTCAAAAACCCGGGAAATTTTCTGAAATCACCATATAGAAGTAGTATCAACAGGTGAATAAAGGCAATTAAATGGCACTGTCAATTATCAAAGATATTTTGTTTAAAAAAAATAGGAGCCTAATTCGTTTTTTGGGGTCAAAATAGGTAGAAACCATCAGTAATAGCTATTTTAGTTATTGCCAGGAAAGAAACAACAAATGAACAGCCAACATTTCTGTAGGTATGTCCAATAGAATAATAAACCCACGTGTCAAGGACTTTGCAGGGTTTATAATATGTTGCCAACTGATGGATGAAGGATCCTTGCTTGAGCTATGAGGCAGGTATAACTGGCTTCCAGGCGTTCTCCCAGGAGTCAGCTTCTTGGAAGGCCTAATGGTCGCAGGTGGAGCTTGAATTGAGGAACCTACTCCCTAGTTTTCATTGTTAGAGTGCCTAAGTAGGGGATAAGACGAATCGAGGTTCTAGTGGCTCACCTGATTCCCTCTAAATTGTTGATTCCTTTGACAATGTGGAGCAGGTAAAAACAGGAAAACACGGTCAGCAGGCAGGTAGAATGAAATGGTAAAATAGCAAGTCCTCATCTACCAAGCCCCCCCCCCCCCCCCCCCTCGAGCAGCCAAACCTCTCTAAAAATCCTAAAATCAGTTCAGAGTGCTCAGTTTGCCTTGGTCACCCAAGTGACGATGGTAGGTGCGTGGTATTGTTTGTCTAAAATGAGTAATCTTTGAACAATAATTCCTGGGTTGTAAATGAAGCGTGTTTTGTTCGAATTGCTTCAGTATGATCCGCCAAAGACCGCGTCAAGTTATTGGCGGTCAATAATCAGCGGGAGTGCATTGGTCTGACCTATGTGGATCGATGATTATGTGAGTTTAGTGGGTGACATTTGAATTCATCACCATCTTCCGACCTTCCTCTGCCAAAAGTACCTAACAGTTTGTTATTTCGAGTGTGTCGTGATATCATTCCTTGTATGAAAGATTTCGCAAATAAACATCCGAATGAATTGGTAGACATGGGCAGGCAGCTGGAGAGAGCTGGAAGGACCGAATGGGAAGGGATCCCCACCATCCTCCAGGAGAGTGGAGGATGGAGGGAGCGTAGCCCCCAGGCTATATATATACTCGCCTCCTGCGCCTTCCAAGGCATTCTACGCTCTCCTTAAGACGCTGTCTTATCTCTCTCTCTCTCTCTCTCTCTCTTTACCTCACTCCTCCTCGCCTAAAAGATCCCCAGACTGTTATATCCACTGGGGCACCAAAAGATCCCCAGACGTATATCCACTGGGGCACCAAAAGATCCCAGGCTGTTCTATCCACTGGGCACCTCCTAAAAGATCCCAGACTGGTCTATCCACTGGCTTGACCTAAAAGATCCCAGACTGGTCTATCCACTGGGCATGACCCTTACGCCCTTACCTCACCATCCCGTCTCATCTAATCAAACCACAACAGAGTGTTTATTGTGATTTATAATATTATTAGGGATGTGTAAGATGCGTTCAGTTCCAGGAGTCGACTACCACCAGTTCGCTCATTTCTGGGACGCGTTCTTTGGGACTCGTTCATTAGTTCAACTGAGTCCCTCTAATTATCCCGCTGTAAAAATCACGAAAACGGGGTTTGCCTATAGGTTTGATTCAATAAAATAGTTATACACATAGCTCATTATACATTTCGATGTTGGAACTGTTTTAGGTATATTCCTACCTAACACATGTTTTGCAGAAATGCACTGGGGACTAGAACGAAAACTGTTGAAATTTATGTAAGATTAGAAAAGCTTCAGAGATTAGGCTGGTAGGTATATTCAATGCAAGATAATTATCTATGAATTGAAAAATTACTACTACCTATATAACGTTTTACAACCACAGTTCAGAAACTGAGTCCCTAATTATCCCGTTCTAAAGTTATCTATACAGAGAGCTGTGATCTGTAACAGAAGGGTATTCTGTACCTGTACGAAATAATAAACCGTTGTTTAGGGATTTGCAGCGTTTTTTCGAAACGTAGGAAGTACCTATTTGTAGTAACAGAACAAGATGAAGGGTGAACGCACTTAGCAGAAAGCTAGACAGGTGACCTGTGTATTACATCGTAGATACAGTGGACTCCCGGTAATTAAAACTCTCATTAATTTGAAAGGATTCTCTGGTCCCTTGAGATTCTCTCGTTGAACTGAAAAAAACCTGTGTGTTGTGATACGCTCGGTATTTTGAAGTCCAAATGGAGGTCAGGTCCTCGGGAACTTTCTATAAATTGAAGTCAGAGGGGACTCCTCCCGTTAATTTGAAGTGAGGTGGTTTGCAAAATAGTTCGATTGATTGAAATGATGAACAATCCTGCTCTTTCTTTACCAGTTCAGTGTCGATTCATCTTCTCCAACGATTCATCGTGCAGACAGGAAGTCCTGGCTGACCACTGAGTTATTCAATGAATGGCTGACGAACTTGGACAGTGAAACAGAAGGACGGAGAATTTCGCTATTCAAAGAAGCTAAATCTTCACTGCGAAAATTACATTGTTATGCATTGAGGTCTATGGTGAATTTATGTTGATGTAAAATTCACCATGAGAGGTGGAGGTAGTTTGGATGTTGGATAGGAGTGAATTGAAAGTTGAATTTGATGTGTGTGGTTTATATGTGGTTGCGGTTAAGGGCGGACCTCCACCGAGCGTGTGATGATAGTTGTTTGGAGTGAATTTAGGTGAGTGAATTTAGATGAGTGAGTTGAGTGAAATTTGGTGAGAGTGTTTGTGTGCGGTTAAGGGCGGACCTCCACCGAGCATGTGATAAATTTCGCCAGGTTGGTTAAGGGCGAGACCTCCACCATATCCTGACTAAATTTATGTGTGTGTGTGAATTTAGAGTGTGTGTTTGTGCGGTTAAGGGCGGACCTCCACCGAGCGTGTAGTGTGTGTCATCGGGATTGGTTAAGGGCGAGACCTCCACCTAATCCTGATGAAATGTGTGAGGGTGAACGAATTTGAGAGTGAATTTGTGAAGAGTGTGTGAGCGGTTAAGGGCGGACCTCCACCGGGTGTGTAGTGTATTTCATCAGGATTGGTTAAGGGCGAGACCTCCACCAAATCCTGATGAAATGTGTGTGTGTGTGAATTTACTGTGGAATGAGAGGTGTTAGAATTTGTGAGTTGAATTTGGAGGGAGGAGGTTGAGGATAGAGAGAGAGTAGCCAGCAGCTAGGGGAAGTGTAGAATGGCGAAAATGGCGCAGGATCCGGGGTTATATAGACCCTGAAGCCACCACCCTTGTGGTGGGGCCTCAGGTTGTGTACCGGATCCTGCGTCGGTTGCCCCACTCTTACCGTTTATTCCCAGAGCCTTATTTCTACAGGTTGTTTTTAGCAAAAACTTACATCTACTTGAGTTGGAGTTCCGGGAGGGACTCACGACAAGGTCCAAAATGGGTGAACAAATTTTCCTATCCATCATGCACATTGCAAACGTTGTTGACTAGGCCCGTTTCGAATCGATGACACGGAAGAAAACATATATTATTTTCATTAATTTTTAAGTTTTATTTATTTATTGACGTGACTGTATAAATGAATAAGGCTGGATTTTGCGACTTCAAACTGTAATACAATGTTCGAGGAGTTTCAAGGTTCAGTCAAGGAATGATGTGACTTTCTCCTAGAAGAAACCTCACACTTTATATAAATAAATGCACCAATTTTTGCAAATCTCTTTAATATGAATTTTTTCCCTTGGCTCCTCTTGATAAATAAGACTGTCGGTAAATAAGTAATTTGAACTTTTCACGAGGTCTCCAGGATTTCAGTTCCGGGAGTTCCGGGAGGGACTCACGACAGAGGTCCCCCCAGTTTGAGCAAAAAAAACAAAATTGTAGGAGCTGAGGGCGCAGAGTTACAGGTGCTGAAGGCGGAGACAAACAATGTGGAGCTGATGGCGATGTGATACAATAAGAAGAGGAGTACAGGCGCTGAGGGCGACGGCAAACAAGGTGGGCGCTGAAGGCTACTTATGACTAGAGAGACTTACGTGCTAGGCGATGTTTATAGTAGAGGTTTGCTTAGTGCTAGGATACAAGGTGATTGATGAGGTATGTACAGAGGGTGCGAGGTTATAGATAGGGTACAAGGAGGGTGATGCGTAATGTACATGGGGAGGAGAGCATTGAGGAGAGGTGTCACCCTCAGTCTTCACCAACGTGAAGACTGATAGAGGGGCCCCTTCACTGTAAAGGGGGCGGTGAAGGGGGTGAGCGGTTGGGAGCCGGTACCCGGGACGTCGCGGAGAGCTGCGGCGACGTCGGGGTCCGGTGAGGGAGACGGAGGTGACGGGGAGCGGTGAGGGTGATGTTGGATCGGCAGTGGTGGAAGAGAGGCTTGGGATCGGAATGGGGTAGGGAGGGGCGGTAGGGTTGTTGATGGTGAATGAAACATGCTTGCGGAGGGGGGGTGGTTGAGTTGGGCGTGGCCGTCGGGGTGGTAGTCCTGCGTCGACCGGGTCATGGGGGCGACGTCGGCGGCGGCCGCAGAAGAGGCGTTGCGGTGGCGCCGGTTGTGGCATTTGAGTCGGGTAGTCGTGGCTGCGCCAGGTGCGGTTGCGACGAGTGCGGAGGTTGCGGCTGCGTCGGTTGCGGAGGCTGCGGCTGCGGAGGTTGTGGCTGCGTCGGGTGCGGAGGTTGCGGCTGCGTCGGGTGTGGAGGTTGTGGCTGCTTCGGGTGCGGAGGTTGCAGCTGTGGAGGGTGCGGTTGCGGCGTGGTGCCGGGGATGGTGGGTGCTTGGGTATTTCGTCGTCCGGGGCGTGCGGACGGCGTCGGCGGCGCCGGGGAAGGAGTCGTCGGGGTGAGTTGCAGGCGGCGTCGTCCGTTTCGTGCGGTGAGGCGTTGTAGGTGCGGTTGCGTCGTTTGCGGGGGTTGGCGTCGTCCGGGTCATGTGGACGGCGTCGGCGGAGGCGTTGCGGGTGCGGTGAGGCGGTTGGGTTGGTTGCGGGGGTTGCAGCAGAGGCGTTGTGGTTGCGGCAAGGCAGTGCGGTTGCTTCGTTTGCGGGAGTTGCGGGGGTTGGCGTCGTCCGGGTTATGTGGACGGCGTCGGCGGCGGCGGATGAGCAGCCGCCGGTTAGCCATGAAAGCCGCGTCGTCCGGGGCGTGCGGACGGCGTCGGCGGCGCCGGGGAAGGAGCCGACGGGGTGTGTTGCAGGCGGCGTCGTCCGTTTCATGCGGACGGCGTCAACATAGGAAGGGGCAGGCTTGTCGCAGGTGCGGAGAGGTGTTGTAGGTGCGGAGGGTGTGGGTGTTGCGGAGGTTGCGTCGTGGATGCGTCGAGGCGGGGCGGAAGCGTCGAGAGGTGGGTTGCGGTGCGGATGCGTCAGATGCGTCGCCCGGGTCGGGTGGGCGGCGTCGGCGGCGGCGTTGAAGCGGTTGTCGGTGTGTCGGGAAGATGGCGTCGTCCGGATCGTGCGGACGGCGTCGGCGTACGTAGCGGCGGAGGCGATGGTGGCGGGGGGGGAGGGGGAGTGTGTGGTCCCCCCGAGCGTACATGGAGGGAGGCCCGCCGGATTTACCGACGGGCTGCGTCGTTTCCCGGCGGCTTGTTGAAGGCGCAGGGTGGCTGATCGGTGGAAGGTGGGCGAGGGGTTGAATGGCGTAGCTCGTCTATCGTAGCGGCCGAGGCGAGGTCGTGAATGGTGTCGGCCAGGCGGAGGAGGTCGTCGTCGGCGGCGTCGAGATGGCTCGCTAGGGCGATCTGGACGGAGGCGGGAAGTGCCCGGAGCCAGAAGGTGCGGGTGACGTCGGACGTCAGTACGTCGTGGAGCTGGTGGCGCTAGCGGCGGAATAGGTGGGACGGTTTTAGATCGCCGAGGTGTTGGGGCTGCGCCAGCGCTGCGATGCGGGCGAATTTTGATGGATGGTAGATGGAGATAAGCCGATTGCGGAGGTCGTCGAAGGCGGTGGCGCTGTCGGAGGAAATGTCGGACGCTTGTCGGAGGACATCATAGGGGAGCTGTGAAATGACCCTGGAGTATCGGACCCGTTGGCTGCGAACTGCGGCGGCGGAGAAGGCGGCGTCCACTTGAAAAAACCAGAGGGTGGGGTCGTGCGTGTAGAAGGGCGGAAGGGAGGTGGGGAGTGCGGACGCAGCGGTCATGACGTCGGCGGGCGGCGTCGCAGCGGCCGGCAGGGTGGACGCGAACGTCAAGAGGGGGGGCGAGCGATTTTCTGAAGACTCCATGATGAGAAGGAAGAAGGAAGCGGGAACGCCGGTGGTTACCACTATGGTGAATTTATGTTGATGTAAAATTCACCATGAGAGGTGGAGGTAGTTTGGTTGTTGGATAGGAGTGAATTGAAAGTTGAATTTGATGTGTGTGGTTTATATGTGGTTGCGGTTAAGGGCGGACCTCCACCGAGCGTGTGATGATAATGTTGTTTGGAGTGAATTTAGGTGAGTGAATTTAGATGAGTGAGTTGAGTGAATTTGGTGAGAGTGTGTGTGTGCGGTTAAGGGCGGACCTCCACCGAGCATGTGATAAATTTCGCCAGGTTGGTTAAGGGCGAGACCTCCACCATATCCTGACTAAATTTATGTGTGTGTGTGTGAATTTAGAGTGTGTGTTTGTGCGGTTAAGGGCGGACCTCCACCGAGCGTGTAGTGTGTGTCATCGGGATTGGTTAAGGGCGAGACCTCCACCTAATCCTGATGAAATGTGTGAGGGTGAACGAATTTGAGAGTGACTTTGTGAAGAGTGTGTGAGCGGTTAAGGGCGGACCTCCACCGGGTGTGTAGTGTATTTCATCAGGATTGGTTAAGGGCGAGACCTCCACCAAATCCTGATGAAATGTGTGTGTGTGTGAATTTACTGTGGAATGAGAGGTGTTAGAATTTGTGAGTTGAATTTGGAGGGAGGAGGTTGAGGATAGAGAGAGAGTAGCCAGCAGCTAGAGGAAGTGTAGAATGGCGAAAATGGCGCAGGATCCGGGGTTATATAGACCCTGAAGCCACCACCCTTGTGGTGGGGCCTCAGGTTGTGTACCGGATCCTGCGTCGGTTGCCCCACTCTTACCGTTTATTCCCAGAGCCTTATTTCTACAGGTTGTTTTTAGCGAGAACTTACATCTACTTGAGTTGGAGTTCCGGGAGGGACTCACGACAAGGTCCAAAATGGGTGAACAAATTTTCCTATCCATCATGCACATTGCAAACGTTGTTGACTAGGCCCGTTTCGAATCGATGACACGGAAGAAAACATATATTATTTTCATTAATTTTTAAGTTTTATTTATTTATTGACGTGACTGTATAAATGAATAAGGCTGGATTTTGCGACTTCAAACTGTAATACAATGTTCGAGGAGTTTCAAGGTTCAGTCAAGGAATGATGTGACTTTCTCCTAGAAGAAACCTCACACTTTATATAAATAAATGCACCAATTTTTGCAAATCTCTTTAATATGAATTTTTTCCCTTGGCTCCTCTTGATAAATAAGACTGTCGGTAAATAAGTAATTTGAACTTTTCACGAGGTCTCCAGGATTTCAGTTTATCACGAGTTGACTGTACCTATGTGTTATGTGAACTAAGGAAGGAAGGAAGGAACCTGTGAGTGGGAAAATCGACTAGATTCCCTTTTAATTTGTGGGATCAAACTGTACGACCAACCTTCGCTTTTGCTATTCGATAAGGGCACAAGGGTGGTTGTTAGATACAGAAAGCAAAAGGGTTATCCACACAGAAAACAGGTTGAGGTAATAAACAGTCGTGGAAGAGTTTGTACAGTAGTTTGTTTCATTGATTTCTACAACTTGGGAAATTTTGGGTCGCGACTTGGGTAATAGAGTAGGCTAAGTAAATTATCTACCAGCTCATCGCATGAACATTAATTTATTGTACTGCTACATCAAATCTTATAGGTATGTAAAACTGCTTGTAGGTAGGTATACAGGGTGACCAGACGTCCTTCTTCTGGAAGGACGGTAGGTACTACTTTTCAACCCGTGGTCCTGCTGTCCTTCGGACCCCTTGGAAGGCCGCTTGAAGGTACTTCTTTTCTGAAGCGGCAACTACTTCCAAAGGGCCATAGTGACGTGAAAATATGTGCAAATTCGCTAAAGGTTGTAAACTTTTTGGTTTATTATTCTGTGTGTTTATTATTATGTATTCGCTCAGCAAAATTGTTGTAACACCCCCTCAAAATTGTTTCATTGGCGTTTCAACATGAGCTTGTGAGGTATAGTTTTACATGTTTTTTAGGGCGAGGATACCGAATATGAAGTCTGTTTTGACCAAAGAGTGGAAAATAGAGGTTCTAACGAAGTTTCAGCTCCCAAAACTCATTTTTTATGAGCCAAAAACCGGGGAAATTATCTGATATCACCATACATTTGTATAATAACAGCATTAACAGGTGAATCAAGATAATTAAATAGCACTATCAGTGACGAAAGATAATTTTTAAACAAAATAGGAGCCTAATTCTTGTTTTTTGGGAGCCAAAATTGGTGGAAACCACTAAAAATAGCTATTTCAATTATTGCGCATGAAAGGAACAATAAATGAACAGCCAGAATTTCTGTAGGTATGTACCTACTATATAATAATAAACCCATGTGACAAGGACTTTGCAGCGTTTTAAACATACGTTTATACTCCACAATTCCGGGTCTCATTTTCGACATTTCAGTAGCCATAGGAGAGCCTGAACTTCCTATATATATTCTACGAATTTTAACACAATCAGACCTACCGGAATTCGGTATTGGTTTATTATTCAGTGAATAATACAGCTATGTATTCGCTCAGCAAAAATTTTTTATAACCCCTTCAAAATTTTTTCTTTTACGTTTCAAGGTGAGTAGATTCCAAATATGCAATGCCCGTCCGCATTACGCCGTATTGTGCATAACTACTTCATTTTCGGCCTAAAAAAATTCGTTCTTTCGCAAGCAGGCTCCATTTGGGCCCTAGTTATGCCCCGAATTTTTCAGCCTGATAGGAATATACCCAAGGGTGTTACGGGTGAAAAATGGGTGTAAAAATAGGGTTTTTTGGTGTTTTAATAAAGTGAGCTTTTGAGGTATCTTTTTTCCATGTTTTTTAGCGCGAGAAGACCGAAAATGAAGTCGGTTTTGACCAAGAGTGAGGTTGTAACGAAGGTTCAGCTCCCAAAATTTATTTTTTATGAGTCAAAAACCTTGGAAATTATCTGAAATCACCATCAATTTGTATAATAACACTAGAAAAAGTGTCAACAAGTGAGTCAAGGCACTTAAATGGCGCTATCAATGATCAACGATATTTTGAAAAAAAGGAGCGTAATTTGTGTTTTTGGGGGCCAAAATCTGGGAAACCATCAGAAATAGCAATTTCAATTATTGCACATGAAAGAAACAATAAATGAACAGCCAACATTTCTGTAGGTATGTCCAATAGAATAATAAACCCATGTGACAATGACTTTGCGGCGTTTTCTTTGGTTTTCCCCCTATCTCACTTGTTCCTGGCACGTTTTATGGGATTACGCTTTCACGGATGTCAAGTGTTTTAGTATAATGTAACAAGTTTCGCATTTGTTTCCTAGATTTTGGTTCGCTCTCTCGCGATAGAACTCGTTTTGCAGAGTATTATATTGTTGTGATTATCCATCCGTATCTCATCAATATACATCCAGTCGTCTTAGTTCTGTATTGATCGCCTTTTTGTCGTAGTTTCGCTGTAAAGACCATCGGATAACATCGCCTGTTCAAACTCCGTATCGCTCACTCGAACCGCAAATCGAGTTGAAACCCTTGTTAGTAACCTCTAACCAAACACGGTCTCTTAATTTGATTATTCGTCAATTGGCCTTCCAATGTTTGTTTCCCCCAGCGGGTCCACAAATCATTTATGAAACTACTCCGAAACCTGTTTTCGGATGATAAATGGAATGGGAAGGATCTGCTTTCCAGTGGGATCTTTAATTGTAGTAGTAGGTTAGTTGGCGCGGGTGACTTGGAACGGGCGGGTGACTTAGCCCGCTTTGAGGGACTTTCAGATTTTTTGTGTTGTCAACATTGGAATGAGATCTATCACGTTCCTCATCACCATGCTTCATTCTGTGGTTGTTTTGGGAGGTATTGTGGGCGTCAGCAAACTTCTGGTTATTTTTTATTTTATTTTGAAAATGGTTGATTTCAAACCCAAAAGTGCTAAGGCCCGTGCCGTCATGGGGGTTAGGATTACAAAATCCTGGGCTTTTACTGTGGATGCTCATTCTTGTTAGGTAGTACAGGGTGGGGCAGAAAGATTTGCTTATTTCGAAATTTCGCCACTAGGTGAGGGGTGGTCGGATTGAGGTGGGGATGGTCCCGTTAGAAAGGGGGGTTCCTGAAGTTTTGTTTCCCCCCATGGCAGTTGTCGTCGTGCGTTGGTCGGTGGAGCAGCGCGCGTTTGCCGTCGAGGCCTATTTTTCTAATGGCCGCTCAGTTGTCGCCACTCAACGTGCCTTCCGGACTCGGTTCGGAATTCATCCCTCGGGACCCGTTCCTGGCCGGCAATCAATTGTTTCGTGGGTGGACTCTTTCAGGGATAGTGGGAGTGTAAAAAAAAAACCGACTGGATCTTCGAGGACAGCCACAACCCCCGAAAATGTGGAGAGGGTGAGGGAGGCAATGTTACTGCGAATGCAGCTCGCTACAGGCTCATGCTTGAGGAGTTTTTCATCCCAAAACTCGAAGAAATGGAACTTGGGGATGTGTGGTTCCAGCAGGACGGAGCCACGGCACACACAGCCCGATCTTCAATGGAGTTTTTGAGGGAACATTTCGACGGGCGCCTCATCTCCTTGAGGGGTGACATTCCGTGGCCGGCGCGCTCCCCAGATTTGACCCCATGTGACTTTTTCCTGTGGGGTTATCTGAAATCCCTGGTTTACACCGACAAACCACGGACCCTGGAACACCTTAAGACCAACATTCGCCAAGCCATCGCCAACATACCCATCGATATGCTCGAGAGAGTGGAGAGAAACTTTAAAAATCGGTTGGATCAGTGTATCGACAGTGGGGGCCGGCATATGACCGATGTGATTTTTAAAGCCTGATGAAAAAAAAAATTCAAGATATGTAGAATCCAATAAAAAAAGAATTTTGTCAATATCTGCAGTACTTTTTTTGTAATCGACCTTTCAAATAAGCAAATCTTTCTGCCCCACCCTGTAGTAGGAAGGTTCCTCTCCTTTCCAAGTCAATTTGTTGATTTTTAATCAAAATTCAGTCACAAGTTGTTATTTTGATGGTGACTTGGAGCACAGACTGAGTGATCCAAGTCACCCTCATTATTGAGCTCTTGTTTTCTTGTGCTGTTTAGCGCTGTTACAAGCCACCCGATTTGAAGCATTCTTTTTGTGTGTGTTCCTGTCCACAGAACAGGAGACTGTGTGTGTTCCTGTCTACCAACCTACTGATCTGTTTTGAAATTTGTTGTAGCACAACACCATGAGGAAAAGTTCCTTTCTTTTCTATTCACGTTCTTTTTTTTTATGGTTGTCAGTTCTTAATCGCTTTAATAATACTTTTTTAAGACTAATCGACAGTTTTTAAGACTGAATGAAGACTGGATGGAAAAAGTGCCTTTTTATTTTGTAATATTTTCAATAAAAGATTCGTTTTCTGTTGTTTAAAAAAAAAGTATTTTTTCCTGAACCATTGTAGAACTTTTTTTTAAAGTTAAACACCGTTCCAAGTCACTTTAGAGCCCAGAACACTTGCAACAAAGGGATTTTTGTTTGGTGTTCCAAGTCACACGAATTCGCAGAAAAAAAATGATTAGTAATAAAAAATTTAAAAAAACTGGTGTCATTGTATTCTCTAGGCAGCCTTCGACCTTCTACGACCGCAACCGTATTTTTAAACGCATTATTTTGGCCGGAAGAGTCTCTGAAAGTTCAAAAGTGTTCCAAGTCACCCGCACTGATATAATAATAATTCTTTTTCTGGGCTATTGTCTGTTGATTTAAGTTCTGCAGTCCTCTGTAACGGACCTGCGCTTTGTTTGGTAGTTTGTAATCATTCTGCGACATCTCCCTTTTGACATGGATATGTCTTTTGATATGTCAATAGAGAGTTCCTAAAGACTAAAGTCGGGAAGATGTGTTCGGATTTATCTCAACTGCGCATGCGCGTCGCCAAAGTTCAAACTTATTTCCTTAAGTTCGACTTATTCGGCCTTATACATAAGGCGCGTTATCTCCCAGGGCACAAACTTTAGGAATCGTCTTTAACCTTACTCAGGGGTAACAGTGCACAGCTTTTTGCCGCGTTTTGTCGTTTTTTTTTTTAACGCGTCATGTGTCGTCGGTCCTCGCCATCGCCAGCGTCTTTCAAAGTTACTCCAAGCGTCTTTCAAAGAATTTGCTAGATTGTTGCGATATCAACTTAGGATAAAAAAGTGATTTTGATGTTCAAAATACACCTCAAAAGCACTTATAATATCGTCATCCGACAACAGTCCTTGTCCGTTGAGGTAGAGGCGAAAAAGATTTTCAAGCTCTTCCATGATGAACTTGAAATAAAATAGAATAAACTAAAAATGAAATGGAAACGGAACGACCAGGAAAGAAAGGCAGCTGAAGCTGAATGGATTTCGCGTTGTGCTAAGTTAAGTGACGTTACTTTTTAATTCACTCCTACCCCCACCACTTCTGTCAAACCGGACTTATTGGTTAGCATCCAAAGTTAACTCGCCTTAGATGTGGCCAAAAGATATGGCCGTTCCCTAATGAACTTATCTCTTAGGAACTCTCTATTAGTCCTGGGGTCTTGCAAAATTTTGCGACACAAAAAAATGCAACGTTTCTATTTCGGTCGATTTTCACGTACAACCAACCCGTTGGTATGTAAATGTAACTTCCGCAATTTTCATCGCACAGAAATCGTTCGCCACTCGTTGGAAAGCTCTTGATTTATGTGAAAAATGTACACATCTCAAGCTACAAACTTCCCCCTCCTTACGCACCTGGCTACATTCCTAAACTAATTTGATCGAACTATAAACAAAATTTCCGTTTGGCAGAAACATGAATGCATAGGTTTTATAAACGATTTCCAACACGACCGAATGACGCTGTACTAGGAAATACGTGACACTAGCGCTCTTATCACATTTTATTGTTATCATTTCTTACTCAATTTCATTTATACAGTTTACTGAAGTTACTGAATACCGTGAACGTTTTTGGCGCAATTCCCGTGGTGGTAGAGACTTGAAATTTGGCATGTCGCCTCCTTAGAACTTACACTTTAAGCAGCATAGGGCCGGGATCAGCTGAGTGGCTCCTGAAGCTAATTTCTATGATATTCACTGTATGAAGCCGTAATCTGGTAGGAAGCCTCCTTAGGACTTACACTTTAAGCAGCATAGGGCCAGGATCAGCTGAGTGGCTCCTGAAGCTAATTTCTGTGCTATTCACGCTATGAAGCTGTAATTTAGTATGTTGGCTCCTTAGGACTTTAACTTGACACTGCCCAGGCCCCGGAACAGCTGAGTTGCTCCTACAGCTAATTTCTATGCAATTCACTCTATGAAGCTGTAATTTGGTATGTAGCCTCCTTAGGACTTTAACTTGACACTGCCCAGGCCCCGGAACAGCTGAGTTGCTCCTACAGCTAATTTCTATGCAATTCACTCTATGAAGCTGTAATTTGGTATGTAGCCTCCTTAGGACTTTAACTTGACACTGCCCAGGCCCCAGATCAGCTGAGTTGCTCCTACAGCTAATTTCTATGCAATTCACTCTATGAAGCTGTAATTTGGTATGTAGGCTCCTTAGGACTTTAACTTGACACTGCCCAGGACCCGGATCAGCTGAGTGGCACCTGAAGCTAATTTCTATGCTATTCACTGTATGAAGCCGTAATTTGGTGCCAAGAACTGAATATGATGGCATATTTGAGTTTGTCAGAGAAAATGAATACCATTTTATTCCAATAATTCTATGTGGAGATCTGAATATTGATCTCAAGAGCGGTGACCGTGTGAAGTTTCTTGAGTTTATGAAGGAAACATTCAACCTTGAACTGAATACGATCCAGAAATTTCAACAAGGAGTAACACGCGTATTGATGCTTTTTTCACACGCCACATCGAGTATAATATACAAACTAGGAATTACATTTCATATTTTTCATACCACTACTTTACTCAGCATTACTGATGTATCAATCCCTACATGTAGTGCATATCGTTAGAATGAATAAAAATAATATTTTGTCAGTGTAGTTTACTTTTTTTCACGACTTTAATCATCAATCACTCTATGCAAATTACTTTATTTCTCCCTTACTGCTAAAAACAGACATATCCATGATCAGATGTATCTGCATGCAGTGTAGATACTCGTCATCAGTTTACTGATGATTTGCGGGTTTTGGAATCTACGCACCTTGAAACGGAAAAGAAAAAATTTTGAGGGGGTGTTATAAAAAATTTTTGCTGAGCGAATACATAGGTGTTCGGTCTGGTAAGTCAAGAGAAAATAGTGCTGGGACAATACCACATTTGTTTTGGGTGATAGCAAATCCGTGAATCCTTTCACCAAAACGTCATAGGAGAGCTTGTTGACGGAGTTTTGGGGCCCAAGAAAAGCAGACAAGTTGTTGAAATGGATAGGCCCAATTGAGTTCTATAAGTACCTGCTGAAAAAAAGAAGCAATACTCCTAAACCAATGACGCTCGAAAGTCCCGATAATACTACCGATACTATGTAGTACTATACTACACATGGAATCTGTATACTCTTAAATAAACTTCACGGAATCTCCGTCAAGAGAGTACTTGTTTGTTATGCCGACATTAGATTTGCTGACACTGACGTCACATCATCTCCAAAGATGATATATTATCTTTGCGGCTATCATATTATGGTCACAGTGTTTTGTCGAATCATCGAACTTTTTTCCTATCACAAACCGCCAGGAGAGCTGGAGGATTGATGCGGCTGCCGCTTCATAACGAGTGCGCATGTGCCAAGACTTGGACGGTTTTCCTGGCCACTTCTGGTTAGCTTTTACTAATACGATCCGTAGATCAGCAGTAATCACCTTGCCCCGCGATGCTGCATTATCAACAAGATGAGTCACTGTGAAATCAAATTATTGAATTCCGCAGTTTTCTTTTTCTTTCCTCAAGTTCCGAATTAGATAATATCTAGGTAAAACCCCCCCAAAGGCGGACACGCCAAGCCTAAATTTCAGCTTTGCTCATCCGTTTTTTATTAAGTTTATATAATTTTCAACTTCGGAGGGCGTGATTGGGACTACAAGCTAGTTCTTTTTCCACCTTGTTTGCTAGAACTTGAGTCAACATTATGAAAATATTGAATAATCGAATATATTCAATAAGCGCACCAATGACGGACATAGCGAAAATCATAAAGCTCCTAATGCGGACGCTTGAAATCCAAGGCGGACGGGTGAAAGTAGAAGAAAATTACGACTTCAGTATTACTTAACTCACTTCTACAAGAATGAATGTAAGTAGGGGAGCTTTAGATGGATACTTCAAGTAGGCATGTACTCACATTTTATTAAAAAATCATGAAGGTAGATAATTGCTCTGTATCGCTCACATATCGGTGAAATTTCAGAATTTGTAGAAGACGTTAAGGAAAATGTTAAACCATTAGCGGGAGAAGGAATAACCATTTTTACTGGCGATATAAATCTGAATATTATTTGTGATGAATTTAAAATTGCATCACGGTGTGAGGGAAATTGCCCAGGCGGTTATGAGCGAATCACCACCGACGTCTGGGATCTTTTTGGTGAGAGGAGAGGTGAGTGATAGAATTTGCCTAGGCGGTTATGAGCGAATCACCACCGACATCTAGGATCTTTTGGGAGAGATGAGAGGTGAGTGGTAGAGTTTGCCTAGGCGGTTATGAGCGAATCACCACCGACATCTAGGATCTTTTGGGAGAGATGAGAGGTGAGTGGTAGAGTTTGCCTAGGCGGTTATGAGCGAATCACCACCGACATCTGGAATCTTTTGGAAGAGGAGGTTGCCTAGGCGGTTATGGGCGGACCACCACCGACATCTAGGTTCTTTTGAGAGGAGGAGAGAGCAAGGTAGAGGAGAGAAGAGAGAGCTGGTTAGAGGAAGTGTCGAATGAAGCTAAAGTCGCAGGATCCAGGGTTTTATAGAAAAGGGAGGCCTCTCCCTCCAACCCCCTGTTAGGGGTTGGTGGTGGGGCTCCAGGTTGTGTACCCTGGGTTCTGTGGCTTGTCTCCCCACTCGATTTGTTTATTGACGGAAACTAACTTTTGTGTTTGAGTATTGGTGAGAACTTAATTTAGAGGAGTGATCCCGGGAGGGACTCACGACATTATTGATAATAACCCAGGTCATGAAATCACAGATTACTATGACTTTATGCATAACTCCGGATTTATTAGTTGGATTGATGTACCAACAAGGGGTAACAGCTGTCTTGATCACATAATGGTGAAAGCACCTAGAGGTGAGTTTGCACGTTCGGAATCAGCTATCATGAACAATATAAGTATGACAGATCATTTTCCCGTAGCTTTCAAAATAAAGCAAAAGCTTAGAAACACTGAATCTGCGCCAAAACCCAACTACGAGTATATTAAGAGAATCAATTATGATTCATTGCACGAATTAATGATGCATGTAGACTGGAGTCCTGTTTACTCACAATACAATGTAAACCTAGCATATGAACTATTTATCACAATCGTGAAAAACTGCATAGAGCTGAGCTCCACATATGTTGGACCGAAAAACCATAAACAGCGCAAACTAAAACCATGGATTACCACTGCCCTAGTGAACAATAAACAAAAGGGATAAAATGGGTAAAAAACTGCAACGGAACCCTAATGATCAAAATCTAAGAAATATATACACCAACTATCGTAACAAACTTAAATCTCTTCTCTGTCACGCAAAAAATTATTACTTCAGATCACAACTTGTCGCATCTAACAACCCTTCTAAAGTTTGGAAAACAATTAACACGGCACTGGGCAAAAATCTCAAAGACCCGATTGTGATCAAGAAATTAATTTGTGATAGTGAGGAAATTCAGGACCCCAGAGAAATAGTCAATAGGTTGAATGATTTCTTTACATCAGTAGGAGAACAATTAAACTCAGAATTTCTAAACTATCAGCCAACCAGAGATCTTCCAAACATGGCTTCATCTAAAATGAGTTTTAGGACCACTACAACAGAAGAAGTGTTCAAAGCTATTAAATCAATCAGGGGTGGGACAGGTCCAGGCTGGGACGGAATATCATCCAACGTGATTAAAAGGCACTATTTTTAAAGTCCCCTCTTACTCACTTGATTAACCTGAGCTTATTACAGGGTGAATTTCCAAATTGCCTCAAAATAGCTACAGTGCGGCCTCTGTATAAAAAAGGACCAAGACCACTAGAAAGTAATTACCGCCCTATTTCGCTGCTATCAAACTTTGCGAAAATATTTGAAAAAATAGCCAAGTCGCAACTAATAGAATATCTCGAATCCAATAATCTCTTATCCCCTATCCAGTTTGGATTTCGACAGCACATGGGAACAGAGGAAGCGCTAGTTAATCTAGTAACGGAAATAACAAAGGGGCTCCACGAAGGAGGCAAAATAATATCAATATTCATTGACCTTACCAAAGCGTTTGACTCTATATAAACATCGAGATTAGTCCTTAAGCTTGAAAGAATTGGGCTTGATAAATCTGCAGTTAGATGGTTCGAATCATACCTCACAGATAGACAGCAATATGTGCAAATTCAGGATATTGATAGCAATCTACATAAAATCTGCTTTGGGGTACCGCAAGGATCTGTCCTTGGCCCAATTTTGTTTCTGATACATATAAATGACCTTTTTAATATGAACTTGAGATGCAAATTTTTAGCTTTTGCTGATGATATAGCTATTGTGATAAATGAGAATACCTGGGAGCTAGCGCATTCTATCGCAGAAAGGACTGTCTATGAAGTAGCCAAATGGTTTAGCACAAATAGTCTCACTATGAACCTTTCGAAAACCAAGTACATTACATTCTCAATAAACAAAACAGGACTTCCAAATGACTCTAAAATCAAAGTGCACAAGGAAAACTGTGGCGTAGTAAGAAATTTGTGCAGCTGCATGGAAATAGAAAGGCTGAATACAATAAAATACCTAGGAGTGCACGTGGATCAGCATCTCAAGTGGAAGGATCATGTAGCTGAATTAGTGAATAAAATCAGGAAATCCATGCACTACTTTCTGATACTACGAAGATGGCTAACGAAAGAAAACCTTAAAATGGTGTATTATGCTCATGTATACAGCATTTTAACTTATGGTATCATTGTCTGGGGAGGTACTTATGCGCCAACCTTTAATAGTATAAACATAGCAATGAATACAGTTTTAAGAATTGCAACTAATTCCCATAAACGTACGTCAACTAGTTACCTATACAAACACTTCGGTGTTCTCACTCCCAGAATGGCTTGTATTCACAGAACTGTTTTATATGTGCATAAACACCTGCATTTATTTACTGAACAAGCGGTGATTAGACCGACGCGAACAAATGCCAACTATGCCCTCCAGATACCACAGGCGCATAATGATTTCTACACTCGACAATTTCCATGGCTAGCTCCAGCCCTATTTGAACAGTTACCGCTCCTAACCAAGACTTCAACATCAACAGGAACATTTAAAAAACTAGTTCTAGAATATTTTGAGCTTGAAAATAACGAAAGTGTTGTTATAAATAAGTTTAAATTAGGATAAAAATACAAATCAGCCTTCGTATCATTAAGTGTATTTACTAACTACTCTGTAAATACTGTTGGTTCTTGATCAATGTAACTCATTCTCCAAATACTTACGGTGTGTTTTTTCATGGAACCTGCTGGTACATACATACGCAGTAATAAAAATAGTGGTGGAAGAGACGAGCCTGGACGGGTCATTGACCTTAGGCTCATAAACCAACATAAGTTTAGATCTTGTATTATGTATATAGACTCTCTAAAAAACATTATATTTGTTGTATAAAGTATTTGCTGAATAAAAAAAAATTGAAATTGAAATAATAATAATTCGTCTTTAAAGCACGTGAAAACATACAAAATTAAATTAATGGGGCATTTTTTAACTGAATTTGGTTGGTACAACCACTGCCCAAGTGCCTTAGTAAATTAAAAATATTTCATGTAATTCTGAGTACGGTTTCTATCCTGGAGGCAGGAATAAGTGTTTGCACAGTAGCGCAGTCCTTTTTCAGTTTTAAAATCTCACACCCTGTTTTCTTCATTTTCATCGTTGCCATCACTAATGAACCTTATTTTGCCTATTGCCTAAATAAAGACAAGGATATGTGTAAGCATATAGGTAAAATAGCACCAAAAGAGTGATATAACAAAATCTTTTATATTCCTATACATATGTCCATATCTTTAATATGTTCTGTAAGTACTCAACTTCAGCCTTCAAGTTAGGATGATTGATATAATATGTATTCAAAATATATTATCGTTAGAAAATTCCTTATGTCGTGTCCGTCTCTCTATTGGAAGTGGGGGATTGAGCAGTCTTCACTTCGACTTTCTTGTGCTAAAATCTGATTTTCTTCATTTTCCTCAGCTTTTAGTTGGTTTTTCCCCCTTTCGTCTCTCTGGTCTGACGCTTTTATCTTCATCCTTTCCATTTTCATGTTGCCTGTAAATAAGTATTAGTGCGTGGATATGAGAGAACCCCATATATACAGAAATATCATTAGATGTTGTGACACTTATTTGATGATCAAAAACATTTATTCACAAAGCGATAAGCCTAAGGTGGGACACGAGGTTTTGCATAATTATATGAATAGTACCTGTTAGGCTACTATTTGTTTTCAGACGGATCATCTCTTCCTGCTTGCTCTCTCGTTTCATGGATTTAAATGATCTGCAGGACTTCAACGTGCCCACTTCCAAGGCCGTCGCTCTCTTCTAACGCATCCTCTCTTTCTAAATCATCGTGCAATAGCACTTCATTAATTGTTACACCAAGGCCATCCGTGAAGGTTTCATCAACAGTAATTTCAACAGACCTACTTAATTCCATGTTTTCCAATTGAAACATTTGAAGACGAACAATCAACGTATCATTTTATTCGTCCATTCTTTCTTCTGATTCTCTCCTTTCTAGAATGTCTTCTTCATTACTGAAATTCGAGCCAGGGGATCCTTCGACTACTTCAATGTGTTCTGCAATAGACACTTCTGAAGGTATCCATTTTTCTTATTCAGAAGAAGTCGGTGAAACGCTCCTTTGATGTTCTGTGTTTTATTTTCTTCTGCACTGTATTTTTCTTTTTCATTGATGCTCTTTCTTCTGACTTTATCCGTTTCAATTGCCCTCCCTCATCCTTCTTCTTTTTCCTTTCATCCTCTCTCCTTGCTTTCGCTCCCTGTTCTGCTAACTTCTCAGCTGTTTTGGTTGTGTTATACTCTCGCCATGTTTGGGACGTGACGACACTACGCCTCATGTCTTCCTCTCTTTTTTGAGGGCTGAGAGCCAGGCCACTAAAGCGCTCGTTTGAATGGGCTGGGTACATCAGGAGCAGCGTTGTTCGCTGTTGTTGCGTATTGATGGACGCTGAGGTGCTGGGTACATTAAAAGCGCAGTCACTCGTAGCAGTTTCTTTCGGTGCAGAGGTGCTGGAAACTTCAATAGAGTTTGAACTGTTGAGATCGAATGCTGAGTTTGAATCAGGATTCTACAGCTCTCTGGTACCAGGAACTTCCACCCCAGCTTTGATTCTGCTTTCTTCCCAAAACAAAAACAATGACTAATAATGAACCTAAACGGATATGACGATCCAATGAAGCTTATTGTTGACAGAATCGCTGGAAGTTGCCGCACCCGCCGTTTCTCATCATGGGGATGTCGAACCCAGCTGATTATGAATTCATTACCAACCTTTAAGTTGGAAATAGTATTATCTAAGCAAGCGAGTGAGTAGCGAATCTCTAACCTATGTTCATAAATACTGATTTATTGATGAATAGTTCCATCCTTCACCCACGCAAGGACAATGAATCAGTTGTGAAAAGCTCCTAGCGTGGTGCACATTCTCTCTCCCGACGATTTTAAATCTTTATCGACGATTTTGGTTTATTATTTTCAATAATGAACCATTGGAATCGAGCATGAAAAAAAAAAATTCTTACCCCCCCTCAAAATTTGATGGTTTACGTTTCAAGGTATGTAGAATCCAAAACTGCAATAAAAATATTTCTGTATGTCCGCCGTACGCCGTACGCCGTACGGGCCACTTTTCTTAGTTACCATGATTATATCTTGGGAACGAATGAACACTTTTTCAATCATTTGAAACGCTTCGCACGAAAAGTAAGCAGTATGTTAATCTGTACAGATAACCTTTTTTTCTTGAATCATAGTTTTGGTTAGTGGCAGTTATAAAAAAAAGTGAATTATAGAAGTTTCTTTGGGAATAGCTGCTTCAGGTAGAAAAGCATAGGGAAATCACCGAAAAATCTCATTTTCATATCAACCTATCGATACTGTTTAGTCAATGATGATTTCGCCTGTTCAAGAATTGTTTGGATGAGGCAGATGCGAATTGGAGGTCCCGCCCATGTGATGATAAATCAGGTTAATAAAAATGTAAAGAAACAGTTTTCAGTTTTAACGTTATTTTTCACTGTTTCTGATATAAATCAGGATCTCGGTCTTCTCGCAAGAAACATGTCCATTCCAAGTTTATTGCCTCTCATTATTGTTTACTGATTATTAAATACATGAGTTCTTTATGTCGTTGTCACATCATCCTGTGATTCCATCCTGAGATAACCATCAATTTTTATAATGCATTAAAAAGCTGTTAACAAGGATTTTTAAATTTAGTAAGATTTATTATAGACTAGCCAGAAAGCCCGTTGTGTGGAATATAACCGGTAGCTGCGGAGCCCGCACAGCGAATCGGGAAGCCCACCCCGTAGAACCTTCATTCCAAATTTGAGCCTTGTAGGTTTAAAGGAGAGAAATTAGCCTCAGAGCTCACTTAGCCGATCAGGGCAGGGGCCCACTTTGCCATTCTTACCCAGCAGTCCCACAGAACGTAAGCTACATTCCAAGCTCCTCGTGGGTTGAAAACGAACAAAAATTTGCCTCATATGCTCATATGCCTCAGCCGATCAGGGCAGGGAAACCAAACAATCCCGTCACGAAAGAAAGCCTCTAATCTACATAATCGTAGACTAAACCAAACAGTCCCGTCGCCAAGGGACGCCATCATTGACGACAAAGGACGAAGTTTCGAAGATTTTCACATACCCGCCGGTGTTTCATGAGCGAGTTGAAGAACACCCGATCAGTATCCGATGAGCCGCTTGACCTTGATTAACACATGTCGTGAGGGGTTGTGTTCTGCTTACGACATGGCGGTTGAGGATGAATGAGGATGAAGTTGACGTGCTCCGTAGGAGTATTTTGACTAAAGCCCCGGGGTTTTCACCACAGCAGGAACTTGAGGTAGTGGCTCCCCGCGGTTTTCACCACAGCTGGTACTAGATGAGGAGGTATCCCGCGGTTTTCACCACAGCTGGTACTAGATGAGGAGGTATCCCGCGGTTTTCACCACAGCTGGTACTAGATGAGGAGGTATCCCGCGGTTTTCACCACAGCAGATACCAGGAAAGAGGGGGGCACCCCGTGGTTTTCACCACAGCGAGTGCATGAGAAGGTAGGAGAGAGAGAGGTCGAGAGCGAAGTCGTAGGTCGAGGGTTGGTCGGTCGAATGACGAGCTGGGCCAAAAGGTCTGCTTATATAAGCCCGTTTCCACCCGTCCCCCGTCCACAGTCGGCCGTTATGACCGTTCAGGAGCGATGGCGGTTGGTGGAAGGAACCCTTCCCCCATGGCGCTTCCCAGCTTGTCCTTCCCTTCGTTTATTTGGTAAAATCTTTCTTATTACATAGGAATGGTTAGTGAGGGGAACCACGAACACGCACGCACATCTCTTGCGTTTTATGTAATAGGATTTTACAACTGGAAAATGGTGGATGTTCTCGTGGACCATCGGCTTCGATGGTAAATCGAGTGTGGAGTGTCCATTCTTTAGTCAGCCAGATTTTGACCAGTGAGCGAAGAATTGAGGTTTTAAAATTATTTGGGCCCTGGTTATGCTCCGAAGCTCGGCAGCCGGATCCGAATACACCCATGGGTGTTAGGGTGGAAAATGGGTGTGCAAAGTGGTTTTCGAGGGTTTTTTTGAGGTTTTAGTGAACATGAGCGTGTGAGGTATCGTTTTCGATGTTTTATGAAACTAATTCCTGGACCGGCACCAGTACTCTATTTCAGCGTTTTTCCTCTACTTGGGGCGCTGAGCCAATCACAAAATGAAGAGATCACATCTGCAAGGCTAATGCCGCTAAAGCTAATATTGTCAGCCTTAAGGGTAAGGCAGACTTGAAGGGGCTTGATCTAGTCTAGTTTAAGCCGCCTTTCTTCACCACCCTCCTTCCCACTCTCACGGTTTAATGAAGTTGGGCTCATTCTGTTGACATAAGGGGAAGGAAGCTGGTAACATCTACCGCTTTCGGGCAGAAACCTTCCATCGGCTAAGTCCGACTTTGTGGGGATTAGGGCATCTTTGCAATGCAAAATTCAAATTCTCCTTGAATAAGGAAAACCTTTATCTTGACCAGCCGATCGATATGTTTTATTAGGCGACCGTTTCAAATGTGAACGGTCAGGAAATCCTTTGTAGATGCAAAACAGATCGGTGGCATTAAATTAACTTTGGGTACCTTCCCTGAGCTCATCAATAGCAAGTCTGATTATTAGTAACAAATAGCCATATCAGCATTCAAGTTGGCTTTACCCTCAGATGTCGTATCTAGACCCCCCCCCCCAAAGTGCGGACTACTTGGTATGAAATGTGCTCTGCGGTTTATCCACTGAGGAGTAGATGCCCAGTTCGGTCCTTATGGTCTTGTATATACCTTTCGTCCTTATAATATTTCTCTTTAAAATTCACCCTTCGACTCGTCTCAGAACCCGTATGTCACCTTACTGAAACCCGTTGCTGAACCCTTCCAATCAACTTCCACGATTCACAGGAGTTGCCATTTAACTTGGTGCAGTTCCTGGCCAGGTTGCTGTGAATCGTGCAACACATCCCAATAATGGTTGGAAGTTCCCCGTTCGACTGTTTAACCATCGAAATCAATTTTTGAAAGTACAGGCTCTTTTCTAGGGAGCAGATTTTTAGCAAAACACCCTGTGTAGACCGACCGCTTCTCAACTGTCGTACTCGGTTCATTGTACACTCTGCTGATCCCACATAATCAGGCGCAGCCGCTCAACGCATCCCATCCGTAATAGCAGATATAATAAGAGAGAGCTAGGACAGCGATCTCCCTGCCAATGTCAAGGGTATGCTAAACCTGTGACATATTGATGAAGCAGCTGATGGTACAATCTTTGGGAGTTCGCAACGAAAAACGCTGCAAATTATCACACAACGGTTTATTATTTAAGATGCCCCTTCTGCGTAGATCGCTGTTTACTGTGGTCAGTACCCTCGAGCTCCCTCCAGAAAGCCCTAAATGGAGTACTGGAGCCGGCCCGGGAATTAAATTTTCATACAAATGCGCGGGATTCAATAATTCAATCATTAATTATTTATAGTTATTCACGAAGCATAAGGTAAATAATAAACCGTTGCGTAACAATTTGCCCGTTCATCGGTTGTTCAAGTTGCAAAATCACCTATCAACAAAATCCAGCCCCTTCTAGGTAGATGGTATAATGAACCGTTTTGTAATAATTTACCGTGGTGTAATAATTTACCGTTGGGCAATAATTTACCATTGTGTAATAATTTACCCATCAATAATACTTCAGCGTTTGTTCAAGTTTCAAAAGTACTCACCAACAAAATCCAATAGAGCCATCATTTTTCAAATGAAATAATATCGCAGAACAACCAACTCGACTTCATACAGCCATCCGTGATTACAATCAGGTGCTCCCTAGCGATGATATCTGGGCTGGATTTATACCGTTTGATAAATGATCATGTTGACTAATCTTTTCGGTACAATCCTCCGGGTGGTCTCAAAATTTTTTTTAGTTCAAGATCAATTTAAAACCGTAAAAAATACCCTTCTGTTGAAAGTTTTCGAGCTACAGCGTTCTAAAATTCAACCCCTTGGAGATGACTGACAGTATAACGCCGAGCTTCGAGGACCATTGGAGCATTGTACGTTCAGCCGTTGGTTCACAGTAAGGCCCAGAAGTTTGCACCGACAGGCTTTTTCAACAGGAGGGCGAATGAAATTGTATACACTCAGCCCAGATATCATTGCTAGGGAGCAACTGATTATATTCACGGAGTATGAAGTCGAGTTGGTTGTTCTATGATATTATTTCATCTGAAAAATGATGGCTCTTTCGGATTTAGTTGATAGGTACTTTTGTAACTTGAACAAACGTTGAAGTATTATTGGGTAAATTATTACACAACGGTAAATTATTAAACAACTAAATTATTACACAACGGTAAATTATTACACAACGGCAAATTATTACATAACTTTTTATTACACTATACACGCAGAAGGGGCATCTATACAGGTAAATTATTAGACAACGGTTCATTATTTACCTTATGCTTCATGAATAACTATAAGTAATTAATGATTGAATTACTGATTCCCGCGCATTTTTATGAAACATTTTCCGGGCCCGCCTCAGTACTCCATTTATGTCTTTCCTGGGTGGAGTTCGATGGTATTGATCACAGAAAACGGTGATCTACGCAGGAGCATCTATACAGGTAAATAATAAACCGTTGTGTAATAATTTGCAGCTTTTTTATTGCAATTTCGGATTGTACTTACCTTGAAACGTCAACCATCAAATTTTGAGGGGTGATTAAATTTTTTTCTTTCATGCTCGTTTCCAAAGGGTCATTATTGAAAATAATAAACCAAAATTTAGCATCTGCCTTCCGTTCAGGGTTCGAATCCATCAGTTGGTGCTAAATTTTTTCGTTGCGATACCTCAAATTTTGTATCACCTGCTTCATTGCACTACGTCACAAGACGAGTATGGTATGTGTGTTGCGGGTTCAGCATACCCTCGACCTTCGCAGGGAGATCGCTGTTCCAGCTCTCTCTTATTATATCTACTCGTAATTTCCAAGTCTGGTAGTAGTACAGTAAAACTAGTCCAAAGCGCCAAATTGTTCCAGACCCTCCCCATAGTAAGTAGTAAAAAGTTACACGATCTCGAGCGTCGGGTTTCAGGGGGGAGGGGGGGTGAAAACAGGGTGAAACGTCCTTTTTCAGTTTTTCGCAAATATCTCGGAAACTATGCGTTTTAGCGCAAACGTCACCCCATGCGGAAATGATCTACATTAAATTCTAAACAAAAATGTACATTACATAATTATGCTGAAATCAATGGTTACGGAGATATGGAGGGGTAAATATGAGATAATTTCCCAGATCAGCAAGAAAAGCTATGAAGCAGTATGAAATCGTACTTTTTCGTCTTTTTATACCTATTAATAGGTTGTAGTCGTGTAATACGAAAGTCCTGTAACACTCTAACGGTGCTAGGAGAATTTGAAACGCTCGTGCCTATTCTATAGGGTTCGGTCAAGACGTTCCAGAGAGAGGCGACACAGCAACGAGTTTGGTTTGTAGGTGAGTCATGCTGAGTTGCTGAGGCAGGCAATCGTCGAACGCCGTTCAAGCTCTAGAACAACAACTCGAAGGGCAAACCTTCGCTCTGTACAACTGTACGTTGAAATGGGGGGGGGGGGGGGTCAAGTAGGCACCTGTTTTATTCTTCTAGTTCTTCTTATACTGTTTGAAACTCCTAACTTCATTGAACGCTGCAGAATTCGATTTGTTCATTACTCGTGGATATTTCACCATCAGGCGCACTGATAAGTTTTGGTCCAGAGTCTGCAGTGACATGACGATCGAGCAGGTTCTCATGAGATCTCTGAGTAGCAATGGGACTGGTGGGAGAGGAATCACAGCGGCAACTATTGCAACGTGGATTAACTCCATGCCAACCTGTTCCCCGATATTTAAAGCGATGGAAGAATTTGCAGGAGTTCGCAGCGTCTGTTCAGAGCAGCACGTGGAGCTGCAAGAGGTGAATCAGAAGCGGAATTCCAAAGACTTGCAAATTTCATTTCTTGGCTTGAGAGCATTCATTTTTCCAAACCTCCTGAACTGTCTTCCTTTGGAAGTAGTAGGGTAGGAGATGGAGAAGAAAACATTCAGTTACATACGCTTAAAGAGAAAGTTAGCTGTGAAGTTACTAGCCGCCATCACTAAATCAGTGACAGTTCGCAACGATACGTTATGTGTAAACACCCTTTTACTCCGGATGGTGTGCAGAGTAAGGAGTGATGAGCAGCTGGCAAAGATCTTCACATTTGAATTATGTGCTTATCCTCCATCCGTTTTTGACGAATCAGGTTTGATGAGGAAGAGAAGCAGATATTTAATGGTGACAGTTTGGTGCTTGAAGCATCTGACATCTCAGACCAGGGGAAGTGTCATATATCATTGAAGAAGGGCACCTCCTCCATCGGGTAGTCTGGCAACGCCCAGCTACCTTCAAACAGATTTGTCAGCAATACTCCTGCTATGTCATTACTCACTATGCTACTGTTGTTTTTGATGGATATGAGGAAGAACACAGCATAAAAGATGAAGAACACTTGCGTAGATCACGAACTACGACTCACGTTGAAGTGATCAAGATGCAGTTAATGTTACTCTTGGGCAAGCTGAATTTCTAGCTAATGGTAAGAACAAAATGGAGCTGATATCTCTCATCACAATGCACTTGCAGTGAGCTGGGTGCAAAGTACATCAAGCACATGGTGACTGACACATCCTGCTGCTCCCGAAGACTTACTGTCCCTCATCGTCCCTCAGATGAATGCGCCCAAAACTGCGAGTATCTGAAGGGTGGTCTCTAATGTTCAATCATGTGCAGCAATTGCTCAGGAATTGGATGCGTCAACAGAGACACGCTTATCTAGGATGATGTAGATGATGATCAGGGGAAGAGAAAGATTTCCTACCACCAGAACGAATAGACTATTTGCTGCTGACTGATGATGAAATATTGATTTACTCGTGAAATTAATTATTTAATTCAAGATTGTATTGTAATTGTATTGAATTCCCCTTTTTTAATACAGATTGTTATTACAATCGTACTTCGTTGTTTTTTCACATGATGTTCCTATTTATGAATTCTATTTTTAACGAAATAAGGACCAAGTATAGTGCCAAATCAAAACCACAAACCTACGAAGTGGGGTTGATTTACCTATCACGGCATGTCAAGAAATTTGATAACTCACCTTTCGAGTAAATGGCACTGGTGTGGTATTCTTAGAAGAAACAATCACGTCAGGGATCAACTGATTCTTATAATTGAAAGAAAGCAAGGAATACTTATTAATCACAGTAAAAATGCGGTGCAAACAGGGAGCTAGCATACAGAACGAGATCCTGGGAAGCAGTGGGGGTAAGAAGAACAAAATGTGTTGAGTCACATGAGACAGTGTTGCCAAGCACCTATTTACAACATATGACTATTATAGTGATCAGGGATATGTACACATTTTGTCTTAATATCTAGTGACATTCAGTTGTATAATATTTTGATATTTACATTCACCTAAATGTCATTGTATTTAATAAAAGCGATGTCAGAGACTTAAACGGTGGGATCTCTCGTCAATCAATATTGGTTCCTCCACATAGAGAAGGAACACGAGATAGTTCTGTCTGTCCGACATATCGCTGTTTATTTGGAGATTTAGTCGGAAACCATTCGTTTCCTCGCATATAGAATGATCTGACATAATAAAGCGAATGGAAAACAGATAAGTATGATAAATATTGGGGGAAAAAGTAGGTATTTACAACTATGGGTAACTTGTATTGGACTTATTTACAATCATATACCTGAGAGGTAAACTGAAAATTATATCGTAGCAAATCAAAAACTAGGAGCGTAATGATGTCTATATACATGGATGTATATATTTTATTTATATAGGTACATTATGAGTCGCTACTATTTATATTGTAATAATTTCATGTTTTTTCGATAAATTCCAAGAAAATTTAAAAAATGGCATTTTTACCCCCTCCATATCTCCGAAACCGTTCACTTTAGCATAACCATGTGTGAGACCATTTTTGTTCAGAATTTAATGTACATTATGCTAAACTTTGTTATTTTCGAGATATTTGCAAAAAACCGTGACAAATGACCCTTTCACCCTGTTTTCACCCCCCTCCCCACCAAACCCGACGCTCGAGATCGTGTAACTTTTTACTACTTACTATGGGGAGGGTCTGGAACAATTTGGCGCTGAAGAGAACTTTTTTTTTGGATGTTCGGGTTTCAATCTAATTTTACTGTACTATAGGTACCGCGCACTAGTAACTAAGTTACTACGTATCGGGGCAATAAACAGAACAAGTTCGCCTCCTCATGCAGCACCGGTGGTGGCGTTGCTCGCGTGGTAACGCACCGCCTCTGCCGAGGAAACTGCCTACATCAGTATTCAACCCTTCATTTTAATGACATTCGAGCGCCATCACAGGTTTGCGGTTCCGTTGCCTGGGCCCCGCATATTAATTTCGCCTAAAACTAAACGCCTCTCTGATGTCACCCGTTTTCTTTCTCTGATGTAGTTCTGCACCTTCCCAAATCGAACCTCTCTCCGTTAACCTTTCTCCATTGAGTTCCACAGATCGTAACAGCGGATTCTAGATGAACAGACAATATGAGCGAATTTTAACTACTTTATCAAAGACTTTCCGCCGGTTTTAACTATGAATTGCCGTCTCGTTCCTCCCATTTGTTTTATGGAATTTATTCTGATTTTAAGCAATTTTCAAGCTGGAAAAAAAGTTCGTCATCTTACAGATTTCTCGAAGCAACTTACACAGCTACTTGAACTATCGATTATTTTCCACAGTTTTTATTTGCCCACGAGTTTGAACTCCGTTTCGCTTCTTAACGATTTTCCGAAACTTATGTTTTACCCACTTTTGACTAATGAAACAGTAATTTTACAGGCTTTTATTTGAGTTACTCTGTCTGGGGCGGTCACATCATCTTGTAGTCGATTTTTCGCCTGTTTCTCGGGAACTCCTGTTGAGCTGAAAATTTGTACAGCCATATACCTTTGATGATATTACACGAATCAACCGTATAAACATTATTTAATTAGTTAGATACCTAATTAATTAAATTTTAAAAAACTGAAATTTGACATAGTCATCTATCTTTGATGGCAGTACATGAATCATTCATAAAAACGTTAATGAATTGATTACCTAACACCTGATTATGACATACAACAAACGATTATGACAGTATACAACTTGCTGGCAGTTAGAAAGTGGTTGATGAAACAAAATTACTGACGAACGCTCTCGGATCACTATATATGGGTCCAACATTTTTAACAATTAGTATAAAATGAACCAAACCTATTTTTCTTTTACAAAAGAATTCCAGTCGAATTTCTATGAGCATAAAAATTGATTAGGTATACGGATTTTTAAACACCAAAAGAGTAAAATTTAAAAAAAGTTATGTAAAAACACGCTTTTATTTCAAGATGATCTAAAAACATTAGAATAATTTCTGCTACTCGGCAAGCTTGGAATTTTTTTACTAAAAATAAGAGCATGGGGCGTTAGGATATATTTTACTTCCAAAGATGGTCTTTAAATTTCATAAAAATTTACGGTTGAATGTACTTACTTGTATCTAGTAGGTATGAAATATATTATGGGCATGTGAAATGTTGTGTAACACTTGAAGGAGTTAGATAGAAGGGACGCTATACTTTTTCTAGTCACCCTTTACAACGTAGGGGATGTTTTATGAATTAAGATTGAAAGTAGAAAGTTATGAATAGGGTGTCCATAATAATTATATTTCATATCATAGGTAGAACCTCCTTTCAATCGTAAATTTTCATGATTTAAATAACAACCGTCTAAAAGTAAAATATCTCCTAACGCCACGCTTTTATTTTTAGTCATAAAAAATTCCAATGTTCCTGGGTAGCAGCATGAAATTATTTAATATTTTTAGATCATTTTGAAATATGAGCTTGTTTTTTAAAAGTTTGTTTATTTATTTTTCGGTCTCGAGTCACCTTTTCGGCCATGTTATATCAACTGCGGATGTTTATAGACAGATGTTTGGCCCACAAAAATTCAGATTTGACAAATTATAATAAATATTCCCATCATCGAACTCATCGTTTCGTTTTAGCGAATTTTCAAAGAAAATGAAGCTATTGCAATGGCTTCGAAATTTAAATAATATAAATTTTTGGAAATTTTCTTCATAGAAATCCGTTTCAGACCATTCTAAAACGATTCCTGAAATTTAACACTTTTTTATATGTATATATATATTTATATATTATGTGTCTGTCCAGACGATAACTCTCGATAGAATTGAGATAAACAGCTCAAATTTGCACAAAAAATCTATCTTGGCAATCGAAAGGCTAAGTTCGAAGATGGGCGAAATTTGCCTACTCTAAGGAGGGTTTTGGCGCATTTAAAGTGCGCAAAAATTACCCAAAAATCCCCAAAATGTTATTTTCCAACAAGTGACCCCTCATTTTAAAGGTTTTTGCACGCTGAACACGATGGTGGAATCGGATTTTAGATATCTTGATCAGTTCTCAAATTAGAGCATTTAAAGTGCGCAAAAATTACCCAAAAATCCCCAAAATGTTATTTTCTAACAAGTGACCCCTCATTTTAAAGGTTTTTGCACGCTGAACACGATGGTGAAATCGGATTTTAGATATCTAAATCCGTTCTTAAATTAGAGCATTTAAAGTGCGCAAAAATTACCCAAAACTAGGATAATCTTTAAACTCTTACCCCCCCCCCCCCCCCCACCCCCTTAGAGCGGTCAGATTGAAAAATGTGAGAAGTATTAATTGAAGACGAGAGTTCGAAGCAAAAAAGGGGGAGGCAAACGATTAGTACAACTCCTTGAATTTCCCATTTGACATATAATTGTTATGATACCTTCATAGATAGACAAGTACCGGCCCACGTATTACTAGAAGGAAGACGAAAGAAAAAATCTATTTCAAATTATTCAATTTAGGTACTAACAGTAGGAGGAAGAAGTTTTCCTTTATTCAAAACCATAGCCATTAATTCGAATATTTCTTTGAAAATTCGCTCATTAAGTCATGCTGCATGACTGGTTTTTTTTAATTTTGAACACTTGGTCGTAATTTGGATTTTTCCACCGTCTCCAGTGACACATGAATAAAGTCATATAGAACAACATTACATAATGCTGTAGAAAACTTCAAAGCTTAGCTTATAACATGCTTGTAGTGTACCCTGCACGGGTTTTGAGCATCGCAGAAATTTCATAATCAACGCCAAACTTGAGCGTATCACCATTAGAAACGCTGTACGAAACCCCCTTTAGTTGGTAAACCAACACGCCCCAACAACGCTACTCAATATATATAAATATATATAGATATATAAAGGCCATGTTGAAGTACTGGAACAATTTGAAATGGGGATTGTACAACCCCTTTTTTCGTAGCAGATTCGGATTCTACTTTTTTTTAAATTTTCATGTAGGACCGCAACTCGATTTTGGTTTATTATTCTGTGAATAATACACCTATGTATTCGCTCAGCAAAAAAATTTTATACCACCCCGTCAAACTTTTGGTTTATTATTTTCAATAATGAACCATTGGAATCGAGCATGAAAAAAAAAATTCTTACCCCCCCTCAAAATTTGATGGTTTACGTTTCAAGGTATGTAGAATCCAAAACTGCAATAAAAATATTTCTGTCTGTCCGCCGTACGCCGTACGCCGTACACCGTACGCCGTACGCCGTACACCGTACGCCGTACGCCGTACGCCGTACGGGCCACTTTTCTTAGTTACCATGAAAAAAAATTGATGAAATTCGGGTTATAGGTTCCGTTCGGCGTCTAGTTAGTCCTCGAAGCTCGACGTTACTGTGAGTCATCTCTAAGGGGTTCAAAATAGGGGTTGAAATTTCCAAAACGCCTATACCATTTTTTTACGTAAATATTTTTACGGTTTTAAATAGTTCTTGAACTTGCGAGTTTTTTAAGACCATCCGGAGCATCGTACGTCCAGCCGTTCGTTCACAGTAAGGCCCCGAAGTTTGCACCGACAGGCATTTTCGACTCCAGTGTGAATGAAATTGTATACAATTCAAACCAAATCTCGTAACCAGAGACGCGCCCACAATAGGAATTTGTGAATACGGCCAATCGTTGGTAGGGATCACCTGATTATATTGGCGGAGTATGAAGTCGAGTTGGTTGTTCTGTGATATAATTCGCTTGAAAAATGATGGCTCTTTTGGAGTTTGTTGGTAGGTAGTGAAACTTGAACAAACGTTGAAGTATTTTTGATGGATAAATTATTACTACGGTAAATCATTACTCAACGGTAAATTATTACACAACGGTTCATTATACCATCTACGTAGAAGGGGCTGGAGTTTGTTGGTAGGTACTTTTGCAACTTTTTTCACTCCTCATCAACAATTTCTTTTCAGAACTTCATTATGTGTGTTTCTTTTTGTTAGGTACTGTTTGTCATCGGCAGAATTATTTTAGCAACATTTAACTCGTGATTTAGGTAGGTACCTAGTAACGAGTATTTACCATTCAAAGCAATTACTTAAGTATGCAATTATTCAATGCAATTAAGTATGCAGCTGCCACGACTGTTTGCAAATACATGGTACACTAAACTGAAGTCGCCTGAATGGAATTACACCTAGACGCAGGCTACAAGCTCACGCGACAAAGCGCATGCGATGTAGGAAAACGAATGCCGCATGCGACCTTTTAAATTTTGTGGCACAAAGTCGCAAACCTTAAAGCAGGCAACGCTAGGATACGTGTATCTTGCCACATGTCGTTCAGTGTTGCCTCAGTGGAACTGCGCCTTAACAGAAGGGTACCTATTCTGTACAAAAATAAATAATAAACCGTTGTGCAGGGATTTGCAGCGTTTTTTCTTTTCCGTTTCAAGTTGCGTAGATTCCAAAAATGCAATGTCCGTCCGCCGTACGCCGTATCACGTGTACCGGCTTCATTTTCAGTCTAAAAATTCGTTCTTTCGCACACATGCTCCATTTGGGCCCTAGTTGTGTCCCGAAACATTTCAGCCCGATCGGAATATACCCAGGGGTGTTATGAGTAAAAATGTGTGTAAAAATAGGTACTTTTTGCGTTTTAGCAACATGTTAATAGGTTAATAACATGAGCTTCTGAGATATCGTTTTCCATGTTTTTGGGAACGAGAAGACCGAATATGAAGTTGATTTTGACCAAAAAGTGGAAAATTGAGTTCTACCAAATGTTCAGCTCCCAAAATTGAGTGAAAAACCTGGGAAATCGTCTGAAATTACCATCAGTTTGTATAATAACACTGGAAAAAGTGTCAACACGTGGATCAAGGCGATTAAATGGCACTACCAATGATCAAAGGTAGTTTAAAAAAAAAAAGAAAGAAAGGAGCGTACCTAATTTGTGTTTTAGGGGCCACTATTTCGATTATTACGCATGAAAGAAACAATAAATGAACAGCCAACATAATTAACAATAATGAACCCATGTGACAAGGACTTTGCAGCGTTTTTGGTTTATTATTTTGTGAATAATACACCTATGTATTCGCTCAGCAAAAATTTTGTATAACACCCCCTCAAAATTTTTTCTTTTCCGTTTCAAGGCGCGTAGATTCCAAAAACGCTGCAAAGTCCTTGTCACATGGGTTTATTATTCTATTGGACATACCTACAGAAATTTTGGCTGTTCATTTATTGTTCCTTTCATGTAAAATAATTGAAATAGCTGTTTCTGGTGGTTTCCACCAATTTTGGCCCCCAAAACTTGAATTAGGTAGGTACGCTCCCTTTTGGTTTATTATTTTCAATAATGAACCATTGGAATCGAGCATGAAAAAAAAAATTCTTACCCCCCCTCAAAATTTGATGGTTTACGTTTCAAGGTATGTAGAATCCAAAACTGCAATAAAAATATTTCTGTCTGTCCGCCGTACGCCGTACGGGCCACTTTTCTTAGTTACCATGAAAAAAAATTGATGAAATTCGGGTTATAGGTTCCGTTCGGCGTCTAGTTGGTCCTCGAAGCTCGACGTTAGTGTCAGTCATCTCTAAGGGATTCAAAATAGGGGTTGAAATTTTCAAAACGCCTATACCATTTTTTTACGTAAATATTTTTACGGTTTTAAGTAGTTCTTGAACTTGCGAGTTTTTTAAGACCATCCGGAGCATCGTACGTCCAGCCGTTCGTTCACAGTAAGGCCCCGAAGTTTGCACCGACAGGCATTTTCGACTCCAGTGTGAATGAAATGTATACAATCCAAACCAAATCTCGTAACCAGAGACGCGCCCACAATAGGAAATTTGGCGGAGATGAAATCATTGGTAGGGATCACCTGATTATATTGGCGGAGTATGAAGTCGAGTTGGTTGTTCTGTGATATTATTTCATTGCAAAAATGATGGCTCTTTTGGAGTTTGTTGGTAGGTAGTGAAACTTGAACAAACGTTGAAGTATTATTGATGGGTAAATTATTACTACGGTAAATCATTACTCAACGGTAAATTATTACACAAAGGTTCATTATACCATCTACGTAGAAGGGGCTGGAGTTTGTAGGTAGGTACTTTTGCAACTTTTTTCACTCCTCATCAACAATTTCTTTTCAGAACTTCACTATGTGTGTTTCTTTTTGTTAGGTACTGTTTGTCATCGGCAGAATTATTTTAGCAACATTTAACTCGTGATTTAGGTAGGTACCTAGTAACGAGTACGGGGTTAGGTACTAACCTACGGAGGGTCTGCGATCTACATAATATGTGTAGAATAGTACATATCATATTATATAGACGGGTTATCTATACATAGAGCTTTGATCTGTAACAGAAGGGTATTCTATACAAAATAATAAACCGTTGTGCAGGGATTTGCAGCGTTTTTTTCTTTTTTTTCAAATGATCTTTGATCACTGGTAGTGCCATTTAATCGTCTTGATCCACGTGTTGATACTTTTCCTAGTGTTATTCTACAAATTGATGGTGATTTCAGACGATTTCCCAGGTTTTTGACTCATAAAAAATCAATTTTGGGAGCTGAACATCTGGTACAATCTCAATTTTCCACTCCTTGGTCAAAATCGACTTCATTTTCGGTCTTCTCGTCCCCAAAAACATGGAAAACGATACCTCAAAAGCTCATTTTACTAACATGTTACTAAAACACCAAAAGTACCTATTTTTGTACACATTTTCACCCATAAGACCCCTGGGTATATTCTGATCGGGCTGCAAAGTTTCGGGACACAACTAGGGCCCAAATGGAGCATGTTTGCGAATGAACGAATTTTTTAGACCGAAAATGAAGCCGGTACACGTGATACGGTGGACTGCGGACGGACATTGCATTTTTGGAATCTACGCTCCTTGAAACGGAAAAGAAAGAATTTTGAGGGGGTGTTATAAAAATTTTTTGCTGAGCGAATACATAGGTGTATTATTCACAGAATAATAAACCAAAAGGAGCGTTTCCCTTAAAAAAAAAAAAAAAAAAACGGTAGCGCCCCCATAGATTGGCATTAAATGATAGTTCACGGAATCACCCTCAGAAGTTGTGCATCCGTAAATATTATGCGGTCACGGATGCACTCTATAAATTTATCCGTAACCCGCTTGTTGAAGGATCGTCAACGGAAACACCCGTGGTTTCCGTGGTGTACTATTTCGGCAAAATCAACTGATGATCATTTTCACGGGAGTACCCCGAAAATCCCCGTATAAGTGTAGTGATTTCCGTTGGTTAATCCTTCAACGTTCCATCGCACGCCTGTGGGTGTTTGTACGGTTCGTCATAGCCCCACCCTTGACTAACCCGTAACACTCGATCGCCTCCCCGTAGCCCATCCATGATTTTCCCGTGAATATCCCTGGACTCTCCCTAGGTTTTCTCTAGCCCACCCATCACTGTCCCTAATGCTTCCGTGCCCTTCCTTCAATGATCCGTGATTGTAGGGAATCACGGCGGATGGTTAACGGACAGGCTGAGGAAACGCAACCCTCCATTGCCTTTCCGTTGAGGATGCCCCCATAGAAACACACGGGCCCTTTATGAACGAGCAACGGAGAGACGTGTACTACCTTCACCTCCCCCTCAACCGGTTAACGGAGACGTCGAGGCAGTGCACGTCTCTCCGTCATCGTCCGTATAGGGTACCTACGTAACCATCTACAGAGCACCCTTTACGGACGAGCTACTGAGGATGACTGAGAGACGTCCGCTGCCTTAACGGCTCCCACTAACCGGTCGTCGGAGCGGTAAAGGAAGTACGCGTCTCTCCTTCGCTCGTCCGAGGATCCGTAGCCTACCGAGTAGCTCGGCCGAGTAGTCGGTGGAGTACTCGGCCGAGCTACTTCGATGGGGCGAGCGGGTGCTTACATTTCAGCTGGGCAGAGACGAGACAGTTGCGTTGGGTAGAGTTCCGCGTCAACAGCGCACAGCGATGTAAAAAGAGAACGATGCAAAGTCCTTGTCACATGGGTTTATTATTCTATAGGACATACCTACAGAAATGCTGGCTGTTCGTTTATTGTTTCTTTCATATAAAATAATTGAAATAGCTATTTCTGGTGGTTTCCACCAATTTTGGCCCCTAAAACTTGAATTAGGTACGCTCCTTTTTTTTCTTTTTTTTTCAAATTATTTTTGATCATTGGTAGTGCCATTTAATCGACTTGATGCACGTGTTGAAACTTTTCCTAGTGCTATTCTACAAATTAATGGTGATTTCTGACAGTTTTCCAGGTTTTTGACCCATATAAAACCAATTTTGGGAGCTGAACCTTTGGTAAAACCTCAATTTCCACGTCTTTGGTCAAAATCGACTTCATATTCGGTCTTCTCGTCCCCAAAAACATGGGAAAAGATACCTCAAAAGCTCATGTTACTAACATGTTGCTAAAACGCAATAAGTACCTAATTTTACACACATTTTCACTCATAACACCCCTGGGTATATTCCGATCGGGCTGAAAAGTTTCGGGACACAACTAGGGCCCAAATGGAGCATGTGTGCGAAAGAACGACTTTTTTAGACCGAAAATGAAGCCTGTACACGTGATACGGCGGACGGCGGACGGACATTGCATTTTTGGAATCTACGCAACTTGAAACGGAAAAGAAAAAATTTTGAAGGGGTGTTATAAAAATTTTTTGCTAAGCGAATACATAGGTGTATTATTCACAGAATAATAAACCAAAATGCAATGTAGGTCCGCCGTAAGCCGTCCGCCCTATCACGTGTACAGGCTTCATTTTCGGTCTAAAAAATTCGTTCTTTCGCATACATGCTCCATTTGGGCCCTAGTTGTCTCCCGAAGCTTTTCAGCCCGATCGGAATATACGCAGGGGTGTTATGAGTGAAAATGTGTATACAAATAGGTACTTTTTGTGTTTTAGTTGCTTGTTAGTAAAATGAGCTTTTGAGGTATTGTTTTCCATGTTTTTGGGGACGAGAAGACCGAATATGAAGTCGATTTTGACCAAAGAGTGGAAAATTGAGGTTCTACGAGATGTTCAGCTCCCGAAATTGATGTTTTTATGAGTCAAAAACCTGGGAAATCGTCTGAAATCACCATCAATTTGTAGAATAACACTAGTAAAAGTGTCAACAAGTGGATCAAGATGATTAATAATGGTACTATAAATGATCAAAGATAATTTGAAAAAAAATAAAAAAAGGAGCCAGAAATCACCAGAAATAGCTATTTCAATTATTTTATATGAATGAAACAATAAATAAACAGCCAACATTTCTGTAGGTATGTCCAATAGAATAATAAACCCCTCTGACAAGGACTTTGCAGCGTTTTTCAAACGCGCACAGTGTGCATTGCGCAATTTCCGTGGTTGCCCAACAAAATTGCTATTTAATTGCTACAGTTAATTATTTTGATGAGCAGAGATTTCGAGAGTTGAGATTTTGGTAAGGTAGTTAATGGTAAGATAGGTCTGATGTTCTAGGGACAACTAATCCCGTACAACCATTGAGTCAAACATGTTGAAGACGTTTGACGACCACACTTGCTGTCCGGTACCTTCAAATAATCAAGGCGTTTCTTGTAAATGAAGAACTCTGCAGCTTTGTAGATTTATTAGAACTCGAAGTGACTAAACTGTTATTCCAAAATATTATATTATGTTGAAATGTTATCTCATTATGACCTTATGCCTTTGGCAAACTGCTCTACCTTGTGTTCGTACGAGTGAGCTACCTGGTAGCTGTTTTTGATCCTCCCCTTGAGTCGCTTATCGTCTTTCCCACTATCTTGTTATCTACGGTGTTGCTACCTATCGTTATTGTGTGGCACTGAAAATTACTCCCTACTTTGTTTGTTTCCGCGTGTATTCTTTCTTTTTTTCGCATAAGAATTGGTTAACTCCTTGCCCGAGACGTGACAAAAAATTCATAGAATCAAGTCGAATCGCCCCGTATTACTCACAGTACGAGAGACAGATATATCCTACTCCGTCGGGTCGGGATTGTCCCATGAGAAATCACAACATAAGTCGCTGTCATTCTCTCCGACCGTCGCATCGGTAGTCCCCTTCTGAATTAGGCCTTTCCGTCCGGTTTATGTTCCCCGCTGCAGCTCCGAATAAATATTATATCTATCAACACACCTGCCTCCGTTCCTCAGCGTAGGCACGTGTTATTAGTTCATTATTCATGTCCAACTTCATGCTGGAACGGTCCGTCATTATGACCGTCTGATGAGCTGCCAGGTATTTATAGTTAAAAATGCTAAATAATCACAGAAGAAAATACGAGTTCGAAAAGAAGAGTGATTTTCAGAGTACAAAAAAGTTGGTCTGATGTGAGCTATTGTACGTGCCACAAAAAATCGTGTAAAACCTTCGAAAGTAGATAATCAGTGTCACGAGCGAAAAATCACCAAATCAGCACTGAAATATACTTTCTCTGTTGATGAATACTGTTTCAATAAATTAACTTCCAGTTAAATGAAGTCCAGTTAAATTAAGTTTTTATGCCAATGAAACTATTATAAAGCAAATTCAAAATTTTCAGCGGTGCCTGCTAAAAAAGGGTTTTTTAATTGGAAAACGATTTGTTGGAATTAGCAGTCGCCTCCACAGCTTGTTGATTATTCAGCAATGTGGCCTAGATGTTTTACGTTTCCTCGGAGAACCTTCACTCGAGTTCCGATTTTTCGGTTGCAAAAATAAAATTTGCCAAGTTTGAAAGTTCTTGAAATCTCTCACTCACCCGATATTCTCCACTGTGCTACTGCCTCATTCCAACAGGATCAGTGTTCCTAAAAAAAGTTTCATATGATTGAAAAAGGTTTCATTTCACTGGATTATTTTCAGTTTGAAATGTTTCGGACAAACTGCGCAGTTTTGAGCCCTGAACCATGATTTCCGAAATGTAGCTATTTTATTAGACATGTGTGCGCAATTCTAAAATTCCCATAATAATAATGACTTGATAAATTTTCATTATGAGGTCATCAATCAGTTTATTCACAAAGTTCGCTTAGGGGTTGTTGTGGGGAATAATAGACTTGTCTGTGTGTCTGTTGTGACGTGAGGAGGAGTGTTGTAAACGGTGGCGGTGGTGAAGGGCCAAGTGCTGTCCGCGGAGGGATGGTCCTTCTGCTCCTGAGCCCTCCTGGTCGTTTCCGCCTCTTCCACGTTGTCGTTGAGAACCGTTCTCTTTAAGGTTCTCACACACTCACAAAAATGGAAAATTGAGTTCTACCAAATGTTCAGCTCCCAGAATTGATTTTTTATGAGTGAAAAACCTGGGAAATGTCTGAAATCACCATCAGTTTGTATAATAACACTGGAAAAAGTGTCAAGACGTGGTTCAGGACGATTAAATGGCACTACCAATGATCAAAGATAGTTTAAAAAAAAAGAAAAAAAAAGAGCGTACCTAATTTGTGTTTTGGGGGCCAAAATTAATGGAAACCATCAGAAGTAGCTATTTCGATTATTACGCATGAAAGAAACAATTAATGAACAGCCAACCTTTCTGTAGGTATGTCCAATAGAATAATAAACCCATGTGACAAGGACTTTGCAGCGTTTGTGTTTTAGTAACATGTTCGTAACATGAGCTTTTGAGGTATCGTTTTCCATGTTTATTGCGACGAGAAGACCGAATTTGAAGTCGATTTTGACCAAAGAGTGGAAAATTGAGGTTCTACCAAATATTCAGCTCCCAAAATTGATTTTTTATGAGTGAAAAACCTGGGAAATCGTCTGAAATCACCATAAATTTGTATAATAACACTAGAAAAAGTGGATCAAGACGATTAAATGGCACTACCAATGATCAAAGATAATTTGGAAAACAAACAAAAAAAAACCACAGTCATGCAGCATGGCTATAAGAGCGAATTTTCGAAGTTTTCGGCATCTTCCTCCTCCGCCTAAAATTTTCTGAAAATTAATTTTCAGCCAATGTTTTCCCAACTTGATACCATACAAAATTAAAACAGGAGTAGTTTTACGCAAAGTAAAATTTGGGGTGGAAGGAGGGGGAGGGGGAAATCAAAAATGTTTTGAATACCAGAAGAGTAGGTATTGGGTACGTAGGTAACAAATTTTTTGTTCCATTTTTTGCCGAGTAACACCTCGGTTTGTAGATTTTCCAACGCTGAACACGATGGTGAAGTCAGAATTGCGATATCCCATTCCGTTATCAGATTAGAGCAGACGAACCAGGAAGAACATCTCAAGAAATAACCACGTTCCTTCATCTTCAAAGTGCTCCAGTTTGAGAATGGAATGAGATATCGCAATTCTGATTTCACCATCGTGTTCAGCGTACAAAAACCTTTAAAATGAGGTGTCACTTGTCAGACTTTTTCATTTTGGGAATTTATGGGTAATTTTCCCCCCCTAAAACTCCCCAAAACTCCCCCTTAGGGTGACCCGATTCTGCCCATCTTCGAACTTAGCCTGTCGATTGCCAAGACAGATTTTTCGTGCAAATTTGAACTTTTTATCTCAATTCTTTCGAGAGTTATCGTCTGGAATGACACATACATATATAAATATATAAATATATAAATATATATATAAATATATAAATATATAAATATATATATATATATATATATATATATATATATATATATATATATATATATATATATATATATATATATATATATATATATATATATATATATATATATATACATATAATTTTTGGTGTCTTTCGGCAGGGAATTCAGGATGGTCTGAAACGGATTTTGATATAAAAATCTTTCGGAAATTCGAGTTTTAAAAATTTTGGACCGAGAACAATAGCTTCCTTCCTTTTCTTCGAAAATTCGCTAAAAGGAACGTACCTAATTCGTGTGGCCAAAATTGGTAGAAACCATCATAAATAGCTATTTCAATTAGTTCACATTAAAGAAACAATAAATAAACAGCCAACATAATAGTAGATGTATCCAGTAGAACAATAAACCCATGTGACAAGGACTTTGCAGCGTTTTTTTTTTTTTAAACTATCTTTGATCATTGATAGTGCCATTTAATCGTCTTGATCCACGTGTTGACACTTTTTCTAGTGTTATTATACATACTGCTTGTGATTTCAGACGATTTTCCAGGTTTTTGACTCACGAAAAATCAATTTTGGGAGCTGAACATCTGGTACAACCTCAATTTTCCACTCCCCTTGGTCAAAATCGACTTAATATTCGGTCTTCTCGTCCCCAAAAACATGGAATACGATACCTCAAAATCTCATTTTACTACTATGTTACTAAAACACAAAAAGTACCTATTTTTATACACAATACATATTCACTCATAACTCCGCTGGATATATTCCGATCGGGCTGAAAAGTTTCGGGACACAACTAGGGCCCAAATGGAGCATGTGTGCGAAAGAACGATATTTTTAGACCGAAAATGAAGCCTGTACACGTGATACGGCGGACGGCGTACGGCGGACAGCGTAAGTAGTGGCTTTTAGGTGATACTGGGCCAACCATGACGTAGATGGCAGTTCGGTGATCCTGGGCCAACCATGACGTAGATGGGTTGGTTGGGGGCGGAAGTAATGGTGAGGGGCGAGGAGGATGACGTTAGATGGGGAGGGGGACCAATCAGAAGCTAATTAACTGACGGAGGGCGAAGGGGGGAGGGGAGGTGCACGTGTGAGAATTGGAAGGCAAGGAGAGTGGTGAATCATGAGTCCGAGGAGAAATAATATTTTAGTGACGTAGATGGGTTGGTTGGGGGGTGGAAGTATGGTGAGGGGTGAGGTGGATGACGTTAGAAGGGGTTTGGGGGCAGTCAGCAGCAGTGGGGTGAGCGGGGAAGAGGTGTTTTGACTGTGGTGTAATGACGTCACGAGTGGGGATCCAATGAAAATGATTTTTTCGCAAGGTCTCAACAGATGGCATGAGGAGGAGGAGCAGGGCAGGGGGGTTGTGAGAGGAGGGTGGATTCGGCGGGAAACATTAGTCGTCCTTTTATCTACAAACGCGGTTAGCGCCAATGCTAGACAACAGGAAGGTGATGAAACGCTTATCTTGAAAGCGGTAAGGAAAAAAACGATAGAATTTCAACTGTGGGAAACATTAGAACAAATGTTTCCTCACGGAAACCGGCGGTAAAATAACAGGATGCTTCTAATCAACGTCCAGTCTGCGGTATTGGCGGTCGACATATATTTGTGATCTTGAGAACTCAAAACCAGTATTCTCAGCAAAGAAAAAACACATCTTTGCGCGCCGATATAATAAAACTCTGTTTAGAACCGCTTTGTGTAAGAGTTGATTGTATGATATTCCTACGTCACCAAGTGCCTATATATACAGCTTTCATCCTCTCAAAGTTTATCAGTTGGAGTACGCTACCCACCTAATATTCTTCTCCGTCAGATACACCAGAAACAGTAAGTTTGCAGTCTGTTACTTAAACCAAATTTCTAGCAAGTTATTTTCACTCAAAAAGCTAAATTTTAAAGATATTATTGGCTTGAAGCCATCAAAAACTAGGGTCTTTGACCTCTCAAATCTGGTTTCTAGCACCAAGTTAATGTTTTTACTATTATAAAGCCAAATTGTAAAAAGTCATTATTTGCTTAAAAGCTATGAATACGTGGAAAAGTAATGAATAAAAATACTCAATAAATATACCAGTTGTTAACGTTTATTCATATAATATTTCAATTTGTTATAGATGAGCTTTCTGCAGAGAATCCAAAGTGTGGCAGCGGTCATTGAAACAGTGTCCATTGGGGACCTAGAAACAGACGTCCCCTACCAAATTTTGAGCATGTCTCGGGTTAACACCAAATTTGGAGCATCAGTGTTGGCTCATCTTAAGAAGCTGGAATTGGACTACGCTCAGCAGATACCGCCGAAGGAACCCATAGAATGCAGGGTGTATTTGCCAAAGAGAATATCCGAAACCATCACCCAACAGGATATCGAAGATTATAGCAAGCATACACTGGATAAATCCATTACACTGTATTATAGAGGAAAGGGAGGAAACTCCAGTTTTATAATAGATTTTTTATAAACGTTATCCAACATTTAACTATTATGTTAATAAAATAATGTGACATCGTATTTAAACTTATATGTTTCCCCAAACCACTTTCTGAAGAAAAAATAAATATAAAAAACGAGTCAGTGAGTCAGCCAGTGAGATCGAGCGAGCGAGCGAGTTCGCAGGCTGACAAGGGTGGGGAGATGAGTATTTATACAAGGACCGAATTGCAATCCGTATCCTTTAGATCACTCTGAAGTCTCAAGTCTGCCTCATCGTTCTCTTCTTTTGCTTTCAACCAAGGTAAGTGAATTTCGTTATAATAAACACACAATGTTTTATTATTTTTCTCGAGAAGACTCTAAGCTATAATTATAGGAACTTGATAATGACGCAAGAATCATACGATTAACTCTCACAAAATCAAATCAGGCCAAAAACTTTCAACGGTCTAAATGAGATGCAATTCTGCATTTAAAAATATTGGTTTGACACTTGTAAGAAAAAAGAAAAGGGATCTTTTATCGTAATAATAACAAAAACGTGATGGAAACATTTTTATTAAGAAAAAAACCATTATTGTATAATATACAAGTAGGTACAAAGGAAAAAAAGTTAGTTAATACAAGTCGGTAGATTAGCTTACATAGCAATTTTTTTTTAAAATTTGGTTAGAAATACACTCATGTTTTTCATAACTACATATTTTTGTCCACAAGCGACAATTGACACAAAAAAGCGAAGTTTTATTTCCAACTTGCTTTACAAATCCCATAAGTGCAAGTTTATTACTATCAACACCCATTCTGACATCCCCGAACGTAAACCGCCGATTCTTAGATATAAACATGTTTAGTTTGCTGGCGTTCTCCTTAGCCCATTTAAAAAGTATTTGCGACTTAAATAAAGAGCAACTCGTATGGTAAAACTCATTTTTAGTTAAATGAGTCAAACAAGCCATTGGTAAATCATGTTTATTTTGGTCAAATAGCACTCGGAAACTTTCACAGCCTAGCGATGCAAGATCAATTATAGGTGGATACGATTCAGGCAAATACTTTTGAATAAGCATACATTTTTCACTTCCTTTCATGAAGCAATAACTGGTTTGCTGTGATATCCGCCACAAGGTCGTCTGGAGAGAATGAATAGGTTCCGTTCCATCAGTCAAAGTCAGTCCATGGATTTTTTCACGTGCATATTGATCCTGTAGGCTTTCAAAAACCGACGAATTTTGATGGTTCTGTGATGGGGATCTGAAGACAAAATGGAATTTTTCCTGAACATTCCCATTGTCGAATATGATCCCAGATAGTTCCTTGATGTCTTGTCCGGTTAGAAAAGTGATATCCAAAATGCAGATAGACATGTTGAACTCAGGAGATCTACACTTCACACTACGTAGCATGATCAGGAATAGTGATGTTTCGAGTCCACATCCTCCCTTTTTATCTATCCTTACCCCTCTCCCCCCACTACTTCAAACCATTTGTCAATTTTAAACGATTGATCAAATCATTAACGTAACTGTGGGTTGCAAAAGTGGATTTCAAATTTTCAATCTCATCATTTAGGTTTTCTAAAGTAGCTGCATCTGATGGTCGTTCACCTTTCTTCACTGATATTATAAGACGTTTCTTCCCGTCCCAAACAGTACGATCTTTGAAGGCTACCTGAAGAGCAATAGAGTTAAAGTAATGAAGCGTTAATGCATCATTAGATTCATTAGGATTTGCTACATTTTGAATGCGTTTATAACCAGCATTGTAAACTCCATTTACAAATGGTAATGCCTTCTTTGCCTTCAAATCCTCGATGGTAGCTTCAATATTTTGTATACTAGTTGCATGATCCGCAATTTTGGCACTATATGAGGAATTAACTACACTGTTTTTGGCCACCTCGTTATCAACGTATTCTTTTGTAGTCGGATTATGGCGATGGGTGGGATTTATGACCCTCAACCGTTTCCTCGACAATCCAAACTTGTCCGTCATCTCTACTGTACTGAACTGGAGAGTAGATCACGCAGATGCTATATAACCGCGGGCAATCAATTGGTTAATTAAAATGTTGGCCGATCCTTGCAAACGATGATTCCCTGCAGTAATCCCAGCTAATATCAATTCAAGTCGTTTTACAATATCATCCGGATGCATCTGATCATAGTCTATTAACTCTTGATTGTTGGTAGAATGATACTGATCAAGAAGCTTGGATAAGCCAGAACCTTACTTTTTTCTTCCCACCTCTTTTTTTATGGGATAAATCTTTTTTATAATGTTCGCGTGTTTTTCACCTATTCTACGAACTCTAGAGTAAGGATTAAACCCGTAATGAGCGACTGAAGTTTGTCTTACAATGTCTCCATAAGTTTGAAAATCAGTATGAGTAAAATCTTTTGGATTTTGTAAAAACAGTAAACGATACAGTCCTGGGCTGCTCTTGTATGCAATCCCATTAATGTATATATTGTTTCTGTCGAAGGTCAGTTTTGAATCCCCAAACGTGACTCCTTGTGAACCTTGAACAATAGGTCCATATGTCCGATCAATCTTCTCGGAGGGATTATCCCATTTTCCAGTAGCGAGAAATGCGTAATAGTCCCTTGCATAGGGAGGAGCATTCCGCAAAAATCTCTTCAAACTCTCCTGTCCTTCACTAGTCGACACATCAGTTTCCATTTGTGATTTTTCCATTTTCGAGATATTTTTCTCTCCTTGGGCGGACACGCTAGAGCGAATTCGTTTGGTAAGCATAGATTTTGAGTCTAATAAAGATTGCCTTTGGGCCATACTAGGGGGAGGGAGGGTTGTAGCATTAGCTAAAGAAGATGATTCAGCAGTGGGGAGAGGTGAGCTTGCTTTTAGCGGTGATGTAAAACTATACTTAGCTTTTCCTTGATTTCCATCAAATTCATAGACAGTTTCTGGTTGTGGCGTAAATAACAAGGGGTCCTCTTCTCTATTTTCCTCCTCTTCATTTCCATTATCGACATCAAAATTAAAATAACCATAATCATTGCGTGTTGAAAAGCTAGGTTCAGATTTTATTGATGGAGGAGGGGGCGAGGAGGGGGTCATGGCGCCATTTCTTTCAGTATTAGCGTCAATTAATTGTTGGATAGAAGATGTCACCGGAGCGAAAAACTGTTGGTTCGCAGATGCAAGTCCCTTTTGGATGCTTGTAACAGCTTGAACTTTCGTTTCAATGATCTCCGCGAGTTATGCAAAGCCGAAGCCACCTTTGCTTTTTTATCGAGCTGCTCAACTCGTTCTATGTTCATGTTGGTAATGATGATGTTTCTGCCCCATCAACGGGTTTTATAGTAGGTACAAAGAACTCATCCAGTCCACTTTTATATTTACCATGTTGTAAATCCTTGCTCTTGTCAATTGTTAAACAGTTGAAAGGTTTACACCATGCTTCTCTAGCCATTTTTAGAAAGTCCGAAAACGTTACATCTGCGGAGGCGTGATCACGCCAGATCAGGTAAAGATTCCTGGTGTCTTGAGCAAAACTTAAAATAAACTAAGCATTATCTCTAACGAAATGTTTTCGAGCAGAAGCGTAACTTTGAAGTAGATAAAACACATCAATTGTATAATGACGTCCTCTGGTGAATAATGTTTTGATTAGGGGTAAAAAATCGATTTCTTCTATATCATCAAAAATAATTACCGAAAATGGAGGAACTACTCCTGGGAAGTCCTCAAACTTTGAACACATTACAAATTTAATTTCTGAAACTCATTTGAAAATTAAATTCAAAAATTTATATTTATGCTGATTATAGGTATTTGTACATAATATTAATTGTTGAAATTTCAGCCCATTAGGAGCCAGTAACATGTTTAATAAAAAATTTGTTTTTCCCGCTCCACTTCCTCCTGAGATCAGGCTTCTAATATGTGTCCTTGGAAAGAACTGACTATGGGGTACATTCGTTTCATTTTCACAAACTACTAATTCATCATAATTCTTAATTGGAAACGCTATATCTGCTTTCTTCAACTCCATGGTAATCACTGACCTATAAAAGCAACATGTGCTGGCTTATAGCTTCAGTCTCAAATAGATGAGCGTCCTAGACACATTTATAAATCGCAATAGAGTTCCTTTGCTAATTCACGGAAACTTTTGTGGTCCAGGCAACAATCTGCATAATCAGATTTTGAATAAAGTCGCGCCGGTATCGCAATTAGATTCATTTTGCAGAGACCACGATTTGGCTTATGAAAAGTCGAGAAATTTGAACACTCGACACGCCGCTGATTTAATTTTAGCCCAGAAAGCTTGGTCGAGAGTTGGAGCGTCTGATTCTACTTTAAAGGAACGATTAGCCGGAGCAGCAATTTCAGGTGCTATGCACACAAAACGGTTTTTGGGTGCGGGGGGAACAGCAAAGATAAGGCGAAGGTCGGCGGGTGGAAAAAAAACTGGTCAGCGAGCGTCGACGACGACGAAGGAGCGTCCTTTTCATCGACAACAGAAGAGACGGGGAGGGGGGAAACCCGCTCGTGTCAAGGGGGGGGTTCCTTCAATTTCTTCCGCTGTTGGCTTCGGCTGGGCTGGGTATCGCTCAAATCATAAAATCTGTCAAAGATTCTCGGCGGGAACAAGAGGCTCTAGACGAGCAAAAGCGACACAATCGCGAGCTCGAAAAGACAAGAGCAACCACTGTAAGCGGCGGACGATTGGGTGGAAAAAAAAGGAACACACATTTGAGTCACACATCTCGGCGGGTTGGAAGAAAAATTCAAAGAGGGCGCGGTTTTATCATGAAACAATATCATTGTTGAAAAGATTGAAAAATACTGCGCTGAACAACATAGAAATAACTGATTTTCCGAGGTGTGTACATGTTAGATAACCTCCCACCTCAACCGCATGAACATGAAAGGATTGTAGTGAATTTAGGTTCACAATGGAGCAAAGGAACGCATTGGGTCGCTGTTCGCAAATCTGGAAAAATTGCATTATTTTTTTATTCATTTGGATTAGAACCACCTCAAGAAATTTTGACCTACATGAGAGGTTGTAAAGTATTTTATAATTCAATCTGTTATCAACCGCGGGTGGGTTGTGCTCATTGCGGACACATGTGTATACTCTTTATAATATGGCCTTATCCCGGAAATTTACCCTTCATGGCCCGAGCAGCCTGCTAACTGCAAGCATTTTCCCCCCCATAATTCTTGACGAGGATAAAAACTATGGATTAGGACTTCTAAACTTCTTTGGTTACAACACTATCGCAAATGTTCAAAATGGTTTAACAAATACTTTCAAGCTTATGGATAACACTACGATTGGAATTCCATCTGGCACCTACGATGCTGAAGCAATTTTTAGTTATCTGGAAGAAGAAATGAAAAAAATTGACAAATCTCAATCAATAAAATTTGAAATAAATCATAACACGGGAAAAGTAAGCGTCCAAGCATCTTTTGATATTGATGCATCAAGTGAGGGAAGCGTTATGCAGCTATTGGGTTTTAGTAAACGAATTTTGAAAGCAAACACATTACATACATCTGATTCTCCAGCAAATATTTTCAACTACCATTCAATAAATGTGGAGTGTAATTTGACTTCGTCCGATTCTTACGTAAATGGAAATCCATCTCACGTAATTTACTCATTTTGTCCAGACGTGGAAATAAATATTATAGAATTAACCAAGCCATTTCTCCCATTATCTATTTAAACGTGAGTAAGAAGGTAAATGACTTTATTGAGGTTCGGGTAACGAACGAGAAAGGAGCTCTACTAGATTTTCGAGGCGAGAACATTTCGGTCATTCTCCATTTAATCGAAGTTTGATGGGCTACATATTCACTTCCCAGTATCCAACTTTTACCATCCAGCAGCAGCAGGAACAACAGCAGCGACAAAATCATAGAACCAGCTCGCTTTCCAATCGAAGCGTTAAAATCCTGACCAACCTTGGCTTTACTGTTTACAAACATGGACGGCATTCTGACTTTACCTCCAATGGACGATAAAATCAGAGGAATCCATGTTCTTCGTCACTCACCGTTTAATATGACTGATACAGGATATAATTCTGAAATCAGGATAGTTATTAACTCACCCGAAGTTTATTTACCTCACAGCAGCTATATTACACTAGAGGGAAAACTCGAGTCGGATTTATACGATGCGGATTTGCAGATTATATCTAACGGACTCGCTTACATGTTTCAATCAATAACATATCTTTTGAATGGCACGGAAGTGGATTCCATTCGCAACGTTGGATTAACATCAACTTTAAAAGGGTTGCTTTCATTTGAGACGCACGAATTGAATGCGTTGGAAAATGCAGGTTTTGGAAACCCCAATGCGGGGAACGCGGTACTTCCATCCGCTCTATTGAATTCCACTACTCACAGATTCAACGTGATTATCCCAATGAAATATTTAATGGGATTTTTCGAAGACCACAAAAACTTTATACTGGATATGCCTCAAGAACTGTTACTGGTTAGATCGTCAAATGATCTGAATTGCCTGCAAGGCAAACCCTCGCATAAGAATCTCAAACTAAATATGGATAAAATCACGTGGAGTATGCCTCAAATTAAATTGTCCGATGAGGAAAGGGCTAAAATGTATTCTACAGTGCGTCAAAATGTATCTATACCTCTCGCGTTTCGGAGCTGGGAAATTCACGAATACCCATCGTTGCCTAAAACCAACGAGTTGGTATGGCCAATAAAAACTACAACAAGTTTAAACCGCCCTCGCTACATTGCAGTGTGCTTTTTCATCAATAAGCGAAATAACCTGGACGTAAATAACGCTCTTCCCGACGCAGTAGAATTGAAGAGTTATCGATTGTTCCTAAATGATAAACAATACCCTTTCCAAGAGCCAAACGTGAACATAAAAAAAGGAATTTTATCGGAACTATACCTAAACTATTCACAATTTCAACAAGTATACTATCACAAACATTATTCTTCACCGCTAATGACGCGAGCAACGTTTTCAAAATCGCCCATCATTGTTTTTGATTGTTCTAAACAAGATGAGTCCATTCGGGAGGCTGTAGACATACGGCTTGAAATTGAGACAGATGCCGAATTCTCTGATAATACCAGCTGTATCGCTCTGATTATACATGAAAAATTGTTAAGTTATAATCCTCTCAACAAAGATGTTACAAAACACTAATTTTGTTCAACTTTTTAAATAAATTTTTTTTTTTCATTTATTTTTCAGTTGTTTAAGACATCCTTTTTGCAAGAGCAGCTGTGATGCAGTCCTCAAGCAAAAACATGTTGGCTTCTCCAACAAAACCTTTTAAATGTTTAGTTTGCAAAGTATCTTTTGCAAATATATATACGTACACCAGACATCAGAGTACATGTAGCCATAAAAGGATGATTCAACAGTTGGCCTCCGACCCTGATAGTGGCAACATCACTGAAGACCGAATGGAAGCATGACCTTCCGTCATTTTAAGAAATCCGACTGTTAGACCCTCGGTCATTACTTCTGTGAATGATCAAACAAATATGTCACGACCCAGCGGTAGCGCCAAATCTTCACAAGTGAAACAGTGGCGAGACTTTCAATTACCCAACAATCTCGGTTACATTTTGGTTACTCGGGATGATTCAGCGGTCGATATTTACATACAAAACTCGGCCCATGCCAAAAATGTTGATATATTTTTACATTCGTTAACCGAAAAAGTGCATAATATTTTAAAAATTTATATTGATAAATGGATTTCATTTAAGGTTAGTTTCTGGCTAGAATGTAAGTTTCGAAAACCTGTTGGTGATGACCATGAATTTTTGTCCACCAATTTCAAGACAAAAAACATTATTATTCTTAATGGTCTAGGAGGTGATGTGTATTATAATTGTATAACAAAATTGTTACGGGAAATGGATGATTTCACAGCTCGGGGATCCGGTTGGGCATTGATTTCGATAGATGGTATTTTAATATCACTAACCAAGTATCAACCTTTGAGCAGAAAAGGTAGTTCTTAGATTGGTCTACCAGACCAAATAATCAACAGAAAAGCCGTTATTAATGTTAAAAATGTAGATGATTTATGTTTCAAGTACGCAATATTAAGTATTCTCGCTCATGAGCAAGGCTTTACTCATTTACACCGAGTCAGTAGTTATATTAATTTTAATCACAACTTAGATTTTAATATGCTCAACTTTCCAGTAGATATTCGTCACATACATAATTTTGAAAATGATAATAATGTTAGTGTAAATGTGTATGGTCTCTGTGAGAACAACTATGATGTATATCCTCTGCATATTTCAAAACAGCCCGCAAATGTTGACCAACAATTTGATTTATTGTATATTAAAAACGAAAAGACGAGCCACTTCTGCGGAATTGTTAATTTAAGTAGGTTAGTTCGTTCCCAGCTTTCTTCTAGCAGGAATTCCTATCTAATATGTAAGCGTTGTTTTAAATTGTTTAGGAAAGACTATCACTCAACTGATAGAAAAACTCCTGAGGAGAGACTTGAAGAACATAAAACATTTTGCAACAATTTTGAGCCCATTCGTTATAAATTTCCTAAAGTTCCGTATGTTAAATTTGAAAAGCAACAATTTAGAACAGAAGTTCCTTTTGTTGCATACGCCGATCTTGAAACTATGCTTTGCCCATTAACTCGGGATGTGGTACAAGAAGATGGCATGAAACGTTTGGCCAGTCATATACCTACCTGTATAAGTCTGTATTTCAAGTCTCGTTACCCTCAGTTGCATGAAAGTAAACTATATGTGTTTAACGGAGAAAACTGTGTTGACCAATTTCTGGAAAAGGTACAATCTATATGTATTGACATAGAAACTATTTATGACAGCAATAATTTACCATGTAACATGACTTCGGATGAATTCAGGAAACATGAAGCAACGGTAACATGCGCTTTTTGTGATAAACGCTTCAATCAAACCGACACCATTAAGGTAGCCGATCATGATCATTTAAACGGTCATTACAGAAGGACTCTTTGCTCCAAATGTAATTTAAAAGTTAAAAGACCGAAACATCTGCCTATTTATTTTCATAATTTCAGCGCTTTTGACAGTCACTTTGTTTTTAGAAAATTAAACAAATTTCCCGGTAAAATCGATATTATACCGCAAACTTCTGAAAAATATATATCTATTATAAAACATTTTGAAAATTGCCGAATAAAAGCACGTTTCCTGGATTCATTTAGATTCCTTCCCGAAAGTTTAGCTTCCTTAACCAATAACTTGAATAATTTTCCAGAAATGCGACATGTTTTTCCGGATCCCACAAAATGTAATATGTTATTACGAAAAGGGATCTATCCATATTCCTATATAGATAAGTGGGATAAGTTAAAAGAAACACAGTTGCCAGACAAAGGATGTTTCTTTGACGAATTGAATGAGCGCAGTATATCGGACGAAGACTTTTTACACGCTCAAGCTGTTTGGAAAGCTTTTGGTATATCAGATTTGTGGGGCTACACCAATTTGTATCTATCTAGCGATGTGGTATTGCTGGCGGATATTTTTGAGCAGTATAGAAGTTTAAGTATCGAAGAATACGGACTTGATCCTGCTTGGAGCTTTACAAGCCCCGGTTTCTTTTTTCAAGCCATGTTGAAGATGACCAGAATAGAATTACAACTTTTAACCGATATTTCCATGTTGCAGTTTATCGAATCAGGAATACGAGGAGGGATCACTATGGCAGTGAAGCGATATGCCAAAGCCAATAACCCATATCTCAAGTCCTACGACTCTAGTCTACCCAACTCATATATATTATACCAAGATGTCAATTCCCTCTATGCGTATGCAATGACTAAATATTTGCCATACGATGAGTTTCGTTGGGTTGATGGTGATATATCGGAGTTTGATGTCACCAATATTCCTGATGATTCACCAATCGGTTACATTCTAGAGGTAGACTTGGAATATCCCATCACTCTGCACTCTGCCCATCGCGATCTTCCATTCTTTCCTGAAACCAAAGTACCCCCTTGCTCACTTGGAGGTCAATTCCCGAAACTACTGACTACATTAGACAACAAATACAATTATATCGTTCATTATGGTAATCTGAAACAAGGCTTGAAAGAAGGAATTATCTTGAAAAAAGTGCACCGGGTATTACAGTTTAAACAAAAACCGTGGTTAGCTCAATATATCCACCATAACATTGAGCTAAGAAAGAAGGCTAAAACATCGTTTGCCAAGAACTACTATAAATTGGCATCAAATAGCGTTTTTGGGAAAACTATGCAAAATGTTCGAAAAATGATGGATATTCGAATAGTTACGTCGGACAACCAACTTATGAAATTAGCTAACAAGCCAAATTTTGCAGAACGCTATATTTATGAAAACAACTTAATAGCTGTAAAAATGGATAGGGAAGAAATTTTATTTAACCAACCAATTTATGTAGGTTTTGCAGTTTTAGAAATTTCCAAGCAGTGGTTTTACGAAATTTTCTATAGAGAACTTAAACCTAATTTTTGTTCGAATGGAAAAAGGCTTGAACTGATATACTGCGACACTGACTCATTCATTTGCCATTATTTTACTGATGATATATACTCCGATTTGAAAAAAATGGAACATCTATTTGACTTGTCTGACTATCCGCAGCATCATCCCGCATTTTCTGATCATAATCGCAAGGTAATGGGGAAACTAAAAGACGAAACTTCGTCAATTCCCATCACAGAAATTGTATGTTTAAGACCTAAGTTATATTCATTTAAATTAGAAAATAGTGAGCGTAAATTTATTAGGGCTAAAGGTATTAAAAAATCTTGTATTGAAAATCATATAACATTTAAGGATTTATTTGATACATTGAGTACTGGTAACAGTATGACGGTAAAATTTCAGAATATTCAATCTAAGATGCACAATGTATTTACTTTTGATTACTCTAAGAAGGCTCTTTCATTTTACGAAGATAAGAGAGTTTGGATGGAGGATCACACTTCATTACCGTATGGTCATAAAGATGTACGGCTATGTGCTAATTTTGGAGCAAAAACATCGGTTGGAGCGGTTTGAAGCCCTGAACTTATAGGTAGATAGGTAGGTAGGTATGTAGGTAAATAGGTAGACGATTTTATGTACGATGTTTATTGCCAAATTTTGTTTTCCTAGGTGTCATTTTGTACAATTATTTATATAATTTTGTTACATTTTTACAACTATTTTGTTACAACTATTTATTTAATTTTGTCGTTGATATTTGAAAGACACAAATAGGGTTTGCCTGTATTCAAAATGAATAAATACAGTGTTATCAAATACATATAATGGTACATGATTGTTTTGGTTTTATTCTATATTCTTCAAATTTTCCCATGTAGCTTTTTCCTTTGGAAAACCTAACCATTTGACGAGAACTCTATCTCCTCTTCGTTTGAGAATCTTTTCAACTAGGTATTGATCCGGATAGTTGGTTTTCTTCATTTCTTGCTCGTAAAATCGTCCCAAAATATCTTCCCCGTACACATCTTTCAAGTGGTACGATGGTATATTATGATCTAGACGTACGCGAGTCACGATAAATTGCTCATTGGAATAATTGGCCAGATATCCTTTGTCGAAAATGTTTTTCATCTTGGTGACACGCACACGATCTCCGATTTTGAATTTGGGCACTACACTTCTACCATGTATAGCAGGAAACAGTCTTTTTAAAATAATGTTTTCATGCTTTTTCGTTACAAAAGCTGGTTTCATACCATGAGATTTATGAATTGTATTATTATATTGCTCCATTATATCAGGTATGATTTCAAGCCAACGTCTATGACCCCGATATGAGAATTCTTTCCACATGAGCTGTTTTATCGTGCGATTCATGCGCTCAACTATGGAGGCCTTCCTATCGGACATAGTTGAATAGAAATTAATTCCTTTTCTTCTCATTAATGCGCGAAATTCCTTGGAATAAAATTCCCCTCCTTTGTCCGTTTGAATGTTGCGAGGTGTTAAATGGCTACTTTTAAGTATACTTTCAGTCGCAGATGCTACTTCAGATCCCATTTTTGTTTTTAAAGGTATGGCCCAACCTCGTTTTGATCCTGTATCAATACACATCAGTAAATACTTGTACCCTCTATCGGGATATTCTGTTAGCTGAACTAAGTCAAGGTGCCATAGATCGTCAAGAACACCTTTAATGATAACTCTAGAAGTAGGATAATTCCTTCTCTTTGATCTATGTAATTCATCAACGAGAGCTCTTTTTAATTCGCTCATATTAAGAGTGGTAGGTACTGTGAGATGCGATAAGGAAGGGTGAATAAACAATACTAAAGACGACTTTGGTTAGATAGAACCATTTATTACAAGCAATTGACAAATCTCGCAATTACATGATATTTCATTTGCATTGTTGGCTTCGTTGGGGGGAGGAGTCTGATATTCAGTTACTGAAACGCTAGTGGTGGGACTAAAGAATAATTGTTTTTCCAAGCAATCTTTTACAATTCCATTGAATTTCTCATAATTTAGACTAAGATTTACAATCTCGCGAAAACACAAAAGTATTGAAGCTCCATACTGATCGAGCCAAGGTAATTTTTCCTGGATGACGACACATGGTGATTGACGTTTAGCTCTTCTTCTTCTTTTTTCCGTAGTGGCCCCCTCCTCCTCCTCCACTTCCTTCCGGTCTGGAGCTGGTGTATCAGTCAATGGTTGCTCTCGATATTCTTGATAAAAGGGGAAGTATGGGTGATGTGGATGTTGCATTTTACGATGTGTTGAAAATATCTGAAACTTCCACAAACCTTCCAAAGCAGCTATTTTGAATGGCGTTTGATTGTTAATGAGGTGGTCCAGCTTTTGTTTCAACTCTTCTTGTTTTACTAGGTTGAGCCATTCTTTCCCTGAAACGGTGATCTTATGGATCCGACTGTGGAACTCGAGCAACACTTCTCCTCCTTCAACATATATAATTTTCACACACTTCGATTTTGAGAGAGGAACGATAGTTTCCCACTGCATGCTGACTGTTGACTGATTCTGTTACAGCTACTGATCCTCTGCAGTCTGATATTGTCTCCAGAGTGGGGGGTTACAACGAGTAAAACACATTATATATCACATTCATTCTTCTTCTTCTTCTTCTTCACTTATTGTTAATGGGGGGGGGGGGGGGGGGGTTGAACGACCGTTAATAATAGCTGATAATCGTTTTAAATCTGGTACAATAAAGCGGACACTCCACCAAAATGAAGTACATCTGCAACAGCATGGGACATCATAGTATCAGCATTAAATTCCCAACAATTTGCTAAATGTCCCCCGTCGACTTCATAGTCTCCTTCTAGTTGGTCTTTAGTATCTAGGATAGTATCGTGCCTTTTAATAATACCCAACAACATTTCCACGCGTTCCTTGCTGGAGGGTAAAGGGTTGTGTCGCCGTAGATTAAGAAGTTCTTGGTACTCTTGAGACCAAATCAAGTCTTGAAACGTTCGCATCGTTTTTATTCTCATCATTGTGGTACGGTGAATGGTTGGATTCAAACTAAACTAGCTTCAAAGATGATATTGTCCAGTTTTCTCTTACCCCTCCCCCTCTTCCTCATCCTTAACTGTCTAGCTTTTATTCCTTCTCGCAATAATTTGAGGGTTAGGAATAAAATGAACGTTATAGTCTGCAAGGTGATGCGTGACAAGTTTTTTTCCTTACCGCTTTCAAGATAAGAGTTTCCTGTCGTCTAGCATTGGCGCTAACCGCGTTTGTAGATAAAAGGACGACTAATGTTTCCCGTCGAATCCATCCTCCTCTCCCAGCCATCCCTGCTCCTCCTCCTCCTCCGGCAATCTGTTGAGACCTTGACGCTCTAAACTAAAATATTATTTCTCCTCGGGCCCGTTACACCTATGATTCACCTTTTGTATTTTTCCACTCTCCCTGCCTGTCCATCATTCTCACACGTGCACCTCCCCTCCCCCCTTCGCCCTCCGTCAGTTAATTAGCTTCTGATTGGTCCCCCTCCCCCTCTAACGTCACCCACCTCGCCCCTCACCATTACTTCCACCCCCCAACCAACCCATCTACGTCATGGTTGGCCCAGGATCACCGATATGCCATCTGCGTCATGGTTGGCCCAGTATCACCTAAAAGCCACTACTTACGCTGTCCGCCGTACGCCGTATCACGTGTACAGGCTTCTAAAGCCACTACTGGCGTACGGTGGACGGCGGACGGACATTGCATTTTTGGAATCTACGCACATTGGAAGGTGAAGGGGAACATCCCGTGCCAGGCACCACCGTTTTGGTTTATTATTCTGTTAATAATACACCTATGTATTCGCTCAGCAAAAAATTTTTATAACACCCCCTCAAACTTTTTTCTTTCCCGTTTCAAGTTGATTAGATTCCAAAAATGCAATGTCCGTCCACCGTACGCCGTATCACGTCTACAGGCCTCATTTTCGTTCTAAAAAAAATCGTTCTTTCGCACACATGCTCCATTTGGGCCCTAGTTGTGTCCCGAAACTTTTCAGCCCGATCGGAATATACCCAGGGATGTTATGAGTGAAAATGTGTGTAAAAATAGGTACTTTTTGCGTTTTAGCAACATGTTGGTAACATGAGCTCCTGAGACATAGTTTTCCATGTTTTTGGGGACGAGAAGACCGAATATGAACTCGAGTTTGACCAAAGAGTGAAAAATTGAGTTCTACCAGGTGTTCAGCTCCCAAAATTGATTTTTTATGAGTAAAAAACCTGGAAAATCGTCTGAAATCACCATCAGTTTGTATAATAACACTGGAAAAAGTGTCAACACGTGGATCAAGACGATTACATGGCACTACCAATGATCAAAGATAGTTTAAAAAATAAAATAAAAAAAAGGAGCGTACCTAATTTGTGTTTTAGGGGCCAAAATTAATGGAAACCATCAGAAATAGCTATTTCGATTATTACCCATGAAAGAAACAATAAATGAACAGCCAAAATTTCTGTCGGTATGCCCAAAAGTCCAAAAGAATAATAAACCCATGTGACAAGGACTTTGCAGCGTTTTTCGCTTCGTGATCGATAGTGGCGTAACCCATCCTGTGCCTACCCCATGCCATGACCACCGCGTCCCACCTAGTGTGCTTATCTCCATTCAAATACACAAAAGCGAAAAAATACGACCCGTGTCCCGTGGCTGTTTCCTGTCCTGTTCCTGTCAGGTCCCCGCATAGTGTGTGAGAACCTTAGCCTGTGTCCACCGTAGGGGGTTGTTCCTGCCACTGCTTCCACCTCAGGGTTGAAATGTTGCCTGTCGCTCGCGTTCTCAGCGTTCCCTACCTTCATCTGACTTCGTCTTGCACGGGTTTGAGCTGCAGATCATGGTGGAGGACTTTATTCTGAATGGCCTGGATTTTCTTGACTGATGATGCACAATCGGAGCCCCAAACCTCACAACCTTACGCCCACACTGGCTATTATAACTTACGTTCTTTTCCACGATTGTCGAAACTTGATTATTGTTATTTATAGATCCCATCTTTTTAGTAGGGATTCATCCATAATTCAGTCCCGAGCCATTAAAATATTTATTATTATAAGTCAGTGGTGGCGTAGTGTTTCCTGCGAATGTAGTTACCTACATGATGTCTTTTAATGGGTAAACAACAATTATTGGTAAACTTCATTATTGGGTGACTTGTTACATGTAGGCCTCTTGGGCCCTCATAGTATGCAACTATTCCAAATTACATTAATTTGGCTTAATACTAAACAACTAAACATGAAGTAACAACAACAACAACAACAAAAACGCTGCAAATCCCTGCACAACGGTTTATTATTTTGTACAGAATACCCTTCTGTTACAGATCACAGCTCTCATTATAGATAACCCATCTATATAATATGTACTAGTCTATACATATTATGTAGATCGCAGACCCTCCGTAGGTTAGTACCTAACTCCGTACTAGTTACTAGGAACCTACCTAAATCACGAGTTAAATGTTGCTAAAATAATTCTATCGATGACAAACAGTAACTAAAATGGCAAAAAGAAACGCAAATAATGAAGTTCTGAAGGAAAATTGTTGATGTGGAGTGAAATAGATGCCCCTTCTGCGGAGATCACTGTTTTCTGTATAATGAACCGTTGTCTAATAACTTGCTCATCAATAATATGTACTTCAACGGTTGGTCATGTTGCAAAAGTACCGACCAACAAAATCTACCCCCTTCTTGGTAGATGAACCGTTGTGTAATAATTTATCGTTATGTAATAATTTACCATTGTGTAATAAATTGCTGTTGTGTAATAATTTACCCATCAATCATACTTCAAAGTTCGTTCAAGTTTCTAAACAATTCTTTGAGACCACCCGGAGCATTTTACGTCCAGCTGTTCGTGTGCACCAAAAAGCTTCGTCAACACGATCGTGAAACAAATGGTATTAATCTGGCCCGGATATCATCGCTAGGGAGCTCCTGATTTATAATGGCTCAGTATGAAGTCGAGTTGGTTGTTCTACGATATTATTTCACTTGATAAGTGATGGACTAGTGGATTTTGTTGGTAGGTACTTGTGAAACTTGAACAAACGTTGAAGTATTGATGGGTAAATTATTACTGAACGGCAAATTATTACACAACGTTAAATTATCACATAACGGTAAATTATTACACAACGGTACATTATTACACAACGGTTCATCTGCCAAGAAGGGGCTGGATTTTGTTGATCGGTACTTTTACAACTTGAACAACCGTTGAAGTATTATTGATGGGAAAGTTATTACACAACGGTTCATTATGGGTATTGACCGCAGAAAACAGTGATCTAAAAGGGGCATCTATTTCACTCCACATCAACAACTTTCCTTCAGAACTTCATTATTTGCGTTTCTTTTTGCCGTTTTAGTTACTGTTTGTCATCGACAGTATTATTTTAGCAATATTTAACCCGTGATTTAGGTAGGGACGTAGTAACGAGTACGGGTTTAGTTACTAATGCACGGAGGACCTGCGATCCACATGATATGTATAGATTACTTCTATATTATATAGACGGGCTATCTTTACAGACAGCTGCGATCTGTAACAGAAGGGTATTCTGTACAAAATAATAAACCGTTGTGCAGAGCTTTGCAGCGTTTTTTATTGCATTTTCGGATTCTACAATCCCTTTGAAACGTAAACCATCAAAATTTGAGGCGGGGTTAGATTTTTTTTTTTTTTTTCATGCTTAATTCCAATTGTTCATTGTTGAAAATAATAAACCAAACTTTGTACACAAACACAGATAATAAGAAAGAAAGTTTTGTGATATTATAAAGAAAAAAAGAAAAAATGCTGAATTCAACTAAGAGGAGTTGAATTCAAATTATCCATTTTACTCGTCTCCGATTACTTTCCCCTAATTAAGACTTATTCATTCTCCTTTTTTTTCCCCACTCCATCCGTTGCTTTATTGCTGGCGCAGTTCGAATTTCGAAGACTGCTGTGGGAATAGTAAGGTTTAATTACTCCAAGACATTGGGAATTCTTAGGGTGTAGTGTTGTGGCGGTGGCGGGGGGGGGGGGGGGGGCTGTTTAATTGAAATCGCTAACAATTAAGGGGAGACCCGCTTACAGTATCTTTCACGTTTTCCTCGAGTTTTTATGCCAAAATAATCGTTCTATTGAGACTACCGAATAAAAGTTGTTGGTTAAAGTCAGTTCCCTTTGGAATATAGGGTTAATAATTTTTACTTGGTAAATAGTTACTTATAATTTTAGAAGAAAAACATAATATTGGTGTACATGTATTTCCTCTTAGCTCCCGATTCAACCGAGATAAAGGATTTGTCATCCTGAAGTTGGATGTCTCGGTATGGTGGACGAGTTCCGAAAAATGGACATCACGTGATTCAATGTCAAAAAACGCTGCAAATCCCTGCACAACGGTTTATTATTTTGTATAGAATACCCTTCCGTTACAGATCACAGCTCTATGTATAGATAACCCGTCTATATAATATGATGTGTACTATTCTATACATATTATGTAGATCGCAGACCCTCCGTAGGTTAGTACCTAACCCCGTACTCGTTACTAGGTACCTACCTAAATCACGAGTTAAATGTTGCTAAAATAATTCTGCCGATTAAAAACAGTACCTAACAAAAAGAAACACACATAATGAAGTTCTGAAAAGAAATTGTTGATGAGGAGTGAAAAAAGTTGCGAAAGTACCTACCAACAAACTCCAGCCCCTTCTACGTAGATGGTATAATGAACCGTTGTGTAATAATTTACCGTTGAGTAATGATTTACCGTAGTAATAATTTACCCATCAATAATACTTCAACGCTTGTTCAAGTGTCACTACCAACCAACAAACTCCAAAAGAGCCATCATTTTTCAAATGAAATAATATCACAGAACAACCAACTCGACTTCATACTCCGCCAATATAATCAGGTGGCCCCTAGCAATGATTTTATCTCCGCCAATTTTCCTATTGTGGGCGCGTCTCTGGTTACGAGATTTGGTTTGAATTGTATACAATTTCATTCACACAGGAGTCGAAAATGCCTGTCGGTGCAAACTTCGGGGCCTTACTGTGAACGAACGGCTGGACGTACGATGCTCCGGATGGTCTTAAAAAAATCGCAAGTTCAAGAACTATTTAAAACCGTAAAAATATTTACGTAAAAAAATGGTATAGGCGTTTTGAAAATTTCAACCCCTATTTTGAACCCCTTAGAGATGACTCACAGTAACGTCGAGCTTCGAGGACCAACTAGACGCCGAACGGAACCTATAACCCGAATTTCATCAATTTTCTTTCATGGTAACTAAGAAAAGTGGCCCGTACGGCGTACGGCGTACGGCGGACAGACAGAAATATTGGTTTATTATTTTCAATAATGAACCATTGGAATCGAGCATGAAAAAAAAAATTCTTACCCCCCCTCAAAATTTGATGGTTTACGTTTCAAGGTATGTAGAATCCAAAACTGCAATAAAAATATTTCTGTCTGTCCGCCGTACGCCGTACGCCATACGCCGTACGGGCCACTTTTCTTAGTTACCATGAAAAAAAATTGATGAAATTCGGGTTATAGGTTCCGTTCGGCGTCAAGTTGGTCCTCGAAGCTCGACGTTACTGTGAGTCATCTCTAAGGGGTTCAAAATAGGGGTTGAAATTTTCAAAACGCCTATACCATTTTTTTACGTAAATATTTTTACGGTTTTAAATAGTTCTTGAACTTGCGATTTTTTTTAAGACCATCCGGAGCATCGTACGTCCAGCCGTTCGTTCACAGTAAGGCCCCAAAGTTTGCACCGACAGGCATTTTCGACTCCAGTGTGAATGAAATTGTATACAATTCAAACCAAATCTCGTAACCAGAGACGCGCCCACAATAGGAATTTGTGAATACGGCCAATCATTGGTAGGGATCACCTGATTATATTGGCGGAGTATGAAGTCGAGTTGGTTGTTCTGTGATATTATTTAATTTGAAAAATGATGGCTCTTTTGGAGTTTGTTGGTAGGTAGTGAAACTTGGACAAACGTTGAAGTATTATTGATGGGTAAATTATTACTACGGTAAATTATTACACAACGGTTCATTATACCATCTACGTAGAAGGGGCTGGAGTTTGTTGGCAGGTACTTTTGCAACTTTTTTCACTCCTCATCAACAATTTCTTTTCAGAACTTCATTATGTGTGTTTCTTTTTGTTAGGTACTGTTTGTCATCGGCAGAATTATTTTAGCAACATTTAACTCGTGATTTAGGTAGGTACCTAGTAACGAGTACGGGGTTAGGTACTAACCTGCGGAGGGTCTGCGATCTACATAATATGTATATAATAGAATAGTACATATTATATTATATAGACGGGTTATCTATACATAGAGCTGTGATTTTGAATTATTATTTTCAATAATGAACCATTGGAATCGAGCATGAAAAAAAAATTCTTACCCCCCCCCCCCCCCCCCCCCTCTAAATTTGTTGGTTTACGTTTCAAGGTATGTAGAATCCAAAACTGCAATAAAAATATTTCTGTCTGTCCGCCGTACGCCGTACGCCGTACGGGCCACTTTTCTTAGTTACCATGAAAGAAAATTGATGAAATTCGGGTTATAGGTTCCGTTCGCTGTCTAGTTGGTCCTCGAAGCTCGACGTTACTGTGAGTCATCTCTAAGGGGTTCAAAATAGGGGTTGAAATTTCAAAACGCCTATACCATTTTTATACGTGAATATTTTTACGGTTTTAAATAGGTAGTTCTTGAACTTGTGAGTTTTTTAAGACCATCCGGAGCGTCTACGTCCAGCCGTTCGTTCACAGTAAGGCCCCGAAGTTTGCACCGACAGGCATTTTCGACTCCAGTGTGAATGAAATTGTATACAATTCAAACCAAATCTCGTAACCAGAGACGCGCCCACAATAGGAAATTTGGCGGAGATGAAATCATTGCTAGGGATCACCTGATTATATTGGCGGAGTATGAAGTCGAGTTGGTTGTTCTGTGATATCATTTCATTTGAAAAATGATGCCTCTTTTGGAGTTTGTTGGGTAGGTAGTGAAACTTGAACAAACGTTGAAGTATTATTGATGGGTAAATTATTACTACGGTAAATCATTACTCAACGGTAAATTATTACACAACGGTTCATTATACCATCTACGTAGAAGGGGCTGGAGTTTGTTGGTAGGTACTTTCGCAACTTTTTTCACTCCTCATCAACAATTTCTTTTCAGAACTTCATTATGTGTGTTTCTTTTTGTTAGGTACTGTTTGTCATCGGCAGAATTATTTTAGCAACATTTAACTCGTGATTTAGGTAGGTACCTAGTAACGAGTAGGGGGTTAGGTACTAACCTAAGGAGGGTCTGCGATCTACATAATATGTATAGAATAGTACATATTATATTATACAGACGGGTTATCTATACATAGAGCTGTGATCTGTAACGGAAGGGTATTCTATACAAAATAATAAACCGTTGTGCAGGGATTTGCAGCGTTTTTTATTGCAGTTTCGGATTCTACATACCTTGAAACGTAAACCATCAAATTTTGAGGGGGGTTAAGAATTTTTTTTTTTCATGCTCGATTCCAATGGTTCATTATTGAAAATAATAAACCAAAATGACTGAATACCATGGTATATTCGGCAGTAGGTATGTTACCAATACAAAATTTTTGTTATGTATCGTGTATTTTTTGTGGTGGATGAGTGGTTTGAGGTAGGTTTGGGAAGGTGAGGTTAAGTTGGTGAGGTTGAGAAGGTGAGGTGGGATGAGGAGGTGAAAGAGGAGTGCGAAAGCGTATCCGCGCGGTTTTCACCTCCTTGAATGCGTCTCTAGAATAAGAAAATATCCGTCTGGTATTCACCACGTAGGATATTGGGATAAGGAAATATCTGTCCGGTTTTCACCACGTTGAATATTGGAATGAGAGGGTAGGAGAATATCCATCCGGTTTTCACCACGCTGGATATTTGGAATTTTGGTTCCATCATGGTCGGTGGCGAGCAGGATACTGTGAAGGGCTGAGGGATTTTCTGGTGGAGTTTGGCATGGTGGGGGTTCGGCGAGGGTTAAGGCTGGCTTGCAGCCGGTGAGCGGAGCGGTGCACGGTTTTCCTTCAATTTCAAGAGTAGTGGTAGTGTTGGTGGTGAGGATGACATGAAAGGGACCGGAATAGAGGGGTTGAAGTGTTTTGTGGATACCTGGCTCCTTCAGGTACATTTGGGTAGCGGAGTGAAAGCACTTTGGATAAGCGCACTTGGGATAAGTGGTGTCGGGTCGGCTGCGTTTGATGAAGGGAGGTTGACGGTTTTTTCAGAAATATGTCATTGGGTAGTCGTAAAGGAGCGCAGAAGGTTCTTCTGGTGGGACTAAGAACTTCGGTAGGTCGGGTTAAGGTTCGAAGGCTTGAAGCATCACATAGGGAAGGGCCTTAGTCCAGGAGGCTGTGTTACTTAAGGTGGAGAGGGCTTGCTTTAGGACCCAGTGCCACTACTTGACTTTGCTGTTTGATTGTGGATGGTAGGCCGTGGTACGTTGTTTTTTAATGCCGAGGGAGCGGAGAAGATGAGAAAACTGAGCTGATTCAAATTGATTGCCATGATCGACCGTGAGGACCCGTTATTGAGGAAGGCCTTGATGACGGCGTCCGCCGTGATGTGGGCGAGTGGGATGCACTTGACCCAGTTTGTGGCCCATTCAGTCATGGTCAGGCAGTAGCGCTTCCCCTCGGATGGGGGAAACAGTCCGACGATGTCGAGGTAGAGGTGTTCAAAAGGTAATGCGTCATCGAAGGGTTCTGGTGGGTCGTGGGGATGAGCGGAGATTTTGAATTGCTGGCATTTCTGGCACCCGAGAACCCAGTTGCGTATGTGTGAGTTCATACCAGGCCAGAAATACCGTGTTGTGATGAGGTCCCGGCTGTCTCGGATCCCCGGATGATGCAGCGAGTGGTAGTACTGGAAGATCTGTTGCCACAGGACATGGTGTCTCTGAGAAGTGTCACACCAGAGAGAGGCCGTGTGGTTTGATTTGCTGGAGACGGCCGGCGGTGATGAGGTTGGAGAGTGCGGGGTCAGTGGCTGGTTGTTGACGCGCTCCAAGGTGCTGAGTTGAGGGGAACGGTAGGAATTCTTCAATCAGTGTGGGGGATGGTCAGGAGAAGGCATAAGCTACGAGGTTGTCCGCTCCCCCCCCCCCCCCCCCCCGGTGTGCACAGGATGTCCGTGGTAAATTTGGCGATGAACTCCAGCTGCCGTAGGTGTCGCGAGGAGGCCGATTTCCGTGTTTAAAGGAAGGCGTGCTTCAGCGGTTTGTGTTCCGTGATGATAGAGAACTGCCGGCCCTTGACGAAGTCATGAAAATGCTTGATGGCTTCGATGATGGCGAAGGTTGATGGCCTGTCGAAGGTTGAATACATTTTTGGGCCTCCGTCAGGGTTTTGGAGAAGAAGAGGCGTGGGCGGCGTCGCCGATGTGATGATGTAAGACGGCACTGATGGCCCAGTCGGAGGTGTCGGTCGTGATGGAGATAGTAGCGTCGGGTACTGGGTGGGCAAGGAGGGCGGCGGTTTCATGATCTCCCTTGCATTTGTCGAACGCGGTCTGTAGCTCCAGGGACCATGCGTTTTTTTTTTTAATTTTTTTTGGGATGGGGTTGACGAGGAGTTTTTGATGGTGGGCGGCGTGTTTGATATGGCGGCGGTAGAAGTTGAGCATCCCAAGAAATCGCACTAACCGATAATATTCCAAACGAAAATAAAACAATTTTACGTTCGCCTAGGACAGTTAGCCGTGTCCTGTGAGTTTACCGAATTAGGACTAGAAATAAAACTCCATACTAATGGGTACTAGATCTTATCATTTGCGAAAAGAGGTTTTGAGAAAAGAAATGTCACTTGTCGAAATTATTGCGCTTGGGGAAACTGAAGGTCACAGACGGGATCATTCAGTATCAAATCTGATGAAAGGGTTGATCAGAAATTTGACTATGTGAGCACAAGAAGCCAGAAATGTTTTGCTTGTACCGGTGGTCGGCCTCACAAACGTGAAATTGGCCCGGCTATAGGAAAGATTGGTTCGGATTGTGGAGGGAGAAGTCATCCTTCCAAATTCTAAATTTTTCTTGAACTCGGAAACTCACCGTGAGCCCAGTGGTTCGTCGTCCAGAAAGAATATATTATTTAAAAAAAAAAAAGGGCTCGCAAACTCAATCATGTTTTAAAGGAGTTGGAATTTGATACGGATTCATCCGAACCTTAGGAGTCGGAACTTCCCCTTCACGATGAATATTATAGCCAATGTCAAAGAGATTCCTTCTGCTCGTATACAGATTCTGGGTCGTAAGGTGAAATTCATTATTGATACTGGGTGTCTGGCTAACCTTATTAGTCGTGAACTATATGAGAAATTACAAGCTCCGGCTCTCAAGAAAACCTATTTGCTCACTGCCTGCTTGTCAAGGAAAACCCGTTGAAGTTATGACTGAATTAGGTTTCAAAAATCATTTTGTAAGAACTAAAATCATCATGGTTGATGGTTGAATCTGGTGAGGCCCTTTTGAGCTGCACTACAGCCAAACAGCTGGGAATAGCCTCTAGCTCTGAATGTTGATAGTTCGGTGCTCTGAATCAGTTATTGACTATGAAAAAAATATCCTAAGGTTTTCAATGGCATTGGAAAATTAAAGTAAGTATTTTCAACTCAAGCTCAACACTGACATACGAGTTGAACCGGACACAGCAGCATTTAGGAGGACAGCATCATTTAAGGATCAAGTCGAAGCTGGAATTGGTAGGCTGCTTTCAGACGAAATAGTTGAAAAGGTCTAGAGGCCAGCATCTTTGGTATCGCCAATCATCGTCATAGCTTTTCGTTCTACTGGCTCCGAAGATTCTGCGGAGCATCTTTCTGTCCCAGCAGTTCAGCATTCGTTGTCTTGTCTGGGTGAGGACCCAGGTTTCACTACCTTTTTGCCCCCCCCCCCCCTTCCCCAACGATAGCATCCGCCAAAAACATTTGAAGGAAATTGCAAAGTTTGGGGGGGGGGGGGGGGATGAAACAGGTTTCTATACACACGTCCAACTGAGGGGGAAAGAACAGGTTTCGGTTGTAGTCCGTTATCCGCCCCCATTTTGTTCTCTCTTTTGCAAGCACACCCGACCACCTTTTTCAATTTTTGAGGAGTGTTCCGTAAACTAGATTTCATGTACTATATGAATAATATACCGCACTTATGTTTTCAAATACTCCAAGCAATGAAACTAGACATTGAAAAAAGTGGGGGCGTATACCGAACTATTTCCCTAGAGGGAAAAAGTTCGATAACCGCCCCCACGACTGAATTGCATTGATTGGGCCTGGGGCGTTTTCTTGGGAGAGATAACTGGTGAGGCAGAGAATAACTTTGATCGAAAGTTAAGAGGTTGAGATGCGATGCTCATAAATAAAATAAACCACAGTCATGCAGCATGGCTATAAGAGCGAATTTTCGAAGTTTTCGGCATCTTCCTCCTCCGCCTAAAATTTTCTGAAAATTAATTTTCGGCCATTGTTTTCCCGACTTGATACCATACAAAATTAAAACAGGAGTAGTTTTACGCAAAGTAAAATTTGGGGTGGAAGGAGGGGGAGGGGGAAATCAAAAATGTTTTGAATACCAGAAGAGTAGGTATTGGATACCTACGTAACAAATTTTTTGTTCCATTTTTTGCCGAGTAACACCTCGGTTTGTAGATTTTCCAACGCTGAACACGATGGTGAAGTCAGAATTGCGATATCCCATTCCGTTATCAGATTAGAGCAGACGAACCAGGAAGAACATCTCAAGAAATAACCACGTTCCTTCATCTTCAAAGTGCTCCAGTTTGAGAATGGAATGAGATATCGCAATTCTGATTTCACCATCGTGTTCAGCGTACAAAAATCTTTAAAATGAGGTGTCACTTGTCAAACTTTTTCATTTTGGGAATTTATGGGTAATTTCCCCCCCCCTAAAACTCCCCAAAACTCCCCCCTTAGAGTGACCCGATTCTGCCCATCTTCGAACTTAGCCTGTCGATTGCCAAGACAGATTTTTCGTGCAAATTTGAACTTTTTATCTCAATTCTTTCGAGAGTTATCGTCTGGAATGACACATACATATATAAATATATAAATATATATATAAATATATATATATATATATATATATATATATATATATATATATATATATATATATATATATATATATATACATATAATTTTTGATGTCTTTCGGCAGTGAATTCAGGATGGTCTGAAACGGATTTTGGTATAAAAATCTTTCGGAAATTCGAGTTTTAAAAATTTTGGACCGAGAACAATAGCTTCCTTTTCTTCGAAAATTCGCTAATAAAAACGATGTTGACCGTAGCGGTGAAATCACTTCCGACCGTAGGTCAACTTTCGAGAATTCCTTCCTTCCTTATGCCAGTTGCGTTCTCAGTTAGTTACTGGCTTGTACGAGTGCGCGATTTAAAATGGTGTTTAATGTATCAAAACTGTTGAAAGTGCTTGAAGAGGACGAAAATGCTTTTGAGTGGATGAGAGAAATTAGTAATATTCATATTAATAAATGAATTATTTAAACAAAAAATGTTGTGTTTTCCATTATTAACTATGTGGGGGCGCATACCGAACTTTTTCACTAGAGAAATAGTTCGGTATCCGCCCCCACTTTTTCAACACCTAATTTCCCAATCTTAACCAATCAAAAATTATAATTCGTCACGATTGTACTCAAGAAGATGAAATCTAGTTTACGGAACACTCCTCAAAAATTGAAAAAGGTGGTCGGGTGTGCTTGCAAAAGAGAGAACAAAATGGGGGCGGATAACGAACTACACCCCAGGTTTCTGTGCCCACACTGAAGAGCGAGTTTTGAAGCACCGACTATGCTACTTTGGTGGGAGAAATGCATATCGAATCCTTTATGCGGCTGAGGAGGTTTTATTGACGGGCAAATTTTTATAACAGAGTTTTGGGAGGGGGGAGGGGGTTCATGTGTTACGTACAACATACATACGTACATACCTGTAGAACGTTTTGAACGTTTGTGATAGATTCAGAATACTCTGACAGATTTGTATTGGAAATAATTTCAAACATTCGGATTCTAGAAATGATTAGCCTATTGCAGTAGTGTATTTTCCGGTAGGTAGGCAGTTTGCTTTAAGTTGGTGTTTGAGTTAAGTTGGTGTTTCAACTTGAAAGAAGTATTTATTGATAGCGCACACACGAAATTCACACAAATGTGCTTGTATGAAATCTTGAATTCTTGGCAACAAAACTCTCTGTACCCTTATTTAATGTTTAGATCTGTGTTATTCCAGAAGTAAAGAAGGTGGACCACTCTGTTTGTGAAATTCACTGCCCTGCTTGGAGTTATATCATTCGCTGCAGTTCAGCCCCGCCGAGGGAGCATTGGTGTAAGGGCTGTGAGGCTCTTCACATCCCTGCATCAGCGCTATCAGTCGACTTGCCGCGGTCTGCCCGTCATCGACCCTCTGGTTGGTGTATTGAGTTGTTGCTTGAGCGTGCGTCGCCCTCTCGTCAACAGAGATCAAGATGGTGTCCAGATAGGCCTGTTACATCCGCGAGAGTGATGAGAACGGATGCTTCGTTCACCCCGTGGGTGTCACATGTCGCCCCTCAATCGGACACCTTTCTCCTTGTCACATCTTCCCGCTGGAACCACCTACATTTGTTTGTAGGTTACCCATTCCGATTCAGTACAAATAATTTCCCCGTTAGCTAACAAAAAACAAGAAAAAAAACCACAGTCATGCAGCATGGCTATAAGAGCGAATTTTCGAAGTTTTCGGCATCTTCCTCCTCCGCCTAAAATTTTCTGAAAATTAATTTTCGGCCAATGTTTTCCCAACTTGATACCATACAAAATTAAAACAGGAGTAGTTTTACGCAAAGTAAAATTTGGGGTGGAAGGAGGGGGAGGGGGAAATCAAAAATGTTTTGAATACCAGAAGAGTAGGTATTGGGTACATAACAAATTTTTTGTTCCATTTTTTGCCGAGTAACACCTCGGTTTGTAGATTTTCCAACGCTGAACACGATGGTGAAGTCAGAATTGCGATATCCCATTCCGTTATCAGATTAGAGCAGACGAACCAGGAAGAACATCTCAAGAAATAACCACGTTCCTTCATCTTCAAAGTGCTCCAGTTTGAGAATGGAATGAGATATCGCAATTCTGATTTCACCATCGTGTTCAGCGTACAAAAACCTTTAAAATGAGGTGTCACTTGTCAGACTTTTTCATTTTGGGAATTTATGGGTAATTTCCCCCCCTAAAACTCCCCAAAACTCCCCCTTAGGGTGACCCGATTCTGCTCATCTTCGAACTTAGCCTGTCGATTGCCAAGACAGATTTTTCGTGCAAATTTGAACTTTTTATCTCAATTCTTTCGAGAGTTATCGTCTGGAATGACACATACATATATAAATATATATATAAATATATAAATATATAAATATATAAATATATAAATATATAAATATATATATATATATATATATACATATAATTTTTGGTGTCTTTCGGCAGGGAATTCAGGATGGTCTGAAACGGATTTTGGTATAAAAATCTTTCGGAAATTCGAGTTTTAAAAATTTTGGACCGAGAACAATAGCTTCCTTTTCTTCGAAAATTCGCTAAAAGATGTTGGACAAATATAGAGAATAGATAGGTATATACAAAAGTATTTCAAGTATAGAAAATGGATTTTACTGTCGTTATTACAGGTTTTAGTAGGTCTGCGCTGCGTAGTAAGCGGCTGTGGTGTAATTTCAAAGGGAAATGGAGTATAATACCTTGTACCTACATGAGACGCCACAATAGAAGATTATATTGGTTCTCCCTGCAGTGTTGTACTAGCTCCTTCCTCGTTTCCATTTCAATCTTGGGGGAAAAAAAGTTTAATCTTTTTCTTTAACATGGCTGTTTTTTCTGGGGGTCAGATCAAATTTTCTGACAAGGTAGATATTGTGCTAGTCACTTTTCTAATGATTTTCACGTAGGCAATACCACTCTGTAGTTAGGGCATTGTTACTCCACTAGTTAACATCCCACAAAAGTAGTTAACCTCTCGTTGGAAAGCACACAGTTGTTCATAAAATCTAACGGTGCCAAAAACCTCCCTGCTCCCAAACTCTAGACTCAAAACATGTCAATGGTTCAATGTTTTCCCATGAAGCAGAATTACGTGAGGTAGGTACGTAACATCTTAAAATGATGTTGTGTTTTAAATCGTCGGTAATTAGTAATAGTGGAGAAATTGCTGAGGAATTTTGAATAAAACCGCACCCTGGACGAAAAGTACTGAAACCCTATTGTGGCCCCACTCTAATTTTTGTTGCTCGTTACTAACTTCGAGTTATTTCCATCGAACGGCAGGTGTTAATAAACCAGTTCAGTTTTGATGTTGGAAAGATTCACGTCTCATTAATTCAGAAAAATAGTTGTGGGCATCGATTTAATTAGTTTATCGTGTCCCCAACACTATCTACACTAACTTACTAATAACTTTGTAAGAAGTGTTGTGGTACCCCTCTAGAATACCACTCAAATTACATACTTAGATTGTCTTAAATAAACCAAGTGAATTGTCTTAAATTGTCTTAGATTGTCTTAAATAAACCCGCTCTCCTCACCCAGCTCGCTATTCTACACTCAAACCTCAAGTCAATGACTTCTCTTTATCCTTACCTTCCTCCTCAAATCTCTCACCCAAAAGAACTCAAGAGTGGTAGAACCGGTCTGGTGATAACCGACGCAGTGGAACCGTCTGGGCACAACCTCTAGCGTTTCTAGGGGTGGTAACCTCCCTGGCTTCTGTGTAACCTTTCAATCACTAGCTATCCGATCCTCACCATTCACATCTCAACCTCACCTATCCAGGCCAAGCCTTCACTTTTCTGTCACCACAAGAAGATTCCCTAGTCTTGGCATTCTCTCCAGTTGGTGCATGCCTGAATAACATTTTTACACGTGATGACATTCCATTCGGTATTAAGTTTATGACTAGGTGCTCTGCAAAAGAATATCCTAATTGCCAATCACAACTTACGACGAGTTTGAATCATCTTGCAACACATTCCTGCAGCACATTCCCTGGGCCGGAGCGGCATTTGGCTGACTTGCTGAGATCATGGTCGTGATGCTATGAATTCAGTTAGCCATGTGCTCATGATCAACGTCGAGAGACTGAGATATCTTTACTTACCTATGTACCACTCTGGAAGTAGAAAGTGGACTGAATTGTCCGCCGAAAATTGCCCTGTCCTCCAGATGGAAACTTTCTCCGAACCCCCCCTTCATCCTGGCTGCGGACAGTAAGTAAGCAAACCTGGTAACAGCTGTTGTAGAGGAGCCCTTGCAGTCACAAGAGTTTCGCATCTGCATAATCAAGCAGTTTAGAATCAGGTGAAAACATCCCTTGGGAACCTCTCACTCCCTCCCACTGCTGTTTCCCTCGGTGGTATAGACTTCCAGAACTTGTAAACAACTTCCGTCCGTTCCTGGTTCTATCATTGCCTCCTTGAGACTTTAACTGATAGCCTAATCCTCCGATGTGCCATTGATACGTTTTTACCTTGGGAATTCTCCTATATTCCTACTTGTTTCACTTGATTCATTCCAAGCCTTATCGACTTTTTTAATACATACAAAATTTAACCAACAACCTGACACATAGCAGGATGAAGTGTAAGTGATGAAGTAAGTAATTTCCTTAGGATCCTTGTATCAATGCTTTGTGATATATAAAAGAAAAGAGTTTTTGAAAAACGCTACGAAGTCCGTATCACATGGATTTATTATTCTGTTGGACATACTTACAGAAATGTTGGCTGTTCATTTACTGTTTCTTTCATCTGCAATAATTTAAATAACTTTTTTTGATGTTTTCCACCAATTTTGGCACCCAAAATCACGAATTAGGCTCCTATTTTTGACACATTATCTTTGTTCATTGGTAGTGCCATTTAATTGTCTTGATTCATCTGTTGATACTACTTCCAGTGTTGTACAAGTTTATAGTGATTTCAGACAATTTCCCAGGTTTTTCACTCATAAAACATGAATTTTGGGAGCTGAACATTCGTTACAACCTCTGGTCAACTCGTTCTTAACTCTGGTCAAAATCAACTTCATACTCGGTCTTCTCGCCCTATAAAATATTGGAAAACGATACCTCACAAGTTCATGATCACAGAAACCTAAAAAAAACCTTTTTTGGTTTATTATTTTCAATAATGAACCTTTGGAATCGAGCATGAAAAAAAAATTAACCCTCCTTCAAAATTTGATGGTTTACGTATCACGGTATGTAGAATCCGAAAATGCATTTAAAAACGCTGCAAATTATTACACAACGGTTTATTATTTACCTGTATAGATGCCCCTTCTGCGTAGATCACTGTTTTCTGTGGTCAGTACCCTCGAGCTCCCTCCAGGAAAGCCCTAAATGGAGTACTGGAGCGGCCCGAGAATTTAAGATTCATGCTAACGCGCGGGATTCAATAATTAAATAATTAATTACTTGTAGTTATTCATTAAGCATACGGTAAATCCTAAACCGCTAATGATAACCTGTAACCGGTAATGATTTACCTGTATTTATAGCTGCCCCTTCTGCTTAGATAGTATAATAAACCGTTGTTTTATATTTTCCGTTGTGTAATAATTTACCGTTGTGTAATAATTTACCCAGTAACACTTCAAAGTTTGTTCATGTTGCAAAAGTACGTGTCAGCAAAATCCAAAAGAGCCATCATTTTGGTTTATTATTTCCAATAATGAACCTTTAGAATCGAGCATGAAAAAACATTTCTACCCCCCCCCCCCCCCCCCCCCCCACAAAATGTGATGGTTTACGTTTCAAGGTATGTAGAATCCGAAAATGCAATAAAAACTCGGCGCTTCGCGCCTCGGCAGGGGGCCAGCCCCCTGCACCCCCGGTTAGTTCTACTTAAGCCCTACGGTTAGTTCTACTTAAGCCCTACCGGCTAAAATTAAAAAACATGGAACATGCTTCCTTCCGTATCATCGACTAAGCAATATTTGGTTTTGTTTAAAACGGATGTCAAATTCGTGATCAGCTAACGCGTAGTTTGTTTTCAGTAACTTGTTAGGTACATCGTTATTTTCATCGGATTCGAGGGGTCTTTTAAGGGCCAATTTTTCGAGTTTTAGACGTAAACGGCTTTCTTTCATTCGTTCCGCAGCAGTTTTGACAGGTTTAGACTTACTGTTTTCGTTAGAAGCTGATTTTTCGGCGGCTTTACGTAACTTCCATTCACTTTTTCGTTCCGCAGCAGTTTTGACACGTTTAGGCTCACTAGTATCGTTAGAAGCTGATTTTTTGGCGGCTTTACGCATTTTATAATTCTTTTGACGTTCCGCAACAGTTTTAGGCTTCTTTGGTATGGTTCTTCCATCATCAGAAGTCGGTTTTCCGAATCTAGGCGTAAATATATTACTGAAATGACGAGTACATACCCCTGAAGACGTTGACGGAGAGCGATCCGGTCCAGGACACAACATCACTACTTCTTATCTTATATAATCACCGCGTCATAACAAAATATCGCATCCTTCTCAACCAAGTGACAACAAAACAAGCGGCATTGTTTACTATATCCATTTATAACATAAATAAATATAAAAGTACGACATAAATAGAAGAACAAGTATGAAAGATATGCGTCATAAATCGAGAGCTTTCCAACGAATGGAGAACGATTTTTGTCCGATGAAAACTAAAGAAGTTTCATTCCCCCAGCAACGGCTCCCTTGTAAGCGGAAATCATTAGAAAATTTCGTCACCCGATTTCGTTCCCGATAAACGTAACACTTTTTGCCAGTTAGGTCAAGGCTAAAGCATGTTCCATGCTAAAATTTCTGTCTGTCCGCCTACACCGTACTGGCCACTTATCTTAGTTACCATGAAAAAAAATTGATGAAATTCGGTTTATAGGTTCTGTTCGGGGTCTAGTTGGTCCTGGGTTAAAAATAGGGGTTGAAATTTTCAGAAAGCCGTAGCTTGAGAACTTTCAATAGAAGGGTATGGTTTTTTAAAATGTTTTTAAATTAATCTTGAACTAAAGAATTTTTTGAGGCCACCCTGAACATTGTACGACCAGCCGTTCGTTTGCACCAAAAAGCTTCGTCAACACGATCGTGAATCAAACGGCATAAATCCGGCCGGAATATCATCACTAGGGAGCACCTGATTATAATCAAGGATGGCTGTATGATGTCGAGTTGGTTGTTCTGCGATATTATTTCATTTGATAAGTGATGGGCAATTGGATTTTGTTGGTAGGTACTTGTGAAACTTGAACAACCGTTGAAGTATATTGATGGGCAAATTATTACACAACGGTTCATTATACTACCTACGTAGAAGGGGCACCTATGCCGGTAAATTATTACACAATGGTTTATTATTTGCTTTGTGCTTCATGAATAACTACAAATAATTAATTACTGAAATATTGAATCCCGCGCATTTGTAGGAAACTTTAATTCCGGAGCCCGCTTCAGTACTCGATTTAAGGCTTTCCTGGGGGGAGCTCCAGGGTATTGACCACAGAAATCAGTGACCTACGCAGAAGGGGCATCTATACAGGTAAATAATAAACCTTTGTGTAATAATTTACAGCGTTTTTATTTTGGACGGCAATTTTGTAAATTTACGCTGGGTACGTCGTTCTCGCTAAAATATCATACAACTTGAGTTTTGTTAAAAATTGTGATCAATTGAAGTTTTTAATTGAATATTTTAATAAAGTAGAGAAACTTTGAATCCAGAATTTGAAGCTGTACAACTTCAGATATTCTGTTCTTTAGTTTTTCTGATATGGATATAGTCAGGAAATGAATAGCCAATATGGTTGAAACTTTTTTTATACCCATTTTTCACTCATAACACCCTTGGTTATATACCCATCGGCCTGCAAAGTTTCTGGACACAACTAGGGCCCAAATGGAGCTTGTATGCGAAAGAACTAATTTTTTAGACCAAAAATTGAACCGGTATGCACGATACGGCGTACGGCGGACGGACATTGCATTTTCTGAATCTACGCACCTTGAAACGTAAAAGGAAAAATTTTGAAGGGGTGTTACAACAATTTTTTGCTGAGCGAATACATAGGTGTATTATTCACAGAATAATAAACCAAAATGTCCGTCCGCCGTACGCCATCCGCCGTATCATCCCCATCTACCTTTATTTTCGGTCTAGAAAATTCGTTCTTTAGCACACATGCTCCATTTGGGCCCTAGTTGTGTCCCGAAACTTCGCAGCCCGATCGGAATATACCCGGGGGTGTTATGGGTGAAAAATGGGTGTAGAAATAGGGTTTTTGGTGTTTTAGTAACATGAGCTGTGAGGTGTCGTTTTCCATGTTTTTTAGGGCGAGGAGACCGAATATGAAGTCGATCTTGACCAAAGAGTGAGGGAGTTGAGGTTAACGAAGTTTCAGCTCCCAAAATTAATTTTTTACTAGCTGTGTTACCCGTCGCTGACGGGTAGAACTCGGGGTGGGTCCATCTGACTTTGTTACCTCTCGCAGAAGTAAACCTCCTTATGTCCTTCCCTGGTCATAGAAACATTTAAATACGCGAGATGGGTTCGATCCATTGAGCCGTTTTCGAGAATTTAATTTTTTTATGTTTCGGCTTCCCTATAAACCCCCACCCCTATCCATCGGATCCGGAAGTAAACCCCCCTATGTCCTTCCCTGGTCATAGAAACATTCAAATACGCGAGATGGGTTCGATCCATTGAGCCGTTTTGGCGTGATTGAAAGACAAACAGACAAACAGACATACAGACAAACAGACAGACACCGCGATCACCTGTAAATTTAGTTATATAGATGAGTCAGTGACCTGTGAAATTGTTTGAAACCACCATACACCATAAATTTGTATAATTACACTAGAAGGAGTATTAACAGGTGAATCACGACAATATTGAATGGCACTATCAATGATCGAAGATAATTTGTCAGAATTAGGAGCCTTATTCGTGTTTTTGGGGGCCCAAATTGGTGGAAACCATCAAAAATTGCTATTTCAATTATTGCACAAGAAATAAATAAATGAACAGCCAACATTTCTGTAGGTATGTCTAATAGAATAATTAACCCATGGTAAAAGGGCTTCGCAGCGATTTTATATTTGAGATCCGGATCTTCACTGCGGTTCGTTCAAGTAAATGATATCGATTAACTTAAAATCATCATTGCATTGCATTTTGCATAATATGGAGGAAGTGGAATTCTTCAATTCCGTTCTACCCGGTCTCCAGGAGTTTAACTTATTTGTTGTAAATAAATGGAAACACGATTCATTGTGAATCTGAATATCACGATTTCGCTATTCGCCCACTGTATTTGAACGTCCATAATTTATTGGCCAGAGCGCGTTCTCATTTGAAAAGTTTGCTCTGAATGGGAGCTGTTTTTAGAGAGGGGTTGGTAGATAAATAACTTTAGTCAAAGTGGTGTGAGATTGGGCTGTAATTCAAGTGCGCGCAGTCTTGGTGGGTGTGGTGGTGGGGGTGGGGGCTGAAAGAAAAGGGTAATAGAGGAGGCATTGACTTCTGGTTCTTCTCCCGTGAGATAAGACGCCTTCTCCGTCCAGGAGTTTATTCTGTTGGTTTATCCTAAACCGTCTCGAACAACTGATCAATGTAATCCGTGGATTGCATGGCCCGCCCAGATTCTCCAACTCAGACAGAGCGATTATGGGACAAGGACGTCGTAAGGAACGTAGTCACCTGCCACGTCCGCATCCAACTTGACAGGTGTCGCAAATAAGTGAAAACGATTCGCAGTTTCTTTTTCCTCGTTTCATCCGAGATCCATCGTTGGTACCTGTCGTAATCAGCTGTTTTTCACAATGGGAGAAAGTCGTTCCATGTCAATAGAGTGAAGTTCGTGAAGTGATAAAAATGGAAGAACCACTTATTTTTGGCGTTCGGCTGTGTACAGTTGCCATCAGTGTACCACCCTTTTCGCAACGTTACTGTCGTGGTTCCTTCCAAATCTCCACATGTCTACATAAACCACTCCTATGTAACGCCCGGTGTCCACGAGTGGTAAGTAGCCGCCGAAAAACCGCTGAGATGCCGCCAGTCGGCCTCCAAGTTTGACGCACACATGAGCTCCCGAAGAACGTCAGTCACTGTTGAGGTCCCGAACGAGATGGACGGCCATCGCAGACGTGTAGTTTTTGCTTACCTTGTTCATAAAAGATACTTTATAAACAGTGATAGGCGTTATTGGATTCATCCGTATATTGAATCGCGTCTGCTTAGCGGAGAGTTGTCAGGTGTTTTTGTAACCTGGGAGAAAATTCTGATAAATTCTTTGCATATTGATGAACTTTTCTCAAGAATCTGTGATCTCATCAAGAAAAAACGCTGCAAATCCCTGCACAACGGTTTATTTTTTTGGTCAGAATACCCTCCTGTTACAGATCACAGGTCTCCGTATAGATAACCCTTCTATATAACATATATGTACTATTCTATACACATATTATGTAGATCGCGGACCTCCGTAGGTTAGTACCTAACCCCGTACTCGTTACTAGGTACCTCCCTAAACCGTTGTGTAATAATTTACCTGTATAGGTTCCACTTCTACGGAGATAGAATAATGAACCGTTGTGTAATAATTTGCCCATCAATAATTCTTCAACGGTTGTTCAAGTTGCAAAAGTACCTATCAACAAAATCCAGCCCCTTCTTGGTAGATTAGCCGTTGTGTAATAATTTACCGTGGTGTAATAATTTACCGTTGTGTAATAATTTGCCATTATGTAATAATTTACCCATCAATAATACTTCAACGGTTGTTCAAGTTGCAAAAGTACCTATCAACAAAATCCAGCCCCTTCTGGGTAGATGAGCCGCTGTCTAATAATTTGCCATTGTGTAATAATTTGCCATTCTGTAATAATTTACCCATCAATAATACATCATCGGTTGATCAAGTTGCAAAAGTACCTATCAACAAAATCCAGCCCCTTCTGGGTAGATGAGCCGTTGTCTAATAATTTGCCATTGTGTAATAATTTGCCATTCTGTAATAATTTACCCATCAATAATACTTCATCGGTTGTTCAAGTTGCAAAATTACCTATCAACAAAATCCAGCCGGATCGCACACCCTCCGTAGGTTAATACCTAACCCCGTACTCGTTACTAGGTACCTACCTAAATCACGAGGTAAATGTTGCTAAAATAATTCTGTCGATTGCAAATAGTGCCTAACAAAAAGAAACGCACATAATTTTTCAAATGAAATAATATCACAGAACAACCAACTCGACCTCTTAGGTACCCCACCAATAAAATCGGCGCGTCCCTGGCGACGAGATTTCGTAATTTCATTCACACTGGAGTCGAAAATGCCTGTCGGTGCAAACTTCGGGGCCTTACTGTGAACGAACGGCTGGACATGCCCCCCCCCCCCCCCCCCGTGCCCGTGCTCCGGGTGGTCTTAAAAAACTCGTAAGTTCAAGAACTATTTAAAACCGTAAAAAGATTCACGTAAAAAAAAGGTATAAGTAGGCGTTCTGAAAATTTCAACCCCTATTTTGAACCCCTTAGAGATGATTGACAGTAACGTCGAGCTTCGAGGACTAACTAGACCCCGAACGGAACCTATAACCCGAATTTCATCAATTTTTTTTCATGGTAACTAAGAAAAGTGGCCCGTACGGCGTACGGCGGACAGACAGAAATATTTTTATTGCAGTTTCGGATTCTACATACCTTGAAACGTAAACCATCAAATTTTGAGGGGGGGGAAGAATTTTTTTTGGTTTATTATTTTCAATAATGAACCATTGGAATCGAGCATGAAAAAAAAAATTCTTACCCCCCCTCAAAATTTGATGGTTTACGTTTCAAGGTATGTAGAATCCGAAACTGCAATAAAAATATTTCTGTCTGTCCGCCGTACGGGCCACTTTTCTTAGTTACCATGAAAGAAAATTGATGAAATTCGGGTTATAGGTTCCGTTCGCTGTCTAGTTGGTCCTCGAAGCTCACGTTACTGTGAGTCATCTCTAAGGGGTTCAAAATAGGGGTTGAAATTTTCAAAACGCCTATACCATTTTTTTACGTGAATATTTTTACGGTTTTAAATTGTTCTTGAACTTGCGAGTTTTTTAAGACCATCCGGAGCGTCGTACGTCCAGCCGTTCGTTCACAGTAAGGCCCCGAAGTTTGCACCGACAGGCATTTTCGACTCCGGTGTGAATGAAATTGTATACAATTCAAACCAAATCTCGTAACCAGAGACGCGCCCACAATAGGAAATTTGGCGGAGATGAAATCATTGCTAGGGATCACCTGATTATATTGGCGGAGTATGAAGTCGAGTTGGTTGTTCTGTGATATTATTTCATTTGAAAAATGATGGCTCTGTTGGAGTTTGTTGGTAGGTAGTGAAACTTGAACAAACGTTGAAGTATCATTGATGGGTAAATTATTACTACGGTAAATCATTACTCAACGGTAAATTATTACACAACGGTTCATTATACCATCTACGTAGAAGGGGCTGGAGTTTGTTGGTAGGTACTTTCGCAACTTTTTTCACTCCTCATCAACAATTTCTTTTCAGAACTTCATTATGTGTGTTTCTTTTTGTTAGGTACTGTTTGTCATCGGCAGAATTATTTTAGCAACATTTAACTCGTGATTTAGGTAGGTACCTAGTAACGTGTACGGGGTTAGGTACTAACCTACGGAGGGTCTGCGATCTAAATTATATGTATAGAGTAGTACATATCATAAATTATATAGACGGATTATCTATACATAGAGCTGTGATCTGTAACGGAAGGGTATTCTATACAAAATAATAAACCGTTGTGCAGGGATTTGCAGCGTTTTTTCATGCTCGATTCCAATGGTTCATTATTGTAAATAATAAACCAAAAGATACGAATATGAGGAATGCCATCCCCATTTAAGTTCCATATTTCTGGGTACTTTTTGATTTCCCTATGAATCTTTCAATATCTAGGGTATCTAACACGTTTTTCACATCCGTTTCGGGGATAGGAAACCACTCATGTACACCATTTCACTTTCTACAAGGTAGTGACTTACCGCTTCAGCGTCCACTTGGCACAGCGGTACCTCCCTACCTAGCGGTGGAAAAATAAGTTGCCAATGGAAGCGCGGCTACGGTGAGCCACCGCAGATACGTGGACATTCACCATTCTCTTTTGGGTATTCCCTAATCGCCGGGGAGAGCGGCAGAGGTCATTAGCCTCTCGTGGACCTAATAGTAGGTGGTTTAACCAAATAAACGGCGGGAACGTTGAGTAGTGCAGCACCAAGGGGGAAATAACCGTAGGGGTTTTTCCCAACCGCCATCGCTCCTCAACGGGCATAACGGCCGATTGCGGTCGAGGGACGGGTGGAAAAGTCCCTACAGCCCTTCTGGCCCGGCTCTTCATTCGATGATCTGACCTCTCTCTTTCCGACCCCTGTTTCCGACACTCGCTGTGGTCCATTCCGCGGGGTGCTGGCAGAATACTCCTTAGGATCAACTAATACATCATGCTCGCAGGGTACTAGTACTAGGTCGATCTTTTCTATCTAGCACCTGCTGTGGTTCATGCTCGCGGGGTCCTAGCATAGGACTCCTAAGGAGCAGCCAATAGGTACTCGCTGTGGTTCATGCTCGTGGGATATTAGTAGCAGTTTCTTCCCCTACAGTAGGAGAAACATTTTGACCAGTGCCTGTGATCACCTTGGATCACAGTGGTGACTCCAAAAATTTCCTCACTCCACGTTGGTGATACGCACACACCCTCGCATCACCACATTTACATATTTCGATTTTGGTAGTTGAATTATTTGTGCCTAGGTAGATGCGGAAATCCACCTATGGAGGGGACCCTGCCTCCGGTAGCTCCCCTTATAGCCTGTCTCAAGCCAGGATAAAGGAGGAGGGAACCCTTGCTGTAACCTGGGTGTTCCAAACTTGAAATACTGTCCCAGGAAGTAGGCGTGCTGCAACATCTGAGACGCTGAAGCAGCAGGGGGCGGGGCCTGCTTGGAGCTCTTTTGAGTGCATCCCACTCCAAATCAAGCTAGGGTACAGTGGTTCAGTCAATCTTTTACCCGAAGCCACAAACGATTACGAAAGCTCAAAACAATCATAAAGCCAGACTGATCTATAGTGAAAAATATGGCGTGTCAAACGGATCAAACAACGGAAACTGAGGCGAACAAATAATGATATATTCTTAGGCACATGGAATGTTCTCTCCCTGTACAGAGCTGGTGCACTCAGCTTGCTTTTGGATCAGCTAAACCAATATAAGGCTGAAATCGTGCTTTGCAAGAAGTAAGGTGGACGGGTGATGGTGTTCTGGATAGTAATGGCTGGACCATATTCTACCATGGGCATGATCGGGAACACTCATTCGGAACTGCCTTTGCAGTTAAAAGAAGCATGAAGCACCTCGTTTTGAATTTTCAAGAAGTGAGCGATTGTATATCCTGTCTTAGGATAAAGGTACGATTCTCTAACTTCTCCCTGATAAATTTTCATGCAGCAACGGAAGTCGCTGATCCAGACGCTAAGGATTCTTTTAATGAGGAACTGGAGAGAGTCTATGACTCATGTCCTCAGCATGATGAGAAGATATTGCTCGGGGATTGGAATGCGCAAATCGGCAATGAATCCTACTAATTTCCACAATGGATTGAATAGTCTGCATAACATAACAAATGATAATAGTGACAGGCTGATCCAGTTTGTAAGGTCACGCAACCTAGTGGTTGGAAAAACAATGTTCCCACATAAAAATATTCACAAAGCCACGTGGACATCCCCAGACAAAACGCCTTTTAACCAAATCAACCATGTCTTAATAGTACAGAGGGGCCAATGTGGGCTCTGGTCACTACTTACTTATTGGTAGGTGAGAGCCTGTATTTCTAAGGCAAAAAGGATTGAAACACAGAGGATGGAAAAATACGCAGTGAATAAATTGAAGAATAATGATACTGGAAATTTGTTTCTGAAAAGACAGCTGAGCCTCTTCAAGCTGTGCCTTTTGATTGCCAGGGGAGTGTGGATGGAGAATGGGAGAAGTGTCGAAAGCCATCATAGAGTCTGCTGATCTTTGTATAGGAAAAGCAGAGAAGGAGGAACGAAAGACATGGTTTGACGATGAGTGCCAGCGGGTTGCTGACGATAAGAATGCAGCATATAAAGCGATGCAGCAGAAGCGACATACTAGGCAGGCGAACGTTTGAAAATAAAGTACATAAAAGAAAACAACGGGAACATGCAAGACAAGTAACACAAGAACTGGGGGACCTGAAAAAGAATGATGTAAGGAAGTTCTACAAGAAAGTGAATGACTCCAGAAAGGAGTTCGAACCCAGGGTCAGTATGTGCAAATCGATGGAAGGGTGGCTCCTTACCGATCCTCAGGAAGTGATTGATAGTTGGGAGGAACAGTTTCATCAGTTGTTGACAAATATTAACTCTTGTGGATGAGGAAAGTAGTGTAGCCACATCACCTGCCCCTAACATGGAACTCATTAACTCTCCTACACTTAGTGAAATCATGTCAGCTATCGCGGAACTTAAGAACAATAGAGCCCCAGGTGCTGATAACATCCCAGCGGAGCTGCTCAAATCTGGTGGAGAGGAGCTGGCTGAACGCATGTTGAATTTGATAACCCTGATATAGAAAAAGGAGGAGATTGATAAACCTTTCCTGGGCAATGCCAGTCATTTTGCAAAAAACTGAACGAAAATCCGTCCAAGCGTGAACGCGTTAAAATTACTCAATATTATTGTATATATATCAGATATATAGTTACCCTCACTGACTCTGGGACGTGTTGATGGGGGAGGTGGATGGATAGGAGGGGGAGGGTTTTTTTCCAACGGGCGCCTTAGGCACATTACAACGAAACAGTGTGTTAATGTTTAGCTCCTGTCAATATAATAACAATACGTAGTTACACAAACATTTTTGTTCGCAGATTTCTCGCACCCCAGCTCGGAGTTTTCCCGATTCACTGTGGTTCGGCCATCCGTTATCCACGCCAGGACCAAGCGGGATATAACATCCACTCGACTCAATCAGGTAAATTCGAACATTGTCTTGTTCTTAATTTTTTTTCCCCCTCTCTTTCTTTATTGGCATCAGCATAGAACTTCACAGCCAGCGAAAATAAACTTCTTAAATCAAATGATTAATGTCTGCAAGAAACTCATAAATAATTGAATACACTTCTTCAATTTCTGTGCTTATTCTTAAATGTTTCAACACTTCTTGGTCACGTTGCCCTGGGTTAACCTACCGCACGATAAAACGCTGCAAATTACTACGCAGTTTTATTATTTTACCAGTATAGATGCCCCTTCTGCGTAGTAGATCACTGTTTTCTTTGGTCAATACCTACCCTCGAGCTCCCCCCCGAGGAAAGCCCTAAATCGATTACTGGAGCCTTGCTGGCAGTTACAGTTTCATGAATATGCGGTGGATTCAAGGAGTCTATCATGGATTATTTTTGTTATTCATGAAGCATAACTTGTTCAAGTTACCAAAGTACCTATCAACAAAACCCAAAGGAGCCGTCATTCTTCAAATGAAATAATATCACGGAACAGCCTTAGGAAATTAGTAAGACCCTCGACTTATTCCCAAATTTTCACATAATTTAGAAGATTCGTTTTGCCGTGAACTGCAAACTTGTACCTATGAACAAACGCTGCAAATTATTACACAACGGTTTCATAGCCACACTGTTTTTAATAATTACAAATTACTACAAAACGGTTTTATTATTACAACGGCAAATTATTGCACAACACAGGAAAATAATATTTTCCTGCATAGGTACCCATTCTGTTTAGATGACTGTTTTCTGCGGTCAATACCTACCCTTGTGCTCCTCCCAGGAGAGCCCTAAATCGAGTAACTGGAGCCAGCCCGGGAATTGCAGTTTCATAAAAATGGGCGGGATTCAATAATTCAGTCATTAATTATTTATTGTTATTCAAGAAGCATAACTTTTGTTCAAGATACAGAAATACCTGTCAACAAAATCCAATAGTCCATCACTTATCAAATGAAATAATATCACAGAACAACCAACTCGAATTCATGCAGCCAACCGTGATTACAATCAGGTGCTCCCTAGCGATGATATATGGGCCGGATTTGTACCTTACGATCGTGTTGAAGAAGCTTTTCGGTGCAAACGAGCGACTGGTCGTATACCTAATGCTCCGGGTGATTTAAAAAAATTCTTTAGTCCGAGATCAGTTTAAAAACTTTGGAAAAAAAAAAATCCAAACCTACTAAAACTTTCTATTGAAAGTTTCGAGCTACGGTGGCGTTCTGAAAATGTCAACCCCTATTTTCACCCCTTAGAGATGACTCACATTAACGCCGAGCTTCGCGGACCAACTAGACCCCAAATGGGACCTACGAACTGATTTTCATTGATTTTTGTTCATGGTAACTAAGGAAAGTGCGAAGTACGGCGGTCGGACAGAAATGTTTTTATTCCATTTTGGTTTATTATTCTGTGAATAATACACCTATGTAATCACTCAGCAAAAAAATTGTATAACACTTTATGAAATGGCGGATTAGGGTGGGGAAAAGTAATTTTATTATAGGGGATTACATAGCTAGGGTTTCAAAAATGTTAACCAACAAGGAAGTCAGTGGATTCCCCCAGCACGCGGTAGCATCGCAGGGATGCGCTGCACACCAGCGAGCATATGTCAGGCTCAAAGGGAGCATAAATTATAATAACTAAAGTTAGAATCGCCCAGCACAACCTGCACAAATCAAAAGATGTCCACGATGAACTCAGGGTTATCATGCAGACTGAAAAATATGATATCCTACTTGCCCAAGAACCGTGGCAAAAAGGCGCAAGAGCAGGACTGGGACTCACAACACAGGTTTTGTGTAGCGAACCCCCAGTCTCATCTGCGATCTATATATTTAACCCCTCAGTGCGCGCCTTTCAACTGCCGGAGACCACGGGTGACATGGCGTGCGCTAAAATACTGGTTGGCGAAGAGGAAATCGTAATTGTATCTCTGTACCTCAGACAGTCAACATCCATTGACCAGTACCTTGAATCCCTGAGCACCATCCTGCATAAATACCAAGGCCATCACATGGTCATAGCAGGTGACGTGAATGCCCAGCACCCTGTGTGGGGTGATATCAACACGGACACCCGAGGTGAAAGGCTGCTAGAGTTCATCATGGCACATGACCTAGTACTCCTGAATGGAGAAGACTCTCCACCAACATTCCTTGGGCCGAGAGGGACCTCCGCAATAGACATAGCACTGATGACCCCCCACTTAGTAGCAAGGTGCAGTAGCTGGTCAATCGATATAAAGGCCACCCAGAGTGATCATGCCCTTCTGACCTACGTGATTGTGCCGGAGGGACAAAGCGGTACACGTCAAAGGAGTATGAGAACAGATGGAATCCCCACCAAGCTATTGTGTGCCTTAGCTAGATCTGAACTGGCAGAGAACTCATGTGTCCTGCTTTGGCCTGCCCGCAGCAATGAAGAAATAGATCAGAAGATCCAGATCTACACTAATGTCTTGTATGGAAGAGTCCAGAAAATGGCACCACCCACAAAAGCCCTCACCACCCCGCCATGGTGGAATGACGAACTGCAGCAATTGAAATCAGCAGCTCACTCTGCATGGCGCCGCTTTCAGCAGAGCCGCTCCCCCAGGCAGAGAGATGCAAGACGGGTCGTGTACCACCAGGCCAAACGCCTCTTCCAGAGGGTGGTCAGGAAAGCCAAACGCGCAAGTTGGAGAGCATACGTGGAGGAAATGGAAAGAGAGGATGTATGGGGACTCCCTACACGAATCGTCAGAGGGAAAATCCTACCCAGGCCAGCCTTATACCCCTTTGGTGATGGGACCGTGAGCTTCGAAGCCACAGGACTTGCACTGCTGGAAGCAGCCTTCCCGCTAGATGAGACCTCCAGCGACTCGCCCCTTCACGCTGAAGCACGAGTGAGGTCACCCACCCGAGGCACCGCCCGCATGGACCATGTCCGAGATTCGGTGCGCGGTCGCTGAGCTGAAGTCAGGCAAGGCACCGGGACCTGACCTTATAGAAGCAGGCACCATAAAGCGTTCCCTGGCTGTGAGCGAGGAGTACCTGCTCCAGCTCATGAAAGACTGTCTGTATGTAGGCTACTTCCCCGGAGCATGGAAAAAAGCAATAATATGTGCCTTCCTCAAGCCCGGAAGACCACCAAACGACCCGAGCTCATATAGACTCATCTATCTACTCGCCATCCTTGGTAAAGTCCTGGAAAAGATGATCCTGAGCCGCATCCCGCACAGTATGGTTCAATCCCAGGACGCTCCACAACAGAAGCCTTGGTAGAGCTCAGCGACATCGTTGAGGGGGACCCGAATAAGTATATTTTTGTCCTGCTCTTCGACATCAAGAAGGCGTTTGACAGGATGTGGTGGCCCGCTGATGCCCTGGCTATCGCCAGCACAGCACTCCCCCCTGGTATGAGACCCCTCCTCTCCAGCTTCCTTAGCGAGCGCTCAGCGCGCATCCCCGAGTTCGGGACAACGTGCACGAGGGTAATAACTATGGGCTGCCCCCAGGGCTTGGTTTTGGGGCCTTTTCTGTGGATCACCCTGTTCCAAGGACTCCTCACACTCCTGGCAGACGAGGGACACAAGCCTTTGGCTTACGTTGACGACCTTGCTGTGGTGCTTGTAGGTAGAACGAAATCCGAAATTGAGAGAGAAGGAGCCCAAGTGGTGAGGCTCATGACAGAATGGTGCACAAGAGTGAAGCTGGAGATGGCTGTGGAGAAGACGGTGCTATGTCAGCTGAAGGGCAAGCTGAACGAGAGGAGCCCACCTGTTTGCTGTAGAAAGGGTGTAACAGAACTAGACACCAATTTTCTAACATCAACCACCCAAATAGGTTTATTAACTGTACATTATATTTCCTACCTATCAACAAATATAATAATACTCAAGATCTATGGCATGAACTTTAACTAAAAGTCTGTGTAGGTAATCACGCAGGTGCTGACATGATATGTGGTGAAGGCAGTGTCGAATGTAAATTGAAGTAAGAAACATGCGGATTGAGTATAATGACTCACCAATGTTGGCTCCTAGAAAGTATGAAGATACTAACTCCAATACAGCCTTTACCCAAATGAACTGAGGGCTGGTGAGGTGAAGTCCCAGTTTAATATTACCCACTACACTAGTGGCCACTAGGTTTTACCGCACTATAGGTGGGCACAGAACTTCCTGTTCAGCTGAACAAAGAGACTGGTAACAACTCCAGTGAAAGCTGAGATGAGACTGACTGGAAACTGAGGTGCAGGCAAGGTGGCCCAGACTGGGAGCCGGGAGGGAAGCTGGACTCTGGCTTGTGTATCAGCCCTCCACTGGACACCTTCTTGGCTGTTGGAGATTAATCCCTTGAACTCTGAGTCTCTTGACACCAGGAGCTAAGTACAGTACACATCTTGAACCATAATTATCTTAGTTTTCTAACTTCTAGAATAGGTAGTAGTAGATTATAGTTTAGTATGTGTAAGGATACGAACATTAGAAAATATAGATTATTAGTTTAAATATAAAATACTTATAGCATAATATACATTTAGGATATATTTACAATTATCATGAAATTTGATCTGTTAGTTGTAGTTTTTAGTTTAAAGTTTTAGGTTTACTTTGAAAGTTTAAGTTCCGTACCTATTTCATTAGTTTTGGTTGAATGTGGCCAAAACACCACCTGTAATTAGGTTGGAGGGAAGGACCATTCTTCATGACGCCTGCCCTAGGTACCTGGGTGTGCTGCTAAGTAAAAGAATGGACCCAACGAGGCACCTGGAAGCGGCGTGCAGCAAGGCCTCGGCCAGTTTTGGACGAACAAAGTCGCTGGCCAGTGTTACGTGGGGCATCTCCTTTTGTAGCAAGATGACCATGTACAAAGCCCTGTGGGAGACAATTGTTCTGTACGCATGCCCTGCATGGACCTTGAAAGCTACAGGAAAGCATTGGAGCCGCCTGCTAAGTGCTCAGCGCACAGCCCTGTTAATGGTGACTCAGGCGTACTGCACTGTGTCCACCCCAGCACTGCAGGTCCTGGCAGGCCAGCTACCAGCCGACCTCCGCGCAAGAGCACACGCCGCCCTGTGGCATATCAAAAAAGGCAGACCCTGCCCAATAAGCGGGCTAACGGACGCGGATGATATAGAGAGGTGGTGCTACGATGAGTGGCAGAGGCGATGGCAGGGTGAAACAAAGGGTAGGCATACATACCTGTGCTGGCCAGACGTTCGCCAAAGGGTGGCACCAAGATACGTGAGGGTCGAGCATTACACGGCACAGTTGTTGACGGGACATGGGGACTTTGCGGCCAAACTCCACAGCGTCAACCTTAAACCCTCTCCCAACTGTAGGTGCGCCACCGAGCCTGAGACAGCTGAGCATGTCTACCTACAATGCCCAATCTACGGAGCCGAGCGCAGGAGATGGGCAGCACGCCTCAACGAAAGCATCCCACTGACAACGGCGGTATGGCAGGTGGCTACGTCAAATGCAAGCAAATTTGAAGCCACAATTGATTACGCGAGCAGGGTGATGGCAAAGAAGGGATGGCCTACAAGGCCCAGCCCCACAATGTAGCTCTCATAACAAAGATACAAAGACGTGATATTAGGATAAGATACGTAGTGGTAGGTGATGAGAGGAATATTTATAAAAGTACTCTCAAATGCTCTGTGATAGTAGGCTAGGAAAGTAAGTGTAAGTGTTGTGATAAGTGTTTTGTGATAGCTGTGTGTTATGTGCGTGCATGTGTGTGTGAGGTGTATGCCCAGCTCCGCGCCTCCCATTTCTGCGCTTATGGAAATGATAAGTGTGGAGTCCCTTATTTCTCCCAGATCCGCGCCTACGAATATTGGCGGTGCCACTTCCGCGCCCAGATTAAGGTTGAGAAATGATTTACGAGCACTTGGTTGATTTATGGCTGCTATAATTGAGTAAAATAACTCGCGTCAAAATTCGTGCATCGGGTCATTTTCGGGGTCTTCCTCTATGTTCTTCATGCTCTTCGTTCGGGTCATTTTCACTAGCATAGCCAAACTACATAGACAACGATCGATATCGAAATCCTCTTCCGGATTGGTGAATCGCAATAACGTTTCGGCGATCTTTAAGTCCAACTGTTGGTATTTTGTTTTACGTTTCTTTGCTTCGACGTTATGGAAATCTCTTATCATCATCGTTTCCGTTATTTGCGATTCTTTACGAAGGAGCCGTATCAAATCCCAGAGGTTCGGATGTACTTTAGGGATTCGGTTCCTGTACAAAGACGATTTGACCGACGACAGGTTAGGTACTGAAGTGACGAATTCAAGACCTTTATCGCCGACACTAGAAAATTCATCCTCGAAAATTTTAGGAATTGGGACATCCTCTTCTCTTGCCCTCTTTTTGCACCGAACTAGCGCTCGAGTTATGTCGAGTTTCCCAACGTCAGGAGCACAGGAATGAGGAGAAGTTTTCTTTTCAGTGCCTGCAAAATGAATTACCTATAAGAACTGAAAAATGACCTTTTTTTCTCATTCCCTAGCTCACAAGAAAAAAACGCTGCAAATCCCTGCACAACGGTTTATTATTTTGTATAGAATACCCTTCTGTTACAGATCACAGCTCTATGTATAGATAATCTGTCTATATAATATAATATGTACTATTCTATGCATATTTATGTAGATCGCAGACCCTCCGTAGGTTAGTACCTAACCCCGTACTCGTTACTAGGTACCTACCTAAATCACGAGTTAAATGTTGCTAAAATAACTCTGCCGATGACAAACAGTACCTAACAAAAAGAAACACACATAATGAAGTTCTGAAAAGAAATTGTTGATTAGGAGTGAAAAAAGTTGCAAAAGTACCTACCAACAAACTCCAGCCCCTTCTACGTAGATGGTATAATGAACCGTTGTGTAATAATTTACCGTAGTAATAATTTACCCATCAATAATACTTCAACGTTTGTTCAAGTTTCACTACCTACCAACAAACTCCAAAAGAGCCATCATTTTTCAAAATTAAATAATATCACAGAACAACCAACTCGACTTCATACTCCGCCAATATAATCAGGTGATCCCTACCAATGATTGGCCGTATTCACAAACTCCTATTGTGGGCGCGTCTCTGGTTACGAGATTTGGTTTGAATTGTATACAATTTCATTCACACTGGAGTCGAAAATGCCTGTCGGTGCAAACTTCGGGGCCTTACTGTGAACGAACGGCTGGACGTACGATGCTCCGGATGGTCTTAAAAAACTCGCAAGTTCAAGAACTATTTAAAACCGTAAAAATATTTACGTAAAAAAATTGTATAGGCGTTTTGAAAATTTCAACCCCTATTTTGAACCCCTTAGAGATGACTCACAGTAACGTCGAGCTTCGAGGACCAACTAGACGCCGAACGGAACCTATAACCCGAATTTCATCAATTTTTTTTCATGGTAACTAAGAAAAGTGGCCCGTACGGCGTACGGCGTACGGCGTACGGCGTACGGTGTACGGCGTACGGCGTACGGCGTACGGCGGACAGACAGAAATATTTTTATTGCAGTTTTGGATTCTACATACCTTGAAACGTAAACCATCAAATTTTGAGGGGGGGTAAGAATTTTTTTTTTCATGCTCGATTCCAATGGTTCATTATTGAAAATAATAAACCAAAATTATCACAGAAAATTCTCTAAAAAACACATCCTACCTTCCAAATTGGTCGTGAGTCGTCCCTTACATCACTTACACACACTCCCAATTCACTGAATTTGTATTAGTTTTTGGTTTATTATTTTCAATAATGAACCATTGGAATCGAGCATGAAAAAAAAAATTCTTACCCCCCCTAAAAATTTGATGGTTTACGTTTCAAGGTATGTAGAATCCAAAACTGCAATAAAAATATTTCTGTCTGTCCGCCGTACGCCGTACGGGCCACTTTTCTTAGTTACCATGAAAAAAAATTGATGAAATTCGGGTTATAGGTTCCGTTCGGCGTCTAGTTGGTCCTCGAAGCTCGACGTTAGTGTCAGTCATCTCTAAGGGGTTCAAAATAGGGGTTGAAATTTTCAAAACGCCTATACCATTTTTTTACGTGAATATTTTTACGGTTTTAAATAGTTCTTGAACTTGCGAGTTTTTAAAGACCATCCGGAGCATCGTACGTCCAGCCGTTCGTTCACAGTAAGGCCCCGAAGTTTGCACCGACAGGCACTTTCGACTCCAGTGTGAATGAAATTGTATACAATTCAAACCAAATGTCGTAACCAGAGACGCGCCCACAATAGGAAATTTGGCGGAGATAAAATCATTGGTAGGGATCACCTGATTATATTGGCGGAGTATGAAGTCGAGTTGGTTGTTCTGTGATATTATTTCATTTGATAAAATGACGGCTCTTTTTGAGTTTGTTGGTAGGTAGTGAAACTTGAACAAACGTTGAAGTATTTTTTATGGGTAAATTATTACTACGGTAAATCATTACTCAACGGTAAATTATTACACAACGGTTCATTATACCATATACGTAGAAGGGGCTGGAGTTTGTTGGTAGGTACGTTTGCAACTTTTTTCACTCCTCATCAACAATTTCTTTTCAGAACTTCATTATGTGTGTTTCTTTTGTTAGGTAGGTTTTGTTTGTCATCGGCAGAATTATTTTAGCAACATTTAACTCGTGATTTAGGTAGGTACCTAGTAACGAGTACGGGGTTAGGTACTAACCTACGGAGGGTCTGCGATCTACATAATATGTATAGAATAGTACATATCATATTATATAGACGGGTTATCTATACATAGAGATGTGATCTGTAACAGAAGGGTATTCTATACAAAATAATAAACCGTTGTGCAGGGATTTGCAGCGTTTTTTCTTCCGATACTGGTAACTATCGTGTACAAGAATAGGTTTCCCTTTCGACGATTCTAACACTTCCATGTTCACTAATTGACAGCACGTCACAAACTGACTTTTAATTGTGAGGCGCGGAAGTGGCACGATTTTTAGGATGTTTTTCGCGGGGGGGGGGGGGGGCGGAAATGGGAATTAAAAAGGCAAATACAGGTTAAATCAGGAAAGAGTCGGAAATGGCAGGCGCGGAACTGGGAGGACACCGTGTGTGACCTCGGGGAGGCAGCAAGCAACCTCTTTATCATTTTGTTGGTTTTTTCATTTTCTGTATTTCATTATTTTCTTTTTGTTTATTTTCTTAGGGCTGTCGGCCTCCTGGCCTAAGAAAGCCCTAGCTGACGGGTGCCAGGAGGCTATATTAGGTAGGGTGGGCCCGGGGCCGGTAGGTTCTCCCCATCCTATCGGTCTCGAATGTTGAATGGTGTGTGCAAGGACAAGCCTTAATGTTTTGTTGGTGTGCAAGTAATTTATTTTATGAAAGTATGTGTTGGCGTTATTGACTGCGTGCATGTAATTTATTGAATGAAAGTTTATGTTGGAGTGTAATTGAATGACTGTGATACATACAAACAGAGCTGTGATATAAAGTTGAGTGAAAACAAGCCTGCCGATGATGGAATAACCGCAAGATATAGAAGAGGCGGTGAGTACGGAGGCCGAGCTGACACTACCAGAAACTGCTTAAAACTCAATGACCAATAACAACTAGGCACAATTAGGGACAATAAGAAGCATGGCCCACAGGCCGCCGACTCCTTATTCCCGCCTGCGCAGCCTCCACGTGGACCATCCCGGACCCCCTAGCGCTAAGCAGGGGTGACCAATAGCGCAGAAGGAGGACGGCTAACCGTCTGGCTCGATGTAAACAGAGCACTCTCCCATAAGAGCCACAAGGCGAAGAAATGGGAGAAGAAAAGAAGGATCAGACGGTAGGGGTTGGAGGTTGATTGAATTCTGCGTCCTAGCGAATGGGCGGATTACTGGGGATCTTGGAGGAAGTCATACTTTTTTGGGGTGCAAGGATCTTCGGTAATAGACTTCCGCGCAGTGATTGATGATGTGGTTCATATTGTGGATAATTTCTGGACAGTTTTCCAGCTCAATTATTGCCACTGCATGAGGAGGTAGATAATCTAATAAGGCAAATATCAATTTCGGGGCCACAGGGAGAGCTGAACATTTTTTTTTTTCTTCAAAAATAGCCATTTCAATTATTGCACATGAAAGAAACAATAAATGAACAGCCAACATTTCTGTAGGTATGTCCAAAACCCGTGTGACATGGACTTTGAAGATTTTTTAAATTTAGAAATTGTCTTTGATCGTTGATAGTTCCATTCTATTGTCCTGATTCACCTGGTGATACTAATTCTAGTGTTGTTATACAAATTTATTGTGATTTCAGACAATTCCCAGGTTTTTGACTAATAAAAAATGAATTTCGGGAGCTGAACCTTCCTTACAACCTCAGTTCGTCACTCTGGTCAAAATCAACTTCATATTCGCCCTAAAAAACATGGAAAACGGTACCTCACAAGCTCATGTTTACTAAAACCTTTAAAAAAAAAAACTCAAAAACCCCTATTTTTACACCCATTTTTCTCCAATAACTCCCTTGGGTATATTCCGATCTGGCTGCAAAGTTTCGGGGCACAACTAGCACTCATATGGAGCCTGTGTGCAAAGAGTGCATTTTTTTGACCGGAAATAAAGTTGATACGGATGATACGGCGGACGGCTGACCGCGGCGTACGGCGCGGCGGACGGGCATTGCATTTTGGGAATCTGCGCATCTTGAAACGTAAACCAAAAAAACGCTGCAAATCCCTGCACAACGGTTTATTATTTTGTACAGAATACCCTTCTGTTACAGATCACAGCTCTCTGTATAGATAATCCGTCTATATAATATAATATGTAATATTCTACACATATTATGTAGATCGCGGACTCTCCGTAGGATTGTACCTAACCCCGTACTCGTTACTAGGTACCTACCTACCTAAACCGTTGTGTAATAATTAACCTGTATAGGTTCCCCTTCTACGTAGATAGAATAATGAACCGTTGTGTAATAATTTGCCCATCAATATACTTCAACGGTTGTTCAAGTTGCAAAAGTACCTATCAACAAAATCCAGCCCCTTCTTGGCAGATTAGCTGTTGTGTAATAATTTACCGTTGTGTAATAATTTACCTTGGTGTAATAATTTACCGATGTGTAACAATTTACCTTTGTGTAATAATTTGCCGTTGTGTAACAATTTGCCATTGTGTAACAATTTGCCCATCAATAATACTTCAACGGTTGATCAAGTTGCAAAAGTACCTATCCAGAAAATCCAGCCCCTTCTGGGTAGATGAGCCGTTGTGTAATAATTTACCGTTGTGTAATAATTTGCCGTTGTGTAATAATTTACCCATCAATAATACTTCAACGGTTGTTCAAGTTGCAAAAGTGCCTATCAAAAAAATCCAGCCCCTTCTGGGTAGTTGAGCCGTTGTGTAATTATTTACCGTTGTGTAATAATTTGCGTGGTGTCATAATTTACAGTTGTGTAATAATTCACCGTTGTGTAATAATTTGCCGGTGTGTAATAATTTGCCATTGTTTAATAATTTACCCATCAATAATACTTCAACGTTTGTTTAAGTTTCAGAAGTACCTACCAATAAAATCCAATAGTCCATCACTTGCCAAATGAAATAACTATCGTAGAACAAACAACTCGACTTCATACAGCCATCCTTGATTACAATCAGGTGCTCCTTAGAGATGAAATCCCGGCTGGATTTATACCGTTTGATTCAAGATCTTGTTGACGAAGCTTTTTGGTGCACACGAACGGCTGGACGTACAGCGCTCCGGGTGGTCTTAAAAAATTGTTTAATCGTAATTGTGGAATTTAATATCGTAAAAAAAACCATACCCTTCAATCTAAAGTTTTCGAGCTACGGCGTTCTGAAAATTTCAACCCCTATTTTGAACCCCTTAGAGATGACTGACAGTAACGTCGAGCTTCGAGGACCAACTAGACCCCGAACGGAACCTATAACCCGAATTTCATCAATTTTCTTTCATGGTAACTAAGAAAAGTGGCCCGTACGGCGTACGGCGTACGGCGGACAGACAGAAATATTTTTATTGCAGTTTCGGATTCTACATACCTTGAAACGTAAACCATCAAATTTTGATGGGGGGTAAGAATTTTTTTTTTTCATGCTCGATTCCAATGGTTCATTATTGAAAATAATAAACCAAAATGTGAGGGGTGTTATAAAAATGTTTTGCTGAGTGAATACATATTTGTATTATTCACAGAATAATAAACCAAAAGTAGATTTTTTACAGCGGTCCATGTCCTTCGTCTCCAATGCCCCACCTACTACAGGATGAGAATAATCTACCCTAAATCATGTACTTCTTCTTACAATACTTGATATTCCGTCTTATTGAGATGCGGCAAATTACCTCTAGCCAGAAATGTACAGCTTCATCAGCAATAAAAGATGTTTTTTCCCGAATTTGAATCGCTAATGTAACCACAACAAGGGGCAAATCAGGGAGTTCTCGTTGGGAAAGAAAAGCGGCCGGAAATTTAAATTAGTTCTAAGGTGAACAAGCCGCTCGCGAAAAAAATAAATTAATATGGCGGGGGGGGGGGGGGGGGGGGGGGTGAAGTTTCTGATTGAAAAAAGGCATTCTGTCGTATAGAAATGACTGTCATTCGTGCGGAAATCTTGAGCCGTCAAAAAGACTTTTGTCCCTTTGCCTTTTGTTTAGAAGGAAGCCCTAAGAAGGAAGGGCGGAATACCAATGAAATTGCGAATAGCTTCTCGGAGTACCTAGTTTGTCATTCCGTCGGAAAAGCTATTGTTTTTCGCCGACGGAGCACAGTCACACGGGATAGAAACTGACTTCTTTTCCAAGGCCCTCGTTTCGGGAAGATCCGACTAATTTAACAGCGGGGTTCGGAATTTTCCGATTCAGTTTCTGAAATGGATCGCAGCCCCGACATCTGCTATTCGCGAAATGTTCGTATATCGTACCAACGTATAATGTTTACGTGGATGTGATACGCACTATGATCAGAGGTCAACCGACCCGATTCGAAGAAAATCTTTGTTTCTACAGTGGTTTACATATAACTACTATATGTCCTCCAGAATGAAAATTTCCGCTAACATTTTGCGTTTCAGACATCAAGCAACATTTTTGGTTCCGTGTCTGTCTGTCTGTCTGTGGTCAGTTCCTTGTAACGCCATAACTACCCAAAATAAATGTCGAAACAGGCTGAAATTTGGGTGGTAGGTGCGGGTTGGTTCACAGATGGTTCCATACGAAAATCATTGAAACAGTACTGTAACTTTCGTCTGCGCATCCGCACACGTGAAATACGTGAAACGCCCAACTACCTTAAATATTGTTGAAATGATTTCAAACTTGGAGGGTAGATAAGGAATAATACTTTGATGAAGTACTTCATAAATTTCATGGAGGAATTTATATGAATTTCATTGGAATCGTACTGTAATCTCATCTGCGCATGTGCGAACATGAAATGTTGACAGTTTCCTTCTAACGCGAAGAATAGTCGTAGAGAGCTGAAATTTTGAGGGTGCACGCGGGTTGGATCGCAGATGGTTTCCTTATCAGAATCATTGAAATCGTACGGTAACTTCCTTCTGCGCATGCGCGAACATGAAAAAGTTGAAAAAATGTTGAAATATTTGATCCTAATACGCATAATAGCTAATTTGTTACTACCCTATTTCTTGCTATTCAATCATTTTGACTCATCATTTTTCCACCAACTGATTCTACACGTCCATGTTACAGTAAGTGAGAAAGCTATATTGCCCACCCAACTTGGCAGACTTTTTTAGATCTCTCCCATAGAGCATTTCCCCGATACTCGCAAACGCCCACCTTTTGTTTTATTAATTCAATAATGAACCTTTGGAATCGAGCATGGAAAAATAATAAAAAATGAACACCCCCTCAATATTTGATGGTTTCCGTTTCAAGGTACGTAGAATCCGAAAATGCAATAAAAAATGTCTGTCCGTACCCTGTACTTTTCTTAGTTGCCATGAACCAAAATTAACGAAATTTAGTTTGCAGGTCCCGTTTGGGGTCTAGTTGGTCCGCAAAGCTCGGCGTTACCATCAATCATCTGCAAGAGGTAAAAAATAGGGGGTTGAAATTTTGAGAACGCCGTTGCTCTAAAACTTACAATGGAAGGGTATGGTTTTTTTTAACGTTTTTAAACTGATCTCGAACTAAAGAATTTTTTGAGACCACCCGGAGCATTGTACACGTCCAGCCGTTCGTTTGAACCGAAAAGCTTCGTCAACATGATCGTGAAACGTGAATTAAACGGTATGAATCCGGCCCAGATGTCGTTGCTAGGGAGCACCTGATTATAATCACGGATGGCTGTATGAAGTCGAGTTGGTTGTTTTGTGATATTATTTCATTTGAAAAACGCTGCAAATCCGTGCACAACGGTTTATTATTTTGTACAGAATACCCTTCTGTTACAGATCACAGCTCTCTGTATAGATAACCCGTCTATATAATATAATATGTACTATTCTATACATATTATGTAGATCGCAGACCCTCCGTAGGTTAGTACCTAACGCCGTACTCGTTACTAGGTACCTATCTAAATCACGAGTTAAATGTTGCTAAAATAATTCTGTCGATGACAAGCAGTAACTAAAACGGCAAAAAGAAACGCAAATAATGAAGTTCTGAAGGAAAATTGTTGATGTGGAGTGAAATAGATGCCCCTTCTGCGTAGATCACTGTTTTCTGTGGTCAATACCTACCTCCGTGGTGAAGTATAATGAACCGTTGTGTAATAACTTGCCCATCAATAATAGTTCAACGTTTGTTCAAGTTGCAAAAGTACCGATCAACAAAATCCCGCCCCTTCTTGGTAGATGAACCGTTGTGTAATAATTTACCGTTATGAAATAATTTACCATTGTGTAATAATTTACCGTTGTGTAATAATTTGCCATTGTTTAATAATTTACCGTTGTGTAATAATTTGCCCTTCAACAATGCTTCAACGTTTGTTCAAGTTTCAGAAGTATCTACCTTCACAATCCAATAGTCCATCACTCATCAAATGAAATAATATCGCAGAACAACCAACTCGACTTCATACAGCCATCCTTGATTATAAGCAGGTGCTCCGTAGTGATGATATCTGGGCTGGATTTATACCGTTTGATTCAAGATCGTGTTGACGAAGCTTTTTGGTGCACACGAACGGCTGGACGTACAATGCTCCGGGTGGTCTCAAAAAATTGTTTAGCTCAAGATAAATTTAATAACGTAAAAAAACCATACCCTTCTATCAAAAGTTTTCGAGCTACGGCGTTCTGAAAATGTCATCCCCTATTTTGAACCCCTTAGAGATGACTGACAGTAACGTCGAGCTTCGAGGACCAACTAGACCCCGAACGGAACCTATAACCCGAATTTCATCAATTTTGTTTCATGGTAACTAAGAAAAGTGGCCAGTACGGCGTACGGCGTGCGGCGGACAGACAGAAATATTTGTATTGCAGTTTCGGATTCTACATACCTTGAAACGTAAACCATCAAATTTTGAGGGGGGTTAGAATTTTTGTTTTCATGCTCGATTCCAGAGGTTCATTATTGAAAATAATAAACCAAAATGATGGATCTTTCGGATTTTGTTGATAGGTACTTTTGCAACTTTGACAAACGTTATGCTTCATGATTAACAAAAAGTATAATTAATGATATAATTATTCAGTCCTGCGCATTTTCATGGAAATGTAATTCCCGGGCTGACTCCAGTACTAGACTTAGGGGTTTCTTAGGGGAAGCTCGAGGTAAATCTGCATCAACCCACTAATATTAAGGTTGTGAGAGCGGATGTGGAAGGGGGCTAGCTCCCCATCGCAGAATTATATGTATTAGATATTTCCCTTGATTCTGGATGTAGATACTAATACCTGAAACCCTTCTCCCTCAACTAAAAAACGCTGCAAATTATTACACAACGTATGGAAATATTGTTTTTTAAAATCTTAAATAAACATGACATAAATGAGCGGATGGACGGACTCCTCTCATCAATCGGAACTTGCGGTAGAGTTCGTAGAATCTGAAAGTGGAGTAAAAGAATAATAATAGGTCTGTTAGCCCCATTTTCCCCCAAGATTTGGGGTGTTTGACCGGTGCAGCCAAAGCGAGCTTACCCTTGAGAAAATGCGAATGAAGCGGTACCCGCATATCGGATAGGTCCGAAACAGCTTCATGAGATCGAGTTGATCGTTCTGTAATATGATTTCATTTGAAGAATGATGGTTATTTTACAATTTGTTGATAAGACCTTTTGTACAAATTTGGGTAAACTTGAACAAATTGGGATCCGTGTCTGTATGTCGGTCAGTGTGTCCGCAAATCCTTGTCACGCGCACAACTTCCTTTAATTCGAGGTACTAAATTTTTCGCAAATCAGTGGCCCAATTTTCCTCAAATTCTTCGGGCCTTTGTGATATAGCTCCCAGATGATCAGTTAAAATATGGATCACGTTAAATAACGATCACGTCGTTAGAACGGCCATTGCTCATGCGCAAATGCGATCCCGATACACTCACTTTCTCGTGAACCTTTGATTCTGATGAAGGATCTTAATAATAGTATAAGGGTTCATGGTTCTGATGAAATGTTTTGGAACTTTTCTTCAAACTAAGCTGAGGAATTTTTGGTGGTTTTCAAAGTATTCATGTTATTACCGTGAAATGAAATTTGTTCCACGCTGATTTGATGTTCTTCAAATTTTGGTGCCATAACGAGTGGAAAATAATCGTTATGGTAGTGCTAATGGACAGAAGTGCGAATTTCGCCATGAATACGAGGTTTTTGAGGGACCTGGGAGTAATAAACTATTTTGCTTCTTAGCGACAATTTCGCCTTGAATTTGAGCTTTTTTGGGAATTTAGTTTCTCTATAAATTTTCCTGTTGTCGAAATTTCCTGCAGGCTTGGAGCGGAATTAGCGCTGATTATTACTGTACAATGGGCGTCCACCAATATATTAATTTCACGTTTCACGCAACGAAGAATTTTGATTAAAATACAGGTGAAGGTACTGTGACTTGTCAGTTGTCATTCCACTCTGTCCTTCTTATTGATTCATTGGGTTTAATTGATTCATTAGGATCTCGGATGGAATGGTTTGCCTGTAAACTGGAGATGTAACAGCGGAACTGCTCTTCCAGAATGAAAGGGGAGCAAAAGGGTTGAGTCTGTAATAATATTTCAATATTCAATTTTCCAAGGGATCCCACGACCGCTTTTTGTCTCCGTTTCCATTTTGACCCTCCCGCCGCCTCTTTTCAATTTAGGCTCAGAGCGTTTTAACTTGACAAAAAAAAGGGTTAGAAAGGGAATCGGTCGGGTCGGAGACGCAGGTTCACTTTTTACTACCGCCATTTCCCCATTCTACCAATTTTCAGAAGGAGATTGAAGTAAAAACTGAATGAAACTGAGGTTTGGCGTGAGAATGAATACTGAAATGGTGCAATACGGCAGTAGTGAAGTGATTGAACGTGAGCTGTCTCTCACGAATCTTCTCAATTGCGGTGCATTATTGTTACATAATTACCCCATACCCTTCAGTGCACCGTGACCGTTAGCAATTCAAAATACTCCCATATGTCTCCCTACGATCTATGAACTTACTCGGGTATTCTATCAGCAGTCAAACAATTAGAAATAATTCAGACCTCATTAAACCTCTTTATGAGCTAGCTCCACCATCTGATGCATCTCCTCTCAAACGAGCCCTTTGCATGCTCTCTCATTATTCGAATTTCATTTATAGCTTCTCAGCAAAGTTTCGTCCTTTGAAAGAAAAACGGAGTTATTGAAATAATAATCTATTTCGATTAATACACAAAAAACGCGAAAAACACTGTTATACCGGTTTCGGTGTTCAAACCATCATCAGTAACAAACAATAAACTTAGGTATTGTTTTAACTTGGTTATTGTTTGTTACTCACGATGGTTTGATCACCGAAACCGATATAACAGTGTTTTTCGCGTTTTTTCGTGTATTAGTAGAAAAAGACTGTTGTGGTGAATGGAATGGATGCCTGGGAAGGGCGAGGTTGTGATGGAACGTGTGGTATCGAATGACGTGCTCGGAAGGTTTCCACCACACCCAAAGGCTTCACCAGGCAGGTTACACCACTATACGAGATATTTTGTGGAGAGTGAAGGAGGTGCTCGGAAGGTTCCACCACGCCGGTTATACCATAAAGGCCTCACCAGGCAGGTTCCACCACTCTACGAGATCTTTTCAAGGGAGAAGGAAGGTAGGGAGAGAGAGAAGTCATCGACATGAGGTGAATGCGTAGAATGAAGAAGCCTGGGCCCCTCCACCTACATACCGGTTTACTATTTACCTTATGCTTCACGAATAACTACAATTAATTAAGGATTAAATCCCTCGTATTTTTATGAAACTGCAATTACCGGGCCGGTTCCAATACGCGATTCAGGACTTTCAATGAATCAATCAATTTATTCACGAAGTTCCCTTACGGATTGTTGTGGGGAATAATATATGTAGAATGAACTACACAGTTAGATGGTAAAGATAAGAATGAATTTTATTGTTTACACTCGTTACTGCATTTTATGGTTGTCATCCACCAGTTAGCAACGTCTAGAGGCATACCGCTTACAATATATTTATCTGTTTGTCTGTTGTGATGTGCGGAGGAGTGTTGTAAATAGTGAGGCGGTGAAGGGCTTTCCTGGGGGGAACACGAGAGTAGTTGACCACAGAAAACAGTGATCTATGTAGAAGGGGCATCTATACAGGTAAGTAATAAACCGTTGTGTAACAGTTGAACTTTTGCCCCTATAGGACTGGAAAGATATAATCAGAGGTGAAGGGCTAATTGCTGGTCGGGTAAGCACATGCAAGCTTTATCAAACCTCGTACTGGAGCCTGCCCTCGCACTGTGAAATGAGAATATTCCCAAACAAGTATATAAAGATCGGAAGCTCTAGCCCGCTCGAAAACCCTGGCCCATCAGAAATGACAGTGCAAAAAAATGAACTCAGTAGTTGAAACACGATTACAGCTATAAACAGAAGTTGTAATTAAGCCTATTAGTAGATATCCACACGATTTATTTGGGACAGAACACTAAACAAAAATGCTTGAGAAGAAAACATGTCAAAATTAGCTAATGAAGACGACTTTTAGCCCAATCGTTAATTAGTATGTTCGGAAGTTATTCACAAACATTGGACTTGAATGACGATTCTTCAGCAGGAGAAGAAACTGAGCCTCGAAATCGAAACTCGGCCGGGAATTAAGTTGCCGAAATTATAGGACTAGCACTTGGTAAACACTAGATTCTATACAGGGAACACAGGTTACACTAGGAATTTTATAAAATATATATACGGGACTAACTAGACACAATCCTCGCCCACCAAATTTCAGCTCGACAATTTTTTCGAGTATCAAGGGTGTTTAAGGAAAACAAGTTTGCGCATGCGCAGAGAAAAGTTAATGACGACTTTAATGAACATCCGCACCTATTTCCACCTTTCTGCTCTTATCCACCATTATTTCGGGTAGTTATGGGCGCGTGAAGTAAAATACGTTTCGCACGGGCGGACGGAAGTTCAAAGAAAAAACGCTGCAAATCCCTGCACAACGGTTTATTATTTTGTACAGAATACCCTCCAGTTACAGATCACAGGTCTCCGTATAGATAACCCTTTTATATAACATACGTACTATTCTACACATAATATTATGTAGATCGCGGAGGTACGGAGTACCTAACCCCGTACTCGTTACTAGGTACCTACCTAAACCGTTGTGTAATAATTTACCTGTATAGGTTCCCCTTCTACGGAGATAGAATAATGAACCGTTGTGTAATAATTTGCCCATCAATAATACTTCAACGGTTGTTCAAGTTGCAAAAGTACCTATCAACAAAATCCAGCCCCTTCTTGGTAGATGAGCCGTTATGTAATAATTTACCGTTGTGTAATACATTACCGTGGGGTAATAATTTACCGTTGTGTAATAATTTGCCGTTGTGTAATAATTTGCCGTTGTGTAATAATTTACCCATCAATAATATTTCAACGGTTGTTCAAGTTGAAAAAGTACCTATCAACAAAATCCAGCCCCTTCTTGGTAGATGAGCCGTTGTGTAATAATTTACCGTTGCGTAATAATTCACCGTTGTGTAATAATTTGCCGGAGTGTAATAATTTGCCATTGTGTAATAATTTACCCATAAATAATACTTCAACGTCTGTTCAAGTTTCAGAAGTACCTACCAACATAATCTAATAGTCCATCACTTGTCAAATGAAATAATATCGCAGAACAACCAACTCGACTTCGTATAGCCATCCGTGATTATAATCAGGTGCTCCCTAGTGATGATATCCCGGACGGATTTATACCTTATAGTTAAATTTTGCTAAAATAATTCTGTCGATGAGAAACAGTAACTAAAATGGCAAAAAGAAACGCAAATAATGCAGTTCTGAGGGAAAAAGTTGATGTGGAGTGAAATAGATGCCCCTTCTGCGTAGATCACTGTTTTCTGTGGTCAATACCTAACCTTTGTGTAATAACTTGCCCATGAATAATAAATTCAACGGTTGTCCAAGTTGCAAAGGTCGGGATCAACAAAATCCAGCCCCTTCTTGGTAGGTGAACCTTTCTGTAATAATTTACCGTTGTGCAATAATTTACCGTTGTGTAATAATTTACCGCTATGTAATAATTAGCCGTGTGTAATAATTTACCCATCAATAATACTTCAACGTTTGTTCAAGTTTCAGAAGTACCTACCAACAAAATCCTATAGTTTATCACTTATCAAATGAAATAATATCGCAGAACAACCAACTCGACTTCATGCAGCCATCCGTGATTATAATCAGGTGCTCCCTAGTGATGATATCCCGGCCGGATTTATACCGTTTGATTCACGATCGTGTTGACGAAGCTTTTTGGTGCTCACGAACGGCTGGACGTACAATGCTCCGGGTGGTCTCAAAAAATTGTTTAGCTCAAGACAAATTTAATAACGTTAAAAAAAACCATACCCTTCTATCGGAAGTTTTCGAGCTACGGTGTTCTGAAAATTTCGCCCCCTATTTTGAACCCCTTAGAGATGACTGACAGTAACGTCGAGCTTCGAGGACCAACTAGACCCCGAACGGAACATATAACCCGAATTTCATCAATTTTGTTTCATGGTAACTAAGAAAAGTGGCCCGTACGGCGTACGGTGGACAGACAGAAATATTTTTATTGCAGTTTTGGATTCTACATACCTTGAAACGTAAACCATCAAATTTTCAGGTGGGGTAAGAATTTTTTTTCATGCTCGATTCCAATGGTTCATTATTGAAAATAATAAACCAAAACGGAGTTATTGAAAAAATAGTCTATGCCCACTAATACACGAAAAACGCAAAAAACACTGTTATACCGGTTTCGGGGACCAAACCATCGTCAGTAACACACAATAACGGTTATTGTGTGTTACTGACGATGGTTTGATCACCGAAACCGGTATAACAGTGTTTTTTGCGTTTTTCGTGTATTAGTGGAAATAGACTATTTTTTCAATAACTCAGTTTTTTCTTTGAAAACGGTTGGAAACAATCTCATATCCTGGAAGTCGAAGAAACAAGCGCACGTGGCGCTCTCCACCTGTGAAGCTGAGTACCTTGCCATGTCAGAGACTTGTAAGGAAATAGTCAGCATACGCTGCCTACTCGATTTTCTAACTGGTAATAGAGTGTTCCCGTGACAGTACTTTGAAATGAATGTACTTAGGTTCCAGTGTTTGAAACATATAACCTACACCAACAATAATATTTTAGAATACTTATCATCAGTTTCGTAATTACCGATTTTCCTATCACCGCAGCCGAAAATATTTTATAATCATCATCGTCGTTCTTGAGTCAGGTGTGGAAGAAAGGATTTCAACACAAAAATTCACACATGTTAGTAAAAAAATCGATATTTTCTCAATAATTATTCACGTAGGTATATATTCGATAACTAGTAGGTACCTTTAGAAATGAGTTCATACAGATTTGTTTGCTATGGGGCCTGTACAACTACTAGTACGACAAAAAATAACTAATAACTAAATGAAAGTATAAAACGTCACATCGATCATATTAAAATTCGAAATAATTTATTTTTGAACCGATCTGCGGAATCAGTAAGGCACGTCATAAGTACATAATCACTGGAGTCGTCCTCGCCAAAAAGATCCGACATTCTCCTGTTACTATTATTTTTTGGGTGTTATCCCACCACGACCACTCCCCCTCAGGAATCAGCTGATGTTATTTTTACCCCCCTCCCCACGCCGCTATTTCAACCGATAATAATAATCCCGCTCATTTTGGCAACATCAAAATTTTTAGGGTGGGCCAAATATTTGAGCAACTGGTAGACCCATCGAGTTTAGGCTCTTTTTAAAGCTCTCAATCACGCGATAACGATTACGGTATAGATTAAGGTCTTCAATCATTTTTTCGGGTGTAGGCCCACCCATCAGTGACAGCCGATGTGATGTCACAGCCTCCTACATCATGACCGCCAATTTTTGAATTTCTCCCACCACAACCACTCCCCTTCAGGAATCGGCTGATATTCTCTTTCCCTCCAGTTTTTAACCGCCAATTTTCAAACATGACTTCATAAAAATGATAACCTATACGTTTTCCCGCCCCCCTTTTCGGAAACCCTCCCTCCACCACACCTTTAACACAACTTGGATCAGCTCATGGATCATATGTAAATTATAAGATCCATCGTTTTCCACATGTCTTTCACGTGGCCTTCGGTTTTCCCCTTCCCTAACCTCTCATCACCTAATGTTTTTCGCTCAGCCGGAAAAGGGGTGAAACATGAAACCAACACACGCTAAAAAAATTCCTCTTGGGATAATGCGGACGCCAGTCTGGCGATAGGTCCATTACCGTGAGAGCAGGTTGGTACAGGCTCTGCTGAGTTAGTAGAAAACTGAAAATCATTGTGGAAGTGTCAGATTTCTTTCTTGGAAAAAAGATGACACCTGTCTTAAGGGAGGCCTGAGACTGCGTCAGCAGGTTTTTACCATCTTGAAATCATCTCTCCCACTCTCCTAGAAAGCAGACATTCGTAGTCACACCACCAAGGAGTAATCATCTTCCTCGCGAGCAATCACTAATTTTCAACCGTAAGTAAAACCTGAATATTATCTTGTTGATGTGAGCTTTATGATCTCTTTATTTTCTTATATAATATTAATTTTGGTACTTCATTTTCAGATGAACTCTTTGCTTACTAAGCTGCAAAAATCTGCAACCATTGTGGAACTGCGGTCTTTGGAATCTCTCCAGCTTGGGACTCCGTACACAGTTGTAAAATTGGTTTGGATGCAAACCAAATACGGTCCTGCTGTACAGGCCTATCTACAGGAATTGACCGATGGACAACCTCTGTATTGCCTCGGTATTCCTACCAAAAAGGATAGCAACGGCCATCACCGAAGAGGAAACTGAGGGTTACAACTCTTCACAGATGTTATACACCCTCATTTACAGAGGAAAAATGGGAAACGCATTCGTCGTTGAATATTCTAAGTTAATAATTGTGTAACATTTTTAATTTGTTTTATAATAAAATTGTTGTGATCGGCTGCTCCTCCACAACTCAAATTGTGTCTGAACATGCTGTTACTCAGAGTGGGGACCCCCCGACCCCCCTCTGACCTTGTCAAGGGGACTATAAAAGAGCCAGGGTGCCATCAATAAACAACCATTCTCAAATCAAGTGATCGACTCGTCTATCCGACTCCCAATCACTACACTGGTGACATCCGACGTGTGAGCTGCGTCGCCGGCGCCCGCCATTTGACAGCGTCGCAGCCCCGCCTCCGCTTCAACGAGCCCCACCACGCGCGGCCCCCACCGACGCCACAGCGGCGCCCCACTCCGACGCCCGCCTCGACGGCTAACGCAGCGCCTCCCGCTACTTCGCCCCACCATCACCGATCCTTATATAAGGAAACGGACGCCGGCGCCGAGCACACTTCCTGCTGACACCTCAACGGACTGGCACCTACGAAGAAAACGAAGATGACCGAGCAAAAACCGCAAGACACCCGAAGCGAGCGCTCCTTCACTTCTCAAGCTCCAGCCGTTTGACCCCGCATTTCCGCACGTCTGGTTCGCCCAACTCGAGATCATCCTCGCACACGAAGGCCTCACGACGCCACATGCGAAATTCACCCGAGCCTTCCTCGCTCTCGAACCTCGGCAAGCGGACCTCTGCGCCGACATCAGCCCCTCGAACACCAGTAGCTACCAGACGCTCAAAACACGCCTTCTCGCGACACACGCACCTTCAGATGGTTCACGGCTCACCGCCCTCCTCCAACCGACATCCGACGACGAACTACCGTCGATCCTTGCTCGCCGACTCACCCGAGCACTTCCGGCCGACACACCCGCACCACTCGTCCGACACGTCTTTCTTCGAGCCCTCCACGAGAATTTTCGACTTCACATTGCGGCACACGAAGAACAAGACATCACCCGGCTCGCCAAACACGCTGATCGCCTTCTCCCATTCGCACCAACTCTTCAAGCGGCTACCGTCGCCGAAGAAACAACAGTGATTCACAGTAGACGACACCGGCGATCACCGACGAGAACGACAGCGAATGAGCCCCGGTTTCCAGCCCTTTTCGACGGCTACGAACCTTCCAACAGTACACGCGACGCGCCGAACCACGCACACGAGATCGTCACGAAGGGACCCCCGTGCCATGCGAAACTTCGCCGAAAACCCCCGGATTTCGGCGAATTACTAGCGGCGGGGGTCATTAAACCTTCCGAACCTGCATGGTCCAGATCACTGCAGCATAGAGCCACACCACGAGCCGCTACGATTCTACGTCTTCAACTCGCCGCAAGCACAATCGAATCACGACCGCACGCTCACGTGGACCACCGACTCACCGCGCAAATTGACCTCAACCAACGCACGTTCCGTGGCCTCACTAATTTGCAGCATCGAACCACTCCACGAGCCGCTACGATTCTCCGTCTTCAACTCACCGCAAGCACAACAGAATCACGAGTGCACGCTCACGTGGACTGCCGACACGCAGATTTCAACAGCACAAAACGCTACCACGAACGACCTACCGTACGCCACTCACGATCCATCAATTCGCCGCGGCACCGCCCACGGCTCGCACCAACCCCTCAGGAAGTCCAAGCCTCGCACGCCAACGCAAAACAGCGCCCGAGCTACCGCACGGGACACATCCGTCACCGGCGGGCTATCTCGCGCCCACACCGGCACCCACGCCACTAATCGGCCTCGAACCACCGCCACCCCACGACAATGACCACAGCAGCCACCCGGACAGCCCACACGAACCCAACACTCGCACCTCCCACGCCCGGCCACAGCCACAGCGACATCAACAAAATTTAATTAAAATTGAAAATTACTTAAATTCTGGGGGGAGCAGTGTTGTGATCGGCTGCTCCTCCACAACTCAAATTGTGTCTGAACATGCTGTTACTCAGAGTGGGGACCCCCCGACCCCCCTCTGACCTTGTCAAGGGGACTATAAAAGAGCCAGGGTGCCATCAATAAACAACCATTCTCAAATCAAGCGATCGACTCGTCTATCCGACTCCCAATCACTACAAAAATATTTATAAATAAAAAAGAAAAAAAGGAGTGTGAACTTGAAAGGTTGTCACACACTGAACATTGCGAGGATGGGGCAATGTTTATTCAAAAAACCAAGAAGTTATTAGTCACCCTCACGTGTATAAAACACGAAATTTCTGATATTATGAATTACTAGTACTCAACATGTCTCACCGTGAAGAGGAAAATTCTTATTGCTGCATCCTTAGATGTTTTGAGCATGTTGGAGATTGTGTTGACGGGATGGCATGTAAAAAATGTCGTTACTTCAGTTTTTGCCATTGCAGATGTAAAACTTGGAAACGACAACAACAAAAGTCAGTAGAGGGTAGTCTCAAATGCAACATTTATTAAACTAACCAATAACGACATCCTATTGGATAAACCCCCTCCCTCTCTAGTTTTTTAATACCATGATTCATTTCACTCGCAACAAGAGAACTATAGTTAGTGTTGGTCTTGTGATCAGTGATGGTGGTACACGTTGAAAAAATTCGTTTTGGCAAGCGTGGACTCAAAGGAGTCGATATACGAACGAATGAAGACATAGGGTTGAAACAAGTTGTCATCTATAACAGGGCAAACCGTATCGTTATACCTGCTGATGAATGGATCTTGATCGAGGAAAATCTACAAAGAAACTTGCCTGCTTACATCTCTCAAAGCTACAAGAAAATACGAAAGGAGAATCACCCAGTCATCATATCAGACACTTGGTTATTCCGAGTCCAGTTTGGTATTCCTTCTACACGTAAACATCGCTCGCTTGTTATATATGAAAAATTCGAATGGTTCATAGATTATGATCATAGCATTAACGAAATCGCTTTAACTCGTCGAGATGCTACACAGCTTTATGATAACCTACAGAAGATACATGATTACCTTTGCGTGACTCAAGGAACAGGAGTCGAAGTTGATTATCCATCAAGTTTCGAGGGAGCGTTGGCCAACACATCAGAGCAGTACACATTTTGTCAACCAATCGTCTTTGAGAATCCTCAAAATATAGCAGAAGCGAGTCACCCCGCAACAGAAAAATTTGATCTAACGACTCAAGATTGGACTCACATATATGAGGAGATGAAACTAATAAGTCAAAGAGGATACGAACCATTGCGCGGAGAATTTTTTATGTCAAACTCAGTTCAAAGTTTTTAATTACGGTTTAAATAGTCATGAACTATACAAAGATTGTCGTTTGTCTCAAATAGTCCTCAACGTTAACATGAGCTTGAAGAGAAATCTTGCTGAAGAGCTGCATAAGCCTAAACGAATTAATTATCGCAGGTCGAAGGTTTTGGTCAAACATATTCTCGATGATTTATAGCAAGCTGACTTGATTGATTTAACTAAGAATTCTGACAGAGGTTTCAAACATTTTACTGGCAGTAATCGATGTCGACCGAAGAAAGCATGGACCCCCCCCCCCCCCTTGAAGAAAAAACTTGGCAAAGTCGTTAGTGAGGCGAGGTCATGTGGTAAAAATTAAAAATCTAGGTATCAGACAAGGGGTACCTACTTGCCTTCATTAGCCAACGAACTATTAATCGTCGCACGCATACGGCGAAATGATAAAGTACCTAATAACAACTTATAATTCCATTTGCATGATGTCTACAGAAATAAGATATAAGGATGATTTTACGAGCAAGATATGAAGAATACCAACTTTCCCGATCAATATTTGGAGGGGAAAAACTGAAAAATAAGAAATGGTGAAGTTCTGGTCAAATGGCTTTGTTTTTGGTGACACACGATGAAATGAAAAGAACAAGTTTAATTTTGATCTGTACCTACTACCTATTTTACGTAACAAACGAATAAATAAAATTCTGAGCTGGCGATGAAAGTTTTTGTCCTCCTTCCTTAAAATATCTTCATTGCATAGTTTAAGGTATTTCCTATGACGCCAACCAAGTAGGTACCTATGACTCGAGTAGCTTAGACACATTAGTTCATTGATCAATATTATTATTAGATGGACTAATTTCTGAATTTCGACGATATTATCTTCCCAAATTCACAGTAAACTTTCTCTCATGAGTTTACCTACTCTGTTCATGAAATCTATGAAAAGGATGTTTTTTCTTGACCGACGTCTTTAGCTTTTTGATTGCGTGGCTTCGGAATATTGGAGTCGTTAAGTTTAGCATGCATACCAACAAACTATATGATAGGGATACCTGCTACCTTGCCTCATCCTTCAATAATTCTATTACCCAACTACTTTCTTATTCGCAAGTGACAGTCAAGGGTGATGATTAGGATAGTTGCTGAAATCATTCAAGTTAACTACCTATCTGTATTCTCAAATTTATCGTATATTGTACACGTAGACTTAGTAATTTTTACATATGGGATGAACCCACCCTACACACTATCAATCTGTATCCATATACATCTCCTCTCTACCACCAAGAGATGGATGGGTTACCAAATTTTTCATCGAAGGTAAATCTAGCGTTGCAATTTGTTCTGTTAGCTGGTTTCGTAATTATCGAGTCGGTGGTTACCATTTGAAATCTTTGAACTTGCGCTTGCATCACAGATCGTCCTAAGACGGAGTTTTAGGTTGATTTGTAGTAATCTTTATCGAATTCCGAAACCTATCGAGCTCTCAATTGGGTATTGTACTCTACATAAGGACCAAATTAATAGAGACCTGCACATGTTTGTGTATGCAGATGATTATCCTTAGTTCACGATTGTGTGATCATATATATTATTTGAATGGAGGTAGGATGACATGATATATTTTAGTAAACACTCAGAATCTGCGTAAATCACAAGGGAGCATTAATCATAATATTATGTTGTACTTTTTTAAATTCAACTATTTCGTTCTCTGGAAATTGATAACGGATGGGAGGAAAAAATGATAGATTCATGTTCTTGAAGCCTCTCTTTCGCTATCATGCCTAAACAATCACTCTGATATGTGTCTTGAAGCATCGCATACTAATTTCACTAGCATGTTGGTGCATACTGAGTTAGTTACTGATTAAACCACTTACATCTTTTATAAATCAATAATGACGGTTTTCACCATCTTTCAAGTAGAGCAGATTGAAATGTAGAACGCCTTGGGCTAAGTATATTGATACCTATCCCAAAAGGGTATACCTACATCATATTTGTCATCCAAAGTACCTCTTTTTCGAAGGCCGAAATGTCACATGGACTGACCGTAAATTTAAGGGAGGTAAAAATCGACGTTATGTATAGTCTTTCTGGCGGTGACACTGTCTCTTGCTTTAGTCCAGAGGATTACCGCTAGATGGCCTATGAATTCACTTGTGAAGTCGAGAACCGCGAGCCGTCGCAGGAAGGTGGAAGTGATAAGAACTGCTGATCTGACAACTCCATGGCGACGGCGTGGCGGGGTGAGGGGAATGACGTAGGCCAAGCCAGTGGCGGACACGGCCAGCGGTTCAGTGAAGTTAGATTGTGGAAATGCTGTTGTGGTTGCTGTGAGTAATAAGCCAAATTTTGGTCTAGCGGGTTGTGCGTGCGTATTTAGTCGTAGAAAAAAAGGTTAGGCTCAAGTTAAACAATCGGCTGTGTGAAACCAGAGTTACCTGGGTTCGATTAGTTGTTGGGGTGTTATCTGAGAGGAAATTATTGTGCACAAATAAATCTGTGTAAATTTTAACCTGTTTTCTCGAGTCTACTTCCCTTAAGTGTGCATCTCTACTTGAAGTCTTATTAATGAGAATTGATAGTCTCCACTGATGACCTTCAAAGGTAACAACTCGTTGGACCAGTTCATATGATAAAAGTCAGAGAATTAGCATTGAGATTCATTTTATCATACGAGAAAAGAAATAATCTGGACTCTGGTGATACCAAAAACATGAAAGTGCAACCCACTGAGAATTACGTTATATTATGTACAATTTGACTGTACAAACGAAGGGAAAACAAATTCGCTCATTACGATCATTTCCGTTGTAAGTATTGCTCCACAATGTGAGGGATGCAATTTAAAGTTGAATTTGACGAGTTATGTGCCGATGTATTTACATAACCTGAGTCAGTATGACACTCATTTTCTTGTCAAGAAGCTCAATGTGGACGATGGAGATATAGTAGATGTTTCGGCAAAATCATCTGAGAATTATACCAATACGTTTCACAATAAATTCAAGGGAGTAAGGTTAAGGTTAGTTTTCTCTATTCATATCGCTTCCTTACCGATAGCTTAGCCGAACTAGTTGAAAATTCGTCCAATTTCCCCGAAATTATGCAAACTTTCCCCAGTGATGACGATAGGGCTCTCTCAATGAGGATATGTGGATATTCTTATTCTTACATTAGAAATTGGGAGGTTCTTGAGGAAACGTCATTCCTTCCGATCGACGCATTCTGTTGTGGGTTTAACGGTAGAGGAAATAGCTGACGGGGACTACATCCACGCTCCAGACGTTTGGGGCCGTTTCAAGATACGAAATTTGAAGGAATACACGGAACTTTATTCATCTGACATTGTTTTGCAAACAGAAGTTTAGGAAAACTACAGAAAAAATGTTGCAAAATTATGGCATAGTGGCAGTTCTAGTGGCTGAAGGTACCCTTCTGCGTAGATCGCTGTTTTCTGTGGTCAATACTTCCCTTGGGAAAGCTGTAAATCGAGTACCGGACCCGGTCGGGGAATTAAAGTTTCATAAATACACAGTGAATTCAAGAATTCTAAAATTAATATTATTTGTTGTTATTCATGAGCATAGTTTGTTCAAGTTGAAAAAGAATTTTTTTTTCAAGTTCTTTTTGCGTTATTTACTTATATTAGTATATTTCCTTCCTCTTACTTTTTGAATGCTGTAATTGAGCTCGCCCGTGAAAAAATTTGTAAATAAATAAACGCAAATAAAATAATAATATAGGAACAACCAAATCGATTTCATACACCATGCGTGTTATAATCATGTGTTCACCTAGCAATGATTTCTCCCCTACTGCCCCTACTGTGAACTGAAGGCTGGATGTCCAGTATTCTTGGTAGTCTGAAAAATTCCTTAGTTCGAGATCAGCTTAAAAAGTAACAAAATTAGTACCTAGGTGGGCATGCAACAATGAAAACTCGATCCAGCTTGGCAATTTGCATTCCACCCAGGATTCTTTCTATGCTGAAAACGACTGGTGTGAACATCTAGACATCAAACATACAACAATTCATACATCCTGGGGATTCACAGGCCATCTACTAAAGCGAGAGCCACTGACACTGTCAGATAGACTTTGTGCATAACGCCGATTTTGACCTGCCTTAATTCAAATATATGATCACACAATCGTGAACTAAGGATAATCATCTGCATACACAAACATGTGCAGGTCTCTATTAATTTGGTCCTTATGTAGAGTACAATACCCAATTGAGAGCTCGATAGGTTTCGGAATTCGATAAAGATTACTACAAATCAACCTAAAACTCCGTCTTAGGACGATCTGTGATGCAAGCGCAAGTTCAAAGATTTCAAATGGTAACCACCGACTCGATAATTACGAAACCAGCTAACAGAACAAATTGCAACGCTAGATTTACCTTCGATGAAAAATTTGGTAACCCATCCATCTCTTGGTGGTAGAGAGGAGATGTATATGGATACAGATTGATAGTGTGTAGGGTGGGTTCATCCCATATGTAAAAATTACTAAGTCTACGTGTACAATATACGATAAATTTGAGAATACAGATAGGTAGTTAACTTGAATGATTTCAGCAACTATCCTAATCATCACCCTTGACTGTCACTTGCGAATAAGAAAGTAGTTGGGTAATAGAATTATTGAAGGATGAGGCAAGGTAGCAGGTATCCCTATCATATAGTTTGTTGGTATGCATGCTAAACTTAACGACTCCAATATTCCGAAGCCACGCAATCAAAAAGCTAAAGACGTCGGTCAAGAAAAAACATCCTTTTCATAGATTTCATGAACAGAGTAGGTAAACTCATGAGAGAAAGTTTACTGTGAATTTGGGAAGATATCGTCGAAATTCAGAAATTAGTCCATCTAATAATAATATTGATCAATGAACTAATGTGTCTAAGCTACTCGAGTCATAGGTACCTACTTGGTTGGCGTCATAGGAAATACCTTAAAACTATGCAATGAAGATATTTTAAGGAAGGAGGACAAAAACTTTCATCGCCTGCTCAGAATTTTATTTATTCGTTTGTTACGTAAAATAGGTAGTAGGTACAGATCAAAATTAAACTTGTTCTTTTCATTTCATCGTGTGTCATCAAAAACAAAGCCATTTGACCAGAACTTCACCATTTCTTATTTTTCAGTTTTTCCCCACCAAATATTGATCGGGAAAGTTGGTATTCTTCATATCTTGCTCGTAAAATCATCCTTATATCTTATTTCTGTAGACATCATGCAAATGGAATTATAAGTTGTTATTAGGTACTTTATCATTTCGCCGTATGCGTGCGACGATTAATAGTTCGTTGGCTAATGAAGGCAAGTAGGTACCCCTTGTCTAATACCTAGATTTTTAATTTTTACCACTTGACCTCGCCTCACTAACGACTTTGACAAGTTTTTTCTTCAAGGGGGGGGGTCCATGCTTTCTTCGGTCGGACATCGATTACTGCCAGTAAAATGTTTGAAACCTCTGTCAGAATTCTTAGTTAAATCAATCAAGTCAGCTTGCTATAAATCATCGAGAATATGTTTGACTAAAACCTTCGACCTGCGATAATTAATTCGTTTAGGCTTATGCAGCTCTTCAGCAAGATTTCTCTTCAAGCTCATGTTAACGTTGAGGACTATTTGAGACAAACGACAATCTTTGTATAGTTCATGACTATTTAAACCGTAATTAAAAACTTTGAACTGAGTTTGACATAAAAAATTCTCCGCGCAATGGTTCGTATCCTCTTTGACTTATTAGTTTCATCTCCTCATATATGTGAGTCCAATCTTGAGTCGTTAGATCAAATTTTTCTGTTGCGGGGAGACTCGCTTCTGCTACATTTTGAGGATTCTCAAAGACGATTGGTTGACAAAATGTGTACTGCTCTGATGTGTTGGCCAACGCTCCCTCGAAACTTTATGGATAATCAACTTCGACTCCTGTTCCTTGAGTCACGCAAAGGTAATCATGTATCTTCTGTAGGTTATCATAAAGCTGTGTAGCATCTCGACGAGTTAAAGCGATGTCGTTAATGCTATGATCATAATCTATGAACCATTCGAATTTTTCATATATAACAAGCGAGCGATGTTTACGTGTAGAAGGAATACCAAACTGGACTCGGAATAACCAAGTGTCTGATATGATGACTGGGTGATCCTCCTTTCGTATTTTCTTGTAGCTTTGAGAGATGTAAGCAGGCAAGTTTCTTTGTAGATTTTCCTCGATCAAGATCCATTCATCAGCAGGTATAACGATACGGTTTGCCCTGTTATAGATGACAACTTGTTTCAACCCTATGTCTTCATTCGTTCGTATATCGACTCCTTTGAGTCCACGCTTGCCAAAACGAATTTTTTCAACGTGTACCACCATCACTGATCACAAGACCAACACTAACTATAGTTCTCTTGTTGCGAGTGAAATGAATCATGGTATTAAAAAACTAGAGAGGGAGGGGGTTTATCCAATAGGATGTCGTTATTGGTTAGTTTAATAAATGTTGCATTTGAGACTACCCTCTACTGACTTTTGTTGTTGTCGTTTCCAAGTTTTACATCTGCAATGGCAAAAACTGAAGTAACGACATTTTTTACATGCCATCCCGTCAACACAATCTCCAACATGCTCAAAACATCTAAGGATGCAGCAATAAGAATTTTCCTCTTCACGGTGAGACATGTTGAGTACTAGTAATTCATAATATCAGAAATTTCGTGTTTTATACACGTGAGGGTGACTAATAACTTCTTGGTTTTTTGAATAAACATTGCCCCATCCTCGCAATGTTCAGTGTGTGACAACCTTTCAAGTTCACACTCCTTTTGGTTTATTATTCTGTGAATAATACACCTATGTAATCGGTCATCGATCATCTTTGATCATTGCTAGTGGCATTTAATGGTCTTGATTCACCTGTTTACACTTTTTCCAATGTTATTATACACATTGATGGTGATTTCAGACAGTTTTCAAGGTTTTTGACTCATAAAAAACCAATTTTGAGAGCTGAACCTTTGGTAAAACCTCAATTTCCGCGTCTTTGGTCAAAATCGACATCATATTCGGTCTTCTCGTCCCCAAAAACATGGAAAAAGATACCTCAAAAGCTCATTTTACTAACATGTTGCTAAAACGCAAAAAGTACCTATTTTTACACACATTTTCACTCATAACATCCTTGGGTATATTCCGATCGGGCTGAAAAGTTTCGGGACACAACTAGGGCCCAAATGGAGCATGTGTGCGAAAGAACGATTTTTTTAGATCGAAAATGAAGCCTGTACACGTGATATGGCGGACGGCGTACGGCGGACGGCGGACGGCGGACGGACATTGCATTTTTGGAATCTACGCACCTTGAAACGGAAAAGAAAAAATTTTGAGGGGGTGTTATAAAATTTTTTTGCTGAGCGAATACATAGGTGTATTATTCACAGAATAATAAACCAAAAGGAGCGTACCTAATGCGTGTTTTGGGGGCCAAAATTGGTGGAAACCACCAGAAATAGTAAATTATTTTATATGAAAGAAACAATAAATAAACAGCCAACGTTTCTGTAGGTATGTCCAATAGAATAATAAACCCATGTGACAAGGACTTTGCAGCGTTTTTTTCTTTTTTATTTATAAATATTTTATTATAAAACAAATTAAAAATGTTACACAATTATTAACTTGGAAATTTCAACGACGAATGCGTTTCCCATTTTTCCTCTGTAAATGAGGGTGTATAACATCTGTGAAGAGTTGTAACCCTCAGTTTCCTCTTCGGTGATGGCCGTTGCTATCCTTTCTGGTAGGAATACCCGAAATACGTCGCCATCATCCAGAGGTTGCCCATCGGTCAATTCCTGTAGATAGGCCTGTACAGCAGGCCCGTATTTGGTTTGCATCCAAACCAATTTTACAGCTGTGTACGGAGTCCCAAGCTGGAGAGATTCCAAAGACCGCAGTTCCTCAATGGTTGCAGATTTTTGCAGCTTAGTAAGCAAAGAGTTCATCTGAAAATGAAGTACCAAAATTAATATTATATAAGAAAATACAGAGATCATAAAGCTCACATCAACAAGATAATATTCAGGTTTTACTTACGGTTGAAAATTAGTGATTGCTCGCGAGGAAGATGATTACTCCTTGGTGGTGTGACTACGAATGTCTGCTTTCTAGGAGAGTGGGAGAGATGATTTCAAGATGGTAAAAACCTGCTGACGCAGTCTCAGGCCTCCCTTCAGACAGGTGTCATCTTTTTTCCAAGAAAGAAATCTGACACTTCCACAATGATTTTCAGTTTTCTACTAACTCAGCAGAGCCTGTACCAACCTGCTCTCACGGTAATGGACCTATCGCCAGACTGGCGTCGGCATTATCCCGAGAGGAATTTTTTTAGCGTGTGTTGGTTTCATGTTTCACCCCTTTTCCGGCTGAGCGAAAAACATTAGGTGATGAGAGGTTAGGGAAGGGGAAAACCGAAGGCCACGTGAAAGACATGTGGAAAACGATGGATCTTATAATTTACATATGATCCATGAGCTGATCCAAGTTGTGTTAAAGGTGTGGTGGAGGGAGGGTTTCCGAAAAGGGGGGCGGGAAAACGTATAGGTTATCATTTTTATGAAGTCATGTTTGAAAATTGGCGGTTAAAAACTGGAGGGAAAGAGTATATCAGCCGATTCCTGAGGGGGAGTGGTTGTGGTGGGAGAAATTCAAAAATTGGCGGTCATGATGTAGGAGGCTGTGACATCACATCGGCTGTCACTGATGGGTTGGCCTACACCCGAAAAAATGATTGAAGACCTTTATCTATATCGTAATCGTTATCGCGTGATTGAGAGCTTTAAAAAGAGCCTAAACTCGATGGGTCTACCAGTTGCTCAAATATTTGGCCCACCCTAAAAATTTTGATGTTGCCAAAATAAGCGGGATTATTATTATCGGTTGAAATAGCGGCGTGGGGAGGGGGGTAAAAATAACATCAGCTGATTCCTGAGGGGGAGTGGTCGTGGTGGGATAACACCCAAAAAATAATAGTAACAGGAGAATGTCGAATCTTTTTGGCGAGGACGACTCCAGTGATTATGTACTTATGACGTGCCTTACTGATTCCGCAGATCGGTTCAAAAATAAATTATTTCGAATTTTAATATGATCGATGTGACGTTTTATACGTTCATTTAGTTATTAGTTATTTTTTGTTGTACTAGTAGTTGTACAGGCCCCATAGCAAACAAATCTGTATGAACTCATTTCTAATGGTACCTACTAGTTATCGAATATATACCTACGTGAATAATTATTGAGAAAATATCGATTTTTTTACTAACATGTGTGAATTTTTGTGTTGAAATCCTTTCTTCCACACCTGACTCAAGAACGACGATGATGATTATAAAATATTTACGGCTGCGGTGATAGGAAAATCGGTAATTACGAAACTGATGATAAGTATTCTAAAATATTATTGTTGGTGTAGGTTATATGTTTCAAACACTGGAACCTAAGTACATTCATTTCAAAGTACTGTCACGGGAACACTCTATTACCAGTTAGAAAATCGAGTAGGCAGCGTATGCTGACTATTTCCTTACAAGTCTCTGACATGGCAAGGTACTCAGCTTCACAGGTGGAGAGCGCCACGTGCGCTTGTTTCTTCGACTTCCAGGATATGAGATTGTTTCCAACCGTGACCATGTATCCTGTAGTCGACCTACCACCAGGGTCACTTGTGCCAAGTGAAGCGTCAGAGTACGCAACCAAATCTATAGGTTTGTCAGAAAACAGAATGCCGTAATCCATGGTACCCTTCAGGTAAGCTAGGATTTTTAAAACGCATTTCCAATCTGATTTGGTGTAGCACACTTGTTTGCGACTGAGAAAATTGACCGCGAATGAAATGTCCTCAGAAGTCGATTGTCCTGCTAGGGAACAGACTGAAGGTGTCATTGGGATGTTACTAATTTTGTAGTCAGGAGGCAGAAATTTCAAAAGCAAGTTTTTGATAGCTGATTTCTGATGTAGGAACAGTGATTTTTGGGATGCCTTCCTGAAGATCTCAAATCCCAGGAATTTTCGTGGAGTTCCCAAGTTTTTAATTTTAATATTTTTCTTTAAATTTGAGATGAATTCAAGGGCTGTCTCATCATCATTTGAAGCCAGTAAACAATCATCAACACAGATGATGAGCACCATGTACTTGGATCCTTTATTCCATTTATATATACACCCTTGAAAGGGGTACTCCACGAAATCCAGTTTGCGAAGGACGTTGTTAAATTTTTTGTACCAAAGATTTGGTGACGCCTTAAGTCCGTAAAGCGATTTTCTTAGCTTACAGACATAGGAGGTTTTCAAATTGTCTGGGAAATTTAAGAATTCAAACAAACCTTCTGGAATGGACATAAACACAGGTTTTTCTAGGTCACCATGAAGAAACGCGGTTGTGACGTCAAGTTGAAATAAATTCAACCCATGATAGTTGACAACCGAAAGGAAGAGTCTCACGTCACTCAAACGACACGTGCAACTGGAGCAAAAATCTCCGAGATTGAGTAATCATTTTGTTGTGATCGGCTGCTCCTCCACAACCTATGTGATGTACTAACATGACGTACCTCAGAGTGGGGACCCCCCGACCCCCCTCTGATCATGTCAGGGGAATATAAAAGAGCCAGGGGCCACTAAATAAACAACCATTCTCAAGCTAACTTTCGGCCTCGTCTGTTCATCCTTATTCACTACACTGGTGACCCCGAGTGGTGACACGCAGCCTCCGCCCGCCGTCTGCGACCGCGGTGCGACGACAGCGCCTAGCAACGACGAACAACGCCGCTCAGCGCCCGTTGACCGTCTGCGACGAGCCCCACCTCCGCACCACTACGCCCGGCACACGCACCCCACTCCGACGCCCCACAGCGCCGCCCCCACCGACGCCACACAGCGGCGCCCCCACCGACGCCACACAGCGGCACCCCACTCCGACGCCCGCCTCGACGCCCAACGCAGCGGCCCCCCGCTACTTCGCCCCACCATCCGATTCCTATATAAGGAAACGGACGCCGGCGCCTCGCACACTTCCTGCTGACACTTCCAGACGACACCTCTCCGGGACTGGCGCCTACAACGAGAAAACGGACCCGAAACCACCGACACCCGCAGAAACGACTCCACCGACATCAACGCTCCAGCTCCGGCCGTACGACCCCGCATTCCCGCACGTCTGATTCGCCCAACTCGAGATCACATTGACTCACGAAGGCCTCACGACGCCGCATGCTAAATTCGCCCGCGCCTTCGAGCCCCGACAAGCGGACCTCTACGACGACCCCAACCGACTTCCGAGCACGAGAATCCGTCAGTCCACGCCCGCTGACTCCGTAGAGCCCTCCCGGCCGACATACCGCAACGCGTAGAACAACAAATCGTCACGAAGGGACCTCCATGCCACGCGAAACTTCGCCGAATATTACCGGACCTTAACGCGAAAGCGTCGGCCCATTTCGGCGAATTACTAGCGGCTGGCACCATCGAACGCCAACAGCTACCAGACGTTGACAACTCGCCTTTTCGCCACGCACCCGACGGCTCCCGGCTCACCGCCTTACTCAACCGACTTCCGACGACGAACTACCGTCAGTCCTCGCCCGCCGACTCACTCGAGCACTCCCGGCCGACACACCGACCCCGCTCATTCGGCAGCTTTTCATACGCGCCCTTCCAGACAGCATTCGCCTTCACATAGCGGCGCGCGACGAACCCGACGTCACGAAACTCGCTGCTCTCGCCGATCGCCTCAAACCCTTCGCTCCCCCTCCTCGAGTGGCTACCGTCACCGAACCCACGCACTCAAACTCCACCCCGGCTCTTCATACGTCGCAAACGTACCGCCCCCAACGACACCGACCCGGACAGCCACAGCGGACCACCGCAACCACCACACGCACCTCCCACGCCCGACAAACGCCACCGCAACAGAACAAAATTTAACTAAATGCGTTACTTAAATTCTGGGGGGAGCAGTGTTGTGATCGGCTGTTCCTCCACAACCTATGTGATGTACTAACATGACGTACCTCAGAGTGGGGACCCCCCGACCCCCCTCTGATCATGTCAGGGGAATATAAAAGACCAGGGGCCACTAAATAAACAACCATTCTCAAGCTAACTTTCGGCCTCGTCTGTTCATCCTTATTCACTACACATTTGTATCAGCGAAACCTTTGATTACTAAACGACTCTTGAATTTATATGACCCGTCCGATTCTGTTTTCCGTTTGTGCACCCAGCGGCACTTGATCACCTTAGATCCATGAGGAAGTTCCGATTTGGGAATTAACTCCCATGTATTCATCTCTTCAAGGGACTCGAGCTCACTGCGGATAGCCTCCTCCCACAGGTCTCTATCAGTAGAGTTCATAGCTTCCTGGAACGAAGCTGGCTCTACATATAGTGGTCCCACTTGCATTGCAGCAGCTCTGCTCGAGTCAGCAATAGGCTGATCATCTGATTGGGGGTCGTCACCCATGTCTAAGATTTCTGCTAAAGGTTTGGGGTAATCTGTAATTCGATCTCCGTACACTATTGACTCTATGCATTTGACATCACAAGAGTTGACTAAGGTTTTGTGGAGGTTGCTAAAAATCACGTATCCCGTGTCTGTACATTCAAGCAAAAAACCTTTTTGTGCGTTAGGCGCAAATTTTGATTTGTTTCCTACATCAACGTAATGTACGAGACATCCAAACCTTTTCAGATGATTCAAATTAGGTGGGTAACCCTTGACTATCTCAAAAGGACTCTTGAAATTGTTTGAGGCATGGGGCATTCGATTGTAGACAAAAACCATGTATGCCAACGCATGACCCCAGAATGAAAACGGCATTTTCGCCGAGCTTAGGTTCACTCGAATTTTATGTTTTATTTCTTGGTTGACTCTCTCAGCGCAACCATTCTGCTCAGGGACATAGGGAGTACAAGGATCCCAAACTATCCCATGAGTTGACATTAATTCCTTCATTTGTGTAGTCTGAAACTCCATTCCCCTATCTGAACGGAGTTTATAAACATTTTTGGACTTCAAGGTGATAGCCTCGATTTCACGTAGGCAGCGCCCCAGAAAAATGTGAACTTCTTTTTTATTTTTCATTGTAAACGCGAAAAGATATCGAGTACAGTCACAAATGAAGGTTATAATGTAACTGTCACCAGTTCGGAAGTTGGCTGGGCTAATTGGTCCAATAAGATCGGTATATGTAGGACAGCGAAAGGTTTGTCCGACCTATGTCTAACTTGAGTGTGGGACTTGCGATGTGTGTTCGCCTGGTGGCAATCCTCGCAATTAACAATGTCGTCAGTGACTTTGACATTTTTCAACTCTAATAAGAATTTTTTGGCAGCTTCCAAATATTTCTTCGAAGCATGATTCAACCTCAGGTGCCAGAGAATGTCAAGTTTAAGCATTGGACGAAAGGATTTTTCTAAGTTGCGAGAGTCAAAATTTAAGATTTTTGAATCAAGATCATCATTATTGTTATCTTTGGCTGGTGGACCTCTTTCAGGTTTTCCTTCCAGTCTCCCTCCCAGAGAAGTGACTTCTTCACTGACAATTGGATTATCCCCAGATACGGGTGCTACCGGTTCGAGCGCCGGTCTCCCTCCCGAGGTATGATTAGATGAGGTTAATGTCAGTGGACTCCCTCCCAAACTGATACCGGTTGAAGTAGACGGTACGGAGGTGGAGAAGTGACTTGTCTGTTTATCTTGGGAAGTTTTTAGGACCATTTCGGTCTTTGAGCGTTTGGCTTGAGAATAATCTGGGGTTGATGGAGCAACATGGAAATCCACCCACCAAAGATTGTCATGGAAATACCCGGTCTTAATTATTTTCCCTGTCTTAGCTTGTGCGAACTCCACTTTCTCTTTTGTGAACGAAATGTTAATCCCGGATTGAGCGGCCTTTCGGACCGAAAACAGATTGGCAGCAAGGCCGGGAGCGTATAAAACGTTCTGGAGTGTTGAAACGCGACCATTATTAATAAAGTGGAGATCGCCAGCATGATTTATAGTTAAATCAGCGCTGTCATCTCGGTTCGCACATTTGAAAGTTCTGGGACAAGGTAAACATCTTATATTAGACAAAATATTTTGTGTTGTTGACAAATGTTCGGTTGCTCCCGAATCCACTATGCATCTAAAGACCGACTCACCTTCAGAAATTTGAAAGGCCTTGGATTGCCCTGATTTTTCACTCATGTAGTTGAGTGTACTGACATGTTCCTCCTCGTCACTTCCCATCGTGACCCATACGTCTTCGTCCTCTTCAGCATCCATTGGACCCACGATGGAGAACAGAGCATCAGGATGAGCTCGAAACTTTTGGGCCAATCTTTTGGCCTGCGACATTTGCATTTTAAACACCTTTGGCGTACCATGTGCTGTACTCTGTTTGGTTTTGGACGAGCTGGGGGCTGAGCGTTGGGCGGAATGTTGAGGTTGTGAGGAGAATTGGGAGGTGAAGGACCTATTCCCCATAGATGACCAGGGTCTTTTTGGAAACGGGCACTCATTAGCCAGGTGGTCGTTGGTACGTAAACAATTAAAGCAAACTTTTCTTGCTTTCACGCACACTTCCGCGACATGGCCTCGTTTCTTGCAGTATTTGCAAAATCCACCCTTAACTGAGGGAAGTTTGGGCTTCTGTATGGCCCTATTGGCCGTTGAAGATTGACCCGAAAAAGATTTGGAGTTGTCATCCCTCCCCCCACTAAATTTTCGTAACCTACCTCCGGACCCTCTAGTTGAGGCAACACGGCTTCTCCACAAACTGTAGGAAGAACCTTTGGCCGACTGTTGTTGCCTTTGCTCCTCCTCAAGGAGCATGTCCTTAAGTTCATTGACCGAGAACTTGAAAGAGTTGAGTTCGGCCTGTTGAAAGGTCCGACTCGAAGCGATGGCTGTTTCGAAAATGCTTTTAACATAGTCATCATTCAAAATTTGAGAATTTATGGCTCTGATTTTATGACAAAGATCATCGAAACGCCCAAGGAACTCAACCACTTTCTCAGCTCTCGGGTCGAAGTTGAGGGTATTTAAGGAATTGATAAGGCCCCGCAATTGAAATGGGGTTGAAGGGTCACAAATTCCCTGGAGTTTTGTTATGACCTCTTGAGGCTCAGCCAAGCCCTCTACCAGGTCTTGAAAATATGGGGAGAGTGATTCCACTATAAAATACCTAACTCTTCTCTTGGCCGCTTGGACATCCCCTTGTGACATTTCTGACGGAGGGGATTCACTAGGGTCCAGGGCAAACAAACAATCTTGCGACTCAATCTGACCTACGATGCTACGCAACCAATATTTAAATTTGCTCTGGTCTACCAGCTTGTCAACCAATGGCCGTAGACGAATATTATCAATTTTTCTGCCCCGATATAGGTCTTCCCTTGGAGGAACACCGTAAGTACGGTCATCAAGGGGGAGAAACGGATTAGTTGAAATTGGTGGGTTGAACGTAGCATTGGCTGCACTGCCAGCTTCGGGAGTAATTTCCATTGCTGACTCCTCGGAGGCCGGAGGTGCAGCGGCCAAATTTTGAGTTTGAACTGATGGTTCAGGTTGCATATAATCTGGGGGTCCGGAATTTTTGGTTAAGAAATCAAGGCACATTTGAAGTTTTTGGGACATTATGGCGAATTGGTTTTCCATGTCCACTATCCTATTAGTAAGAGTAGTGACACTTACTTCTGTTTGACGTTTGTGGCCCTCTAAGTACCTTTTAAGAACCTCGTCGGATGTTTTTGCGGCTGAAAGCCGGAGGGATTCGTCATCCTGAGAAGGATTACCTGAGATGGACGGATTCCCCTCATCATTGAGCAAACGCTCTTCATCGTCGGAATTCATACCTCCAATTCGTACCAACCTGGAATTTTGCAGAAGAAAATATTATATTTTCGTGTCAACTCATATTAGCACATAGATAAATGGTACAAGTCACAGACAATGAGAGTAGACTCCAGATCCCAGTTCGTATTTGACTGCTGTTTTACTTGGTTCCAAAGAAATTCAAGGATTTTCCCAATTTTAGCAACCATTTATAGGACTTGGCAGAGTCTGTTAACCATTCAACTTTGGGGGGGGCCCCCGTTTTTTTTATGACTTTTAATGCCTAAGTCGGGAAAAATGCTTATGGAACTTGTTCCGTTCTTCTTCGCTGCTCGCAATCCGCTTCAGGAGACCCAGTATATTGCGCCTAGGACTGTTTGCAATATACACTGTATGGTCTCAATTCCTTTCCCAAACTTTCTTTGATGACGTCGACGCTGGCCAGCTGATCTGTATTAGAAAGGCTATTAGTGGTTTGATTAGTTTATGACGTCCTCGCAAAGAAATGGGAAAAAGAAATCTACTAGTATAGGTACATGGTATGTACAGTTGATCAAATAATGTTTCACATCATGACATGCTTCGCATTTTTACCATGGCAGGTGCATCTCTGCAAGAGGGGAACGTTACCCTTTAACTAGGGGCACTCTCTCGTCACATCTTGATCGTTGAAATGCGAGACCTTCGGAACCCAGTCGGTACAAAAATAAATACGTGGCTTAGCCCAACGTTAAATAGAATTTTTGTACCAAGCTAAAGTGGCATGATTGCATCGTACTTAGTGTAAACCGAAAATTAATTCGTATAACTAATCACTACCTGGAAATACTCCGTATCATCTCCTACGGGAGCAACCCCGCGAAATGACTACCAGATGGAAGTATTTCGTGTTAGTTACGATTGGTGTAACAACCGAGGACAGTTACACTACTAGGATATGGTGACCAAATTTAGGTACCACAGGATGGTGTAGTAACCTCACGTAGGTATACTAACACGGCATGACAGCCAAACAATCAGAGTACGAGCACCACTTTACTGATATAGAAACGTATTGCAAAATTTAATTTGACATGGGTCCGAGCCCGGAGATGCGATCCAGCGTCTGGTTGTGCGTGTCTCATATTTAATTTTAACTCCTGGGTGACTTTGGGAATGAATCTTGTCGATCTCCTGCGGCAATCTACGCGACCATGCAAACACAAAAAGCGTTAGCCTTTAAACCCTGAGACCAAATCGCCCTATTCCCGAGGTCTCTATGTTGAGGTGCGGTCTGATTTGTAGATCTTAATGAACCGTATGAAGATCTCAGATACTCTAAAAGCGCCGCCGGTTATTGACCATTGACTGTGCACTAATTGTTCAAAGTTATCTGTTTCACCTTTCTAAATAAAACAGAATATAAGGTGTGCACGAACCTCTTTTGAACAATCTTCGACGACTCGAGCAGGTAATCTACCTGATATGATTACCCTCGCGCACCTCTTGCACACGGTATACTTGTCGGGCTGCAAGTGATACCGTATGACGTCGCTCACCACGAAATACGCTGGGTACAGGAGTCACTCGTCTACTTTAATTAAAGTAAACTCGCAATAAGTAGGACAGATATCATTCATAATGTGTAATCTGCTGATCAGGCATCGGCCGTAGCGAATGATAACAAGTTCGCTCAGCACAAAAGTCACCCTACACTCATTATGAGTCTACCTAATATGTTCAACCAAACATAAAAGGAGGGATTTCTATCTCAGAAACAACTAACTGAGAGGCAGAACGAAAGGCGGAATCAGCTCACCAAGAAAAATACAACAAAACCGATCGAATGAAAAGGAAAAGATACCAAGTCAAAACAATAACAAACCGGAGACAACGCAGGTTAGGATGAGTAACCTTAGACGTGAAGTGAAGACCGGAACAGTGACGCTAGGAAGGTAACCTTCTCCGACGGTTCTCTAGAAAAAATTATTTCAGAAAACTGAAAAGAGTTGTGGTCCGCCATTTTCCTGGGCGTCCCTTGGAGCTAACCTAAAGGCCAATGGCGTCTCCTGGGACCGCAACTCAAAAAGTTAGGAGAAAATTAATATCAGACACCAACGATCGCAAGGGTCAAGCATTTGAATAGGGCTAATCATATAAGGTGTTAATCTGGCCCTCGAACGAAGTTAGGTGCTTACGAATTCGTGCCAAATCAAAACCACAAACCTACGAAGTGGGGTTGATTTACCTATCACGGCATGTCAAGAAATTTGATAACTCACCTTTCGAGTAAATAGCACTGGTGTGGTATTCTTAGAAGAAACAATCACGTCAGGGATCAACTGATTCTTATAATTGAAAGAAAGCAAGGAATACTTTATAATAATAATCACAGTAAAAATACGGTGCAAACAGGGAGCTAGCATACAGAACGAGATCCTGGGAAGCAGTGGGGGTAAGAAGAACAAAATGTGTTGAGTCACATGAGACAGTGTTGCCAAGCACCTATTATAACATATGACTATTATTATAGTGATCAGGGATATGTACACATTTTGTCTTAATATCTAGTGACATTCAGTTGTATAATATTTTGATATTTACATTCACCTAAATGTCATTATATTTAATAAAAGCGATGTCAGAGACTTAAACGGTGGGAACTCTCGTCAATCAATATTGGTTCCTCCACACAGAGAAGGAACACGAGGTAGTTCTGTCTGTCCGACATATCGCTGTTTATTTGGAGATTTAGTCAGAAACCATTGGTTTCCTCGCACATTTATTTCAAAGTACAGGTATATTTCACAATGTAGTACACATAGGTACCTGAAGGAAGTTCAAAGAATGGATGGTGAAGATGATTGATTCTATCGACTGCAACGACTTGCGTCGAAACGGACGAGTCCCGAGGTTCCCGCAGCTTGCTGATGTAGCGCCTCATATTACACCCCTTTTTTCTCCTTCAACGCTAACCGAGGTATTCCTCGCGTGTTTGCATATTTCAATCTACCGATAGCTCCTTCTTGTTTCTGCTCTCCCTGTAAATCTCAATGCTTTCTTGTACTTCCTTCTCGAAATTTGGTAAATTTTGGGGGTTTTAAGGGGTTCGAGGTTCCTATATTCGTCACGTCCACTGAAAGAGCTTTCGTTTGAGGGGTTACACAGCTATGGCCCTACCTACTCGACATCCAGCACCTGTCAAATAGAGGACCACCACCGAAATTGGACTGCATCTTACTTTTTGGTTCATCCATGATAGATGTCGATTCTCCCAGAAAAATCGCTTTCTTTTGAGCCCCAACAAGCCTACGTAGGTGGGTCTTCACCCGAAAAAATAATTGAAGACCTTTATCTATATCGTAATCGTTATCGTCTGATTGAGAGCTATAAAAAGAGCCTAAACTCGATGGGTCTACCAGTTGCTCAAATATTTGGCCCACCCTAAAAATTTTGATGTTGCCAAAATGAGCGGGATTATTATTATCGGTTGAAATAGCGGCGTGGGGAGGGGGGTAAAAATAACATCAGCTGATTCCTGAGGGGGAGTGGTCGTGGTGGGATAACGCCCAAAAAATAATAGTAACAGGAGAATGACGTCACAACAGCTGGTCTCTTGTTTGATAAAAGAAAGGTGTGGGGTTCTCAGCTGGATAAGTCATGTTTCACCCCTTTTCTGGCTCAGCGAAAAACATTAGGTGATGAGGGATTGGGAAGGGGAAAACCAAAGGCCACGTGAAAGACATGTGGAAAACGATGGATCTTATAATTTACATATGATCCATGAACTGATCCAAGTTGTGGTGGTGGGAGGGAGGGTTTCCGAAAAGGGGGCGTGGGTGGGGGTGGGTGGGGGTGGGGTATTTGATAATGATAGCGAAACCATATGATCAGGAGGAGGGGGTGGGGAGGGGGATGACAGTTTGAAAAGGCGGGAATTTGGTAAACAGCTGGTCTTATGTCATTCATGGGAGGGGGTGAGCATTTTGAAAATTAGAGGGAAAAGCCTTGACAGTTGAAAACTGGATTCAAAAATTGGCGGTAAGGCGGGAGATTGATAACCAGCTGATCTAACCTTTTATTAGACGAGGGGAGGGGAGGGCGATGACAGTTTGAAAAGATGGGAGGGGGTGAGCATTTTGAAAATTAGAGGGAAAAGCCTTGACAGTTCAAAAATTGGCGGTAAGGCGGGAGATTGATAACCAGCTGATCTAACCTTTTATTAGACGAGGGGAGGGGAGGGCGATGACAGTTTGAAAAGGCGGGAATTTGGTAAACAGCTGGTCTTATGTCATTCATGGGAGGGGGGAGTATTTTGAAAAGCCTTGGCCGTTGGAGCATCAGCTGATGGCCTAGGGGGGAGAGGGAGAAATTCAAAATTGGCGGGAGATTGATTACCAGCTGATATAACCTATTATTAGACGAGGGGAGGTATTTGAAAATTAGAGGGAAAGAGCATTTGAAAGATTGACGGGAACCAGTTAAGGAGGAATTTACATGGATACTGTAGCTTGACTTCATCCATGGGTCATAAATCACTTTATAACATCCATGGAAATGGAGGCTGTGGCATCACATCAGCTGAGGCCGTGACGTCAGAGGTCATGACGTCAGCGACCTTCTTATCAGTGTTATCAGATAACAGTGATACTCAGAACCACCATAATACCCCTACTAATGGGCGTTTCAATGAACATACGTTTACACATGCGCAGACTCAAGTTACATTTTGAATCTGATGAAACTGGACTGGGACTACGGGGACACATACCCATGAAAAATGGGAGCCCTTAACGACTTATGATAAAGTTAGTTAGTTAATTTTTTACAGTGATATATGGAGGAGTAAACTGAGATTGAACAGGTATTTACGAAAAAAGGTCAACTGAAAACTTCATTTTTCAAGCGTACGTAGGTACCTATTTTTAAACGATCAAGCGTACATGGAAATTTAACATTCGGCCATTAAAATCTATTGATTTAAATCAAATCACCTGTTCATTCAAGAGATTGACTTCGAATAGATTTTAGAATCAATTTTCAGTAGATTCGGTAAACAAATCGACGTTAAAAACCACAATAAGAAGTGAATGTGTCATCATGCTAAGGTAGGTACGTTACTGTTTCTAGGTTGTATTCAATGATAGGGAGTGGGGGGGAGGGAGGATTTGGGGGCTGTAGCAGTGGAATCGTATAAAGTGAGGAACAATGTTTGAATAACTGGTTTATTATTCAATTAAAAGCTCCTCTGGAGACAGAAGATCGCTACAGATACGTAATCGCCTGTAACAAACTCACAACTTCCCAGCTTCAGAGGGAGCTGGTCGTGGCACGTGGGACAGCGCTGGGTTGTTTATCGTCTGAAGAAAAACCAATTCTACCTTAGAAATCCCCCCTACCCCCGCAATACCACATCGTCCCACGAGGAGGAAAGCATTAACGCCCGAGGCCTAACTGCCCATCCCCTTTCGAGCCCTAATCTTAATTAAGTCATATTAATTAATTCCGGCTCTCCGCGAGTTTCAATTGGAGCGGAGCGGAGCTCGCTCTACCAATACCTTCAGAATCATCTTTAACCAGAGACACTCTCGCTAATAACGGAAAATCCTCTTGCCTACTGGGTGCGAAAACGGCTTCTTGTATTGTTGAAAATAATGTGAACTTGAGATATTTTAGAACTCCAAACCTCCTGTGACTTTCCAATAACATGTGAATTGCATCAACTGGGTCACCAAATAGCCTATAAAAGCTAATGCCGATGGTTGAGAGCTAATTCCAACACTACAACTTCCGTCGCCATGAGCAACGCAGTGATGAATTCCTTATTTACCACTACGGTGGGCCTCACGTAAAATAATCGTATCGACGAACTTATCAGGATAGCCTCCGGATTATTCGAAACCTCTGTTGGAACCAGAAAGTAGTGTTAAGCCTGAATTTTTAGGGTGTAACCACAGTCAGATACCATCACGATCACATGTGTCCGTCTCCACGCAGACGGGTGCGTTATCACCAATACTAGCCAGGACTGCATTCTTTATTGCTATCTTCACAACATTCTAATGCTTCTGTAGCCTAAGGAAATTTGCTGTCAATCAAAGGACATTTCATAGAATTTCTCAAAGGACAGTTCATCATTTCATAGAAAAACTGAGTTATTGAAAAAATAGTTGTCCTGGTACCCACCTATACCACTCAAACCTGTACGATCAGATTACACTCAATAAAGCGAGCAGAAGGAAGGGGTCTACGTGACACGGAGAACGCTCACAGCCGGCTCCCCCCCAACAGTCCCTAACGACTGTCGGAGGGCCGGAGGAGGGTGGAACAAGCCCTATAAAACTGGTGCTCCTGCCCAGGCTTCTTCATTCTACGCATTCACCTCATGTCGATGACTTCTCTCTCTCCCTACCTTCCTTCTCCCTTGAAAAGATCTCGTAGAGTGGTGGAACCTGCCTGGTGAGGCCTTTATGGTATAACCGGCGTGGTGGAACCTTCCGAGCACCTCCTTCACTCTCCACTTCCGTCCGAACTAAATCACTCGCGAAGAAATCGTGGAAACCCATTTCAAAGAAAAAACTGAGTTATTGAAAAAATAGTCTATTTCCACTAATACACGAAAAACGCAAAAAACACTGTTATACCGGTTTCGGTGATCAAACCATCGTCAGTAACACACAATAACCGTTATTGTGTGTTACTGACGATGGTTTGGTCCCCGAAACCAGTATAACAGTGTTTTTTGCGTTTTTCGTGTATTAGTGGGCATAGACTATTTTTTCAATGACTCCGTTTTGGTTTATTATTTTCAATAATGAACCATTGGAATCGAGCATGAAAAAAAATTCTTACCCCACCTGAAAATTTGATGGTTTACGTTTCAAGGTATTTAGAATCCAAAACTGCAATAAAAATATTTCTGTCTGTCCACCGTACGCCGTACGGGCCACTTTTCTTAGTTACCATGAAACAAAATTGATGAAATTCGGGTTATATGTTCCGTTCGGGGTCTAGTTGGTCCTCGAAGCTCGACGTTACTGTCAGTCATCTCTAAGGGGTTCAAAATAGGGGGCGAAATTTTCAGAACGCCGTAGCTCGAAAACTTCCGATAGAAGGGTATGGTTTTTTTTAACGTTATTAAATTTGTCTTGAGCTAAACCATTTTTTGAGACCACCCGGAGCATTGTACGTCCAGCCGTTCGTGAGCACCAAAAAGCTTCGTCAACACGATCGTGAATCAAACGGTATATATCCGGCCGGGATATCATCACTAGGGAGCACCTGATTATAATCACGGATGGCTGCATGAAGTCGAGTTGGTTGTTCTGCGATATTATTTCATTTGATAAGTGATAAACTATTGGATTTTGTTGGTAGGTACTTCTGAAACTTGAACAAACGTTGAAGTATTATTTATGGGTAAATTATTACACAATGGCAAATTATTACGCTCCGGCAAATTATTACACAACGGTGAATTATTACGCAACGGTAAATTATTACACAACGGCTCATCTACCAAGAAGGGGCTGGATTTTGTTGATAGGTACTTTTGCAACATGAACAACCGTTGAAATATTAATGATGGGTAAATTATTACACAACGGCAAATTATTACACAACGGCAAATTATTACACATCGGTAAATTATTACACCACGGTAATGTATTACACAACGGTAAATTATTACACAACGGCTCATCTACCAAGAAGGGGCTGGATTTTGTTGATAGGTACTTTTGCAACTTGAACAACTGTTGAAGTATTATTGATGGGCAAATTATTACACAACGGTTCATTATTCTATCTCCGTAGAAGGGGAACCTATACAGGTAAATTATTACACAACGGTTTAGGTAGGTACCTAGTAACGAGTACGGGGTTAGGTACTCCGTACCTCCGCGATCTACATAATATTATGTGTAGAATAGTACGTATGTTATATAAAAGGGTTATCTATACGGAGACCTGTGATCTGTAACTGGAGGGTATTCTGTACAAAATAATAAACCGTTGTGCAGGGATTTGCAGCGTTTTTTCTTTGAACTTCCGTCCGCCCGTGCGAAACGTATTTTACTTCACGCGCCCATAACTACCCGAAATAATGGTGGATATGAGCAGAAAGGTGGAAATAGGTGCGGATGTTCATTAAAGTCGTCATTAACTTTTCTCTGCGCATGCGCAAACTTGTTTTCCTTAAACACCCTTGATACTCGAAAAAATTGTCGAGCTGAAATTTGGTGGGCGAGGATTGTGTCTAGTTAGTCCCGTATATATATTTTATAAAATTCCTAGTGTAACCTGTGTTCCCTGTATAGAATCTAGTGTTTACCAAGTGCTAGTCCTATAATATCGGCAACTTAATTCCCGGCCGAGTTTCGATTTCGAGGCTCAGTTTCTTCTCCTGCTGAAGAATCGTCATTCAAGTCCAATGTTTGTGAATAACTTCCGAACATACTAATTAACAATTGGGCTAAAAGTCGTCTTCATTAGCTAATTTTGACATGTTTTCTTCTCAAGCATTTTTGTTTAGTGTTCTGTCCCAAATAAATCGTGTGGATATCTACTAATAGGCATAATTATAACTTCTGTTTATAGCTGTAATCGTGTTTCAACTACTGAGTTCATTTTTTGCACTGTCATTTCTGATGGGCCAGGGTTTTCGAGCGGGCTAGAGCTTCCGATCTTTATATACTTGTTTGGGAATATTCTCATTTCACAGTGCGAGGGCAGGCTCCAGTACGAGGTTTGATAAAGCTTGCATGTGCTTACCCGACCAGCAATTAGCCCTTCACCTCTGATTATATCTTTCCAGTCCTATAGGGGCAAAAGTTCAACTGTTACACAATGGTTTATTACTTACCTGTATAGATGCCCCTTCTGCATAGATCACTGTTTTCTGTGGTCAACTACTCTCGTGTTCCCCCCAGGAAAGCCCTTCACCGCCTCACTATTTACAACACTCCTCCGCACATCACAACAGACAAACAGATAAATATATTATTCCCCACAACAATCCGTAAGGGAACTTCGTGAATAAATTGATTGATTCATTGAAAGTCCTAAATCGCGTATTGGTAATTGCAGTTTCATAAAAATACGAGGGATTTAATCTTTAATTAATTGTAGTTATTCATGAAGCATAAGGTAAATAGTAAACCGGTATGTAGTAATTTGACTGTATTTATGAGTAATTGCCTGTATTCTGCATAGATCACTGTTTTCTGTGGTAGGTAAATATCTACCCTCGTGGTTCCCCAGGAAACCCCTCACCGCCTCACTATTTACAACACTCCTCCGCACATCGCAACAGACAAACGGACAAATAAATCTATTATTCCCCACAACTACCCGTAAGGTAACTTCGTGAATAAATTGATTGATTTATTGAAAGTCCTAAATCGCGTACTGGAACCGGCCCGGGAATTGCAATTTCATAAAAATACGAGGGATTTAATAATTTAGTCATTAATTATTTGTAGTTATTCATTAAGCATAAGGTAAATAATAAACCGTTATCTAGTAGTTTACCTTTATTGATGCCCCTTCTGCGTAGATCACTGTTTTCTGTGGTCAATACCTACCTTCAAGCCCCCCCCCCCCCCCCTCCCTTCAGGTTATCCCTCAGTCGAGTACTGGAGCCAGCCTGGGAATAACATTTCATAAAAATGCGCGGGATTCAATAAGTGAATAATTAATTATTTGTTGTTATTCACGAAGCATAGCGTTTGTTCCAGTTGCAAAAGTACCTGTCAAAAAAATCAAAAAGAGCCGTCATTTTTCAAATGAATTAATATCACAGAACAACTAACTGGACTTCACACAGCCATCCGTGATTATAATCAGGTGCTCCCTAGCGATGATATCTGGGCCGGATTCATACCGTTCCATTCACGATCATGTTGACGAAGCTTTTCGGTTCAAACGAACGGTTGGACGTACAATGCTCCTGGTGGTCTCAAAAAATGCTTTAGTTCAAGGTCAATAGATTAAAAAACGTAAAAAATACCATACCCTTCTATTGAAAGTTTTCGAGCTACGGCTTTCTGAAAATTTCAACCCCTATTTTCCACACCTTAGAGATGACTGCAGTGACGCCGAGCTTCGAGGACCAACTAGACCCCAAACGAATCCTACAAAACAAATTTTATTAATTTTGGTTCGCGGTAACTAAGAAAAGTGCGAAGTACGGCGGACGGACAGAAATTTTTTTATTCTCTTTCGGATTCTACGTACCTTGAAACGGAAACCATCAAATTTGAGGGGGGGGGGGGGTTAATTTTTTTTCATGCTCCATTCCAAAGGTTCATTTTGAAAATAATAAATCAAAAACTACGATCATAAGATTGCTACAAGTTCTCTTCAATGATACAGCCTTGTTAAGGTACTTAACCACCATAATATCGCCCTTGTTATATTTATCTGGACCACTGCATTTACCTAACGTACGATTATATCATGAGGCGTATTCTCAAGAGTTTTCTCTCGCATTTGTTGAACCTTTTTTACTCGCATTTTCGAGGATTTCGTCCTGAGATGTCAGTAATGCAATGCCGAGATACCCCGTCAATTTCCCCGTTCGCAGTGAAAGACATTGCTTCTTCAGCCTTGGAACAAAGGATATTTCGAATGCTTCAGCTGCGTCAAAGATAAGGGCCCGCCCAAGGGAGTGGAGAGGCGCGCATATTTTCTTCGTAGAACATTCTCTTGAGCACGACTTCCGTTTGACGCTTTTAGGTTTCCCGTAGTGTGAAGCTAACGATCTCCTCACTGCTACTTATTTCCAGTCTTGAATGACCGCTGCGACCCCCAACCAGCGCTTTACCCAAGGCCACTAACCACGAGTACGTCCGCTGGAAAATCAGTGGAGTCGTTGTGAACATATTGAAGATCTCTCTGTTGATTTATTATTCAACGAAGAATCTTCCGAATCGATCGAGAAAAACGCTGCGAATCCCTGCGCAACGGTTTATTATTTTGTACATGTCGTGAGTTCCTCCTGGAACTACAACCGCTATTATTAAGTTCTCACCAAATTCTAGAAGCTAAGTTCTGTTACCGTCAATAAACAGTACGAGTGGGGCAACGGACGCAGGATCAGGTGCACAACCTGGAGCCCCACCATCCTGGTGGTGGCTTCCGGGTCTATATAACCCCGGATCCTGCGCCATTTTCGCCATTCTACGCTCTCCTCTAGTCGATGACTATTCTCTCTCTCTCTCCTCACCTCCTCTCTCTCCTATTCACCCTAAAAGATCGGTGGGGGTTCGCCCTTAACCGCACACAAAATTTACCAGAACATGGTGGAGGTTTTGCCCTTAACCAGAACTGGCAAAACCCTCTAAAAAGATCGGTGGAGGTCCGCCCTTAACCGCACAACATCAAATTCTCTCATCCAATTTATCCAATTTCAACAGGACATGGTGGAGGTTTCGCCCTTAACCAGAACTGGCGAAACACACTAAAAGATCGGTGGAGGTCCGCCCTTAACCGCACAACTCACATTTCCAATATTCCTCTCAAATTTCTACACTGCAAATTTCAACAGAATATGGTGGAGGTTTCGCCCTTAACCAGAACTGGCGAAATTCACTAAAAGATTGGTGGAGGTCCGCCCTTAACCGCACAACTCACATTTCCAATATTCCTCTCAAATTTCTACACTACAAATTTCAACAGAATATGGTGGAGGTTTCGCCCTTAACCAGAACTGGCGAAATTCACTAAAAGATCGGTGGAGGTCCGCTATTAACCGCACAACTCACATTTCCAATATTCCTCTCAAATTTCTACACTACAAATTTCAACAGAATATGGTGGAGGTTTCGCCCTTAACCAGAACTGGCGAAATTCACTAAAAGATCGGTGGAGGTCCGCTATTAACCGCACAACTCACATTTCCAATATTCCTCTCAAATTTCTACACTACAAATTTCAACAGAATATGGTGGAGGTTTCGCCCTTAACCAGAACTGGCGAAACACACTAAAAGATCGGTGGAGGTCCGCCCTTAACCGCACAACTCACATTTCCAATATTCCTCTCAAATTTCTACACTACAAATTTCAACAGAATATGGTGAAGATTTCGCCCTTAACCAGAACTGGCGAAATTCACTAAAAGATCGGTGGAGGTCCGCCCTTAACCGAACAACTCAAAATTCACATATTCCTTCCAATTCACATATTCACATACTCTAAATTCAACCAGAATATGGTGGAGGTTTCGCCCTTAACCAGAACTGGTCAAGTCCCGAAAAGATCGGTGGAGGTTCGCCCTCAACCGCACCATACCAAATTCCTGCATGTCAATTTAACTTCCATTCCGCAATTTCCAACCTCCAACTCACCTCCACCTCTCATAGTGAATTTTAGCCACACATAAATTCACCATAGTACAGAATACCCTTCTGTTACAGATCACAGCTCTCTGTATAGATAACCCGTCTATATAATATAATATGTACTATTCTATACATATTATGTAGATCGCGTCCCTCCGTAGGTTAGTACCCAACCCCGTACTCGTTACTAGGTACCTACCTAAATCACGAGTTAAATGTTGCTAAAATAATTCAGTCGATGACAAACAGTAACTAAAATGGCAAAAAGAAACGCAAATAATGAAGTTCTGAAGGAAAATTGTTGATGTGGAGTGAAATAGACGCCCCTTCTGCGCAGATCACTGTTTTCTGTGGTCAATACCTACCCTCGTGGTCAAGTATAATGAACCGTTGTGTAATAACTTGCCCATCAATAATACTTCAACGGATGTTCAAGTTGCAAAAGTACCGATCAACAAAATCCAGCCCCTTCGAGGTAGATGAACCGTTGTGTAATAATTTACCGTTCTGTAATAATTTACCGTTGTGTAATAATTGACCATTGTGTAATAATTTGCCCATCAATAATACTTCAACGTTTGTTCAAGTTTCAGAAGTACCTACCAACAAAATCCAATAGTCCATCACTTATGAAATGAAATAATATCGCAGAACAACCAACTCGACTTCATGCAGCCATCCTTGATTATAATAAGGTGCTCCCTAGTGATGATGTCCGTGCCGGATTTATACCGTTTGATTCACGACCGTGCTGACGAAGCTTTTTGGTGCACACGAACGGCTGGAGGTACAATGCTCCGGGTGGTCTCAAAAATTGTTTAGCTCAAGACAAATTTAATAACGTAAAAAAAACTATACCCTTCTATCGAAAGTTTCCGAGCTACGGCGTTCTGAAAATTTCAACCCCTATTTTTAACCCCTTAGAGATGACTGACAGTAACGCCGAGCCTCGAGGACCTACTAGACCCCGAACGTAATCTATAACCCGAATTTCATCTATTTGTTTTCATGTTCACATACCTTGTAACGTAAACCATCAAATTTTGTGGTTGGGGGGGGGGGGGGGGGGGGGGGTTAGAATTTTTTTTTCATGCTCGATTCCAAAGGTTTCATTATTGAAAATAGTAAACCAAAAAATGTTTTTCCGCTCTCCCATACTTTTTGCTGTTTCACGTTTCACATTAATAGGTACGTGGAAATTTCTGTCCATCCGCTGTACGCCGTATGCGGCACTTTTCTCAGTTACTTACCACGAACCGGAATTAATGTTGCTTTTGTAGGTTCCGCTTGGGGTCTAGTTGGTCCGCGGAACTCGGCGTTACAGTCAGTCATCTCTAAGGGGTGAAAATACCTATGGGTTAAAATTTTCAGAACGCCGTAGCTCGAACGTTTTTAAATTAATCTTGAACTAAAGAATTTTTCGAGACCACCCGGAGCATTCTACGTCCAGCGTTCGTTTGCACATTGCACCTAAAAGCTTCGTAAATATGATTGTGAATGATATTGTATAAAAACGGTCCAGATATCATCGCTAGGCATCACCTGATTATAATCACGGATGGCTGTATGAATTCGAGTTAGATGTTCTGTGATATAATTTCATTTGAAGAATGATGGCCCTTTTGGATTTTGTTGATAGGTGTTTTTGAAATTTGAACGTTATGCTTCATGGATAACAACAAAATAATAATCAATGATTGAATTATCGAATCCTCCGCATTTTTATGAAACTAATTCCCGGGCCGGTCCAGTACTGTGCCCGAGGCGAGAACCAAAGACGCCGCGAACTTTTATCCCAAACGGGGATGTAAAGATCGGACGGTCTAACCCGCTCGGTCACCCCGGCCCCCCAACGTTTAGGTATTAAGCATAAATTTAATACATTTATGTTGAATTTATTAAAATGCTGCGAAACGATAATGAATCGGATAGGTTTACACACTCAATGTATTTAGTAATGTAGGTACATAATTTTAATATTTTGGGCCTATTGCAATACAGTTTTTATTTTTTGAAAATACGATAAAACGTTCTGGAAAAAGATTCGAAGAAACCAGGAAGCGCCTGTGGGGGGTTATTGCACTCGAAACTTATCCCAGGGAACACCCAACCGTGGTTCCTTCCTTCGAAAACTGGTTATATTCAGCCAACTATTACTCACGCCTTCTCCCGCCTACCACTTCTTATCCGTTGAAATTGAAAGGAAGGGAAGGAAGTGTTTTTTTCTCTCGCTCTCTCTCACTTCAAGTTTTGCGGTTAATTCTCAAGGGATAAATTCCCTGAAGTTTCAGTAACGTCCTACTTAGCTGCGGTCCCCAGCACCATGAAACTCTTCACAGCTTCACCCGTCCCCGTCACTTTTAGTGGCGGATAGTGCAGTGCTTGGTTGGTGAGGGGGGGGGGGGGGGATATATTTATTTATTTGTGTCACTGTAGACGATGTGTGACCGATAAAATGATGAACTATCACACAAGGTGTGACTATGTGTACATGATAAAAATTCCGAATTTCGCCAAAATGTTCGTATTGCCAAACAGAAGGATGAGTTCGAAGATGAGCAGTTTCCAAAAATTCTAAGGGGTCAAATTTGAGTTGCTAAGGGGTCAAAAATCGGTTAAAAAACGGCTAGAACTCGAACTTTGTTGTAAAGTCACTGAAAAAGGCATGGAAGGGTGAGGAAAGACCGAAAAATACCATTTCAGTTGTTATTGTACCGAGTAGGGGTCATATTTGGATTTTTGGGGGGTCAAAAATTGGTATTGGCTAAAATCAATATTAGTTCATCTGACCTTGTGTGGGATGGTGATTCACGACAGAAAGAGGGGCTATTTCGATGGTAAAAATAATTTTTCTCAAAAAAGAGTGGGTCAGATTTGACTTTATCAGGATCAAAATCGGTATAAATTGTTTAAAATCACGAAAAAAAAGATAGAATGTGGTATGGAATGGTGATTTGATACTGGAAGCCAGGGCCTATTTCAATAGTGAAAGTATTTTTGTAAGAGTATGTGTCAAGTTCGACTTTATAGTGTTCAAAAATCGGTAAAAACTTACTAAAATCGCGAATTCATAAAAAGTTGTAATGAGGGATTTGATCAAATTGCCGATCCGTTGCACATCATAAATACCAAGAACAAATACGAAATAAATGCGTGATAAATCAAGAGCTTTCCAACGAATGGAAATCGATTTTTGTCCGATGAAAATGAAAGAAGTTTCATTTCCCTAGCAACTACTCGGTTGTACGTGAAAATCATAAGAAAATTTCGCGCTACTTTCATCTCACTATTTGGTCTCACTATTTGGTCTCACTTTTTCCTGTCGTTTTTCGGCGGGGGGTCCCATCGCAAAAACCTGAAGGGTCAGGTTAAAAATTCTAACCCCCCCTCAAAATTTGATGGTTTACGTTTCAAGGTATTTAGAATCCAAAACTGCAATAAAAAATTTCTGTCTGTCCGCCGTACGCCGTACCGGCCACTTTACCACGAAACAAAATTGATGAAATTCGGGTTATAGGTTCCGTTCGGGGTCTAGTTGGTCCTCGAAGCTCGACGTTACTGTCAGTCATCTCTAAGGGGTTCAAAATAGGGGTTGAAATTTTCAGAACGCCGTAGCTCGAAAACTTTCGATTGAAGGGTACCTATGGTTTTGTTTACGTTATTAAATTTGTCTTGAGCTAAACAATTTTTTGAGACCACCCGGAGCATTCGTACGTCCAGCCGTTCGTGTGCACCAAAAAGCTTCGTCAACACGATCGTGAATCAAACGGTATAAATCCGGCCCAGATAAATCATCAATAGGGAGCACCTGATTACATAAATCAAGGATGGCTGTATGAAGTCGAGCTGGTTGTTTCATTTGATAAGTGATGGACTATTGGATTTTGTTGGTTGTGAAACTTGGACAAACGTTGAAGTATTGTTGATGGGTAAATTTATTACACAATGGTAAATTATTACACAACGGAAAATTATTACTCAACGGTAAATTATTACACAACGGTAAATTATTTCATAAGTAAATTATTACACAACGGTAAATTATTACACAACGGTTCATCTACCAAGAAGGAGCTGGATTTTGTTGATCGGTACTTTTGCTACTTGAACAAACGTTGAAGTAGTGTTGATGGGTAAATTATTACACAATGATAAATTATTACACAACGGTAAATTTTTACATAATGGTAAATTATTTCACAACGGTAAATTATTACACAACGGTAAATTATTACACAACGGTTATCAACCATGAAGGGGCTGGATTTTGTTGATCGGTACTTTTGCAACTTTAACATCCGTTGAAGTATTATTGATGGGCAAGTTATTACACAACGGTGCATTATACTTGACCACGAAGGTAGGTATTGACCACAGAAAACAGTGATCTACGCAGAAGGGGCATCTATTTCACTCCACATCAACAATTCTCCTTCTGAACTTCATTATTTGCGTTTCTTTTTGCCGTTTTAGTTACTGCTCGTCATCGACAGAATTGTTTTAGCAACATTTAACTCGTGTTTTACATAGGTACCTAGTAACGAGTACGGGGTTAGGTACTCACCTACGGAGGGTCTGCGATCTACATATGTATAGAATAGTACATATTATTATGTTAAATAAACGGGTTATCTATACGGAGAGCTGTGATCTGTAACAGAAGAATATTCTGTACAATATAATAAACCGTTGTGCTGGGATTTGCAGCGTTTTTACTTGGAATTAATTATTAAAATTTGGTATTTTCTAAAATTGAAAATATATTAAATAAATCTTAATAAGGCACCTCATCAGTCTTATTGTTCTTTGACTTCAATGTTCTTAGGAAATTTGTAAAAAACTCGGTGGCCCTTCAGAATCATCACTGGGTTAGGAAGTATCTCTAATATCTGTGAATACTCAACAGGCCATACGTCATCAGTCTTTACCGTGAACAGTGTTTGATCGTCCGCTACTGTCTATAACACATTAATCTGATTTCTCTCGTTCAATGGGCATTGCCACCCAAAAATAACTAAAATTAACCAAAACAATGACCCACTAATGTGAAATTCCAAGTATATCAGACTTTCCAAAATTGTCAGTGAGGACCTCATGTGTGTTACCAGGAGCTCATGTGTGTTACTTCAGCATTGGTAACACACATGAGCGGTAACACACATGAGAATCTTACTTCAAAACGACTTTCTAGCTAACCTAAACGAGCTAGGAGGCCTACTCACACGTCAAATGAAACATGCATACCATTATGATTGGAGGAAAATAATTTAAAAACTGAAGTATTGGTTGTTAAGGTTACACCTTAGGTAACATACATGAGGAAGAATAAAAATACTCGTCATGGTTTCTGGAGAAACTGTTCGTAAAATCCCCCCACCCAGCTTCCACTGTAGGTTTACAACGAACACTGATTATGGACCTCCTTCAGCGATAAGGGAGAGCTTACTGCCAAAAATGACTTCATTGTTGCTGTGGCAGGCCGCGAACTCTGTTGCCGCTGGCGCGAGTTTGGGGAGGGGACGGCAGGCGGGCTCGCGGAATGCGGTGGCCTAATCTCGGTGCAAACCTCAGCGTTTTCCGCCGCGTGCAGGCGGGGTGAGGTACGGGAGCGGCTGGGATTGAATTTTTTTAACAACGATTCACTCGAGTGAAGATCGTGACATGTTGACGGTGCCAAGCTGCATTCTGTTGTGCTGTCTGGGTGAGTGAGCGGGTTCATAGTTTCTTTTGGGATACTTGAAGGACAATTAAAGCGGGCCATTCATGACCGCTCCAAACTCCCTAGCGCCGCGCCGCGCCGCGCCAACCGCTCCATTTTTCAGCCGCTACATTTTGGTAGGACATTTACGACCGCGCCGCGCCGGGCCAGTCATTCCAAGTCTTCCGCAGTGAACGCGACGCTGTCAGCACCGTACCACCATGGACGACGAACTAATGACGTACGCGGCTATTTGTTTGTGTATTCAGGGAAGGAAGTCCAAGAAGAAGTGGTGCAAGCAGTGGCTCATGAATAGGAGTCGCAACTTCTTCTAATTAGGACCCCAAGTTTGAAAAGGATTAAACCTACAAATTGAACAGACAAAGAAAAATAGATAATAGTAAATTTAGCAGCTAAATAAATAAGGCAGACAACGATATATTTTCATTGCGACTTGAAAATTCGCTAAAATGTTTTTCGCTAAGATGACCTGCTAGAGAGGTACTAGGCCTTCCCAACCCTCCCCTTGATTGGTATTGTTTTTGTTATAAAACGACTACTAGGGCATCGTCCATGCCTTTGATTTCGCCGGACTTCGAAGACTGAGCCGACCGCACTAGTTTGAACTTTGATCATGATTTACTCCTCTTTCCAGTTTTATCCCCCCCCCCCCACCCCATTACAAGGTTGCCTTCACTTTTCCCTTTTGTGTACACGTATACGCTAAATGTTTAGGTACCCCAAATTACTGATTTTTTTTTATTTTGAACGCTTTTCTGCGCACCAACAATCCTGTTTTTGTGTTGCGCAACAATTCTGTGGGGATTATTGATTTTTTGCTAATAGAAGCAATTTATTGTTTTCTCGCCATGTAGGTCGGATGTTGTCTGGAATCACACACACATGTTGTGATTTTTGCATACACGCGTTGTTAAAGCGCCTGTGTTCAATTCCCCAAAACTGATACGTATCTATGAAGAAAATCCAATCTGATCCATCGATCCAATTTTTTTGTTCACTGTTTCCTTTGTTGCGTTTTCACCTTGCGTTTTGAGCAATTGTTCTAAGTCCTTTTACCTTCCCATGGTAATCTGAATGAGTTACCTTCCAAAGGCAGGGCAGCTCTTTGTAAATTTCATTACTTCTATAACAAATTCCCGACCGGTCCTGATCCGACATAGACTGAGCCAAATGGAGCAATGGGTTTCCCCATTCACGATCGCGCCACGCCAAGAGCTCCACTGCTCCAAATGGAGCGGCGCGATGGATTTCTGGCGGGTTGAATATTCGACTGGGCCGACCGCGCCGCGCCAAGCCATTCGGGTTTCCCCATTCACGATCGGTTTTTGGAGCGGTTGCCTCATTTTGGCGTGTTGGAGCGGTCGTGAATGGCCCGCTTAAGGGTTAGTGCCTTACGCAGATAACGGGTTAATAGTGGGATTTACGATTAGGGAGCATTCAATTATTGTCGTTGCCTTCTGAGTACCATATTCGGTCTTCGGATCATCTTGTAAATTATTGTCGTCTATTTTTTTTTGGGTCAGCATTTATTATTGTTATCTTTTTTTCTTTCCCTATTATTATTGCGTCCTGGTTCGTGGTTGGGAAGTTCGATCCCGGTAGGTGACGGTCCCGTAATCACATAGTTAGTATAACTACTAGTTTTTTATAGTAACAGTATTCTTTTTTTTGTTTTATAGGAATAAAATAATTGTAACGTTCCCCCTTGTTAGCTTACTCGTTAACCCCTTTCCCCGTGGCGGCCACATCTTTGGTGCCAGGTGTGGGGTGGTCTGTAAAAACGACCCCTTACCCACTAGCACCCCTTTCGTTCCCCCCCCCCCCCCTCTTTGATTTTTTTTGGGAGTTAGATTGTCTGCTGTGTGTTGTGGTTTGGGAGTGAGATCCCCCCCCCCCCCCCTCTTTGATTTTTTTTTGGGAGTTCGATTGTCTGCTGTGTGTTGTGGTTTGGGAGTGAGATCGTAGTAAGTATTGTAATTGTAATTGTTGTGTACATAAATTTTCATCATGGCGAGCGGTGGGGAGGAGGAGGAGAGAGTGGTGCCCGAAGCTCTGAAGGCCTTGGGAGTGGATGAGCTGGCGAGGCAGTTGGCAACAGCCCTGCGAGCCAACGCTGAGTTTCAGCAGGCGCAGGAGGGGCTCCTGCAAGAGCTAAGGGTGGAGAGGGAAGGGAAAGAAGGGAGAGGAGAAAGGGAGCTGGCCCCAGGCGCCCAACTAGATCCCACGACTATGCTACCCTCAGTCCAGCCTAACATCCCGCCATCGTCATTTTGGGCACGCCCTGCGGTCACCGAGCCGCGGAGGGGGAGAGAGAAGGGGAGGAAGGACTTAGCCCTGCAGAATTTGATCAAACCTTGGGATGGAGGGCCCACCCAAGATCCAGGAGGATTTTTCCGCATATTTGAGAAGGTGGCGGCGGCTGGTAACTGGGACGAAGAGGACATGGCTCTGGTGGCGGAAGTGAAGTTGACTGGAGTGGCAGCGGCTTATCTGGAGTCCCGACCTGAGCTGGTTGCTCCAGGGGCTAGCTGGGCGGCCCTGAAGGCAGCAGTGGTCAACAGGTTCGGGGACCCAGAGGCCCTGAGCCGGGTGGAGAGAGAGTTGAGTGGGGCGCATCAGAGGCCCGGCGAGACTGCACGGGCTTACGCCGACCGCATCAGACATCTGGGGGCTCGGTATAGCGCCATAACTGGCCTGGCTGACATACCACAGGGGCAGGGGTTGGTGGGGCGAAGGATGTTAGTCCTTTGTGCATGGCCTCCCTGTGGCGGCAGCAAGAATAGTAAAGGCACTTCGCCTGTTGATCTAGAGGCCACCATCGCCGCTGCAGAGGCTTTCGATGGGGCAGTCAGGGAAGTGCGGCCTGTAGCCACCGAAGGGACGTCAGTGGAGGCCCCGGTAGAAGAGAGCGTGGTGCTGGTGGCGCTTAATGGGGGGCAAGCGCCGGCCATTCCGCCGACCCGCCCCGCCCAGGGGGCCGTGCCCGGGCCTTCCGGGGTGGGTCCCTGTTTCCGTTGTGGGCAGCCAGGACACCTAGCCAGAGACTGTGGAAGGTACATGACGACTGGCCGCCGCCCAGGTCTGGCCATGTGCTTCCGGTGTGGGGGCCCAGGCCACTTTGCCAGGGAGTGTAACGCGCCACCCCCGGTGGTGGGGGCGCCGTATAGAGGAACGGTAGTTACGGGGAGGCTGGCTGAACAGCCAGCTGCAGGGGTTTCGTGTTGGCGTTGCCTGAACCCGGGTCATATTGCCAGGTATTGTCAAGTGCCGGAGAGCCAGATGCCAAGCTCGGTTGCCCCAAAAGTGCCTGGCCAGACGCAAGCCCCAGCGGCTGGCCGGCAGTAGGTGAGGAAAAGGGGCTAGCAGAAAATTCTGAACCGCGGTGGGTTCCCGCCGTCACGGGGGCTGACAAGGGGGCCACAGTAGTGATAGGGTTCCAGGGGGTGCGGCGGCAACTGTTGGGGGACACCGGGGCAGAGGTGACGATCCTGTCCCAGCCCGTGGCGGGAGTGCCAGTTCATCCCTCCCCCACCTGCTTGAGGGGAGTGTCGGGGCATGCCCTGGACACCCAAGGAGTCCAGGTGTTGATGTGTGAGTTCGGTGGGAGGCGGCTCCAACATAGAGTCGTCATTGCTCAACTGAATTTTCCGTACGACGGGATCCTGGGGGTTGACCTGATTCGGCGGTTTGGAGGGGAACTCTCGGAGCACATGGGGGCTCGACTGGGAGTACTCCCGGCACAGAGTTCAGAAGAAGAAAGGGGGGTAACCGTGGGCGTGGTAGGAAAGGACCGCGTGGTTCAGACTTCCCCGTGCCTCGGGTGGGTGGAGCGAATGTCCTAGGTGGTGGACCAACTGGCGGCCAAGTACGCCAAAGGTACCAGCGGGGGTTGGGGACAAGAGAGAAACGAGGAGGGGGCGGCTGGAGGTGTAGGACCGTCGGGTAGACCGATGGCAGGCCCCAGTGCTGAGGGGTCGGGGCAAGAGGTGTCCTTAACAAAGAAAGCCCGAAGGCGCAGGCAAAGGAAAAGGGCGGCGAGGCGAGCGAGAGGCGAGGTTAAGGCTGAGGAGGCCCCAGTGACGAGCCAGGAGGGGATACAGACTGACCCCATGGCGCCGATGGCTGGGAACCAGGTGAGCGACCAGGAGGAGGCGGGAGAGAGTGCCCTGTTGGCCCACGTGACAGTGGCAAGTACCACTCCAGCATGGAGTGAGGCTATGGTGCCCCTTCGGGTTGGTTACGACGAGGGAGTGGAGTTTGTGCTTGAGCCCAGCATGAAACACCTGCCCCGGGGACTGAGAGCGGCCCGTAGCATTCACCGACAGCGAATGGGAGGCTTGTGGGCCCGGGTGATTAACCTCACCCATGCCCCCATAACCCAGGAGGCAAACCACACACTGGGTTTCGTTGATCGGCTCAACGGGAGTAGTCAGGACCCGAGCATGGGAGTTATCCGAACAGTTAGGGCTGCACCCCCCCTAACTCCCCGTGTAGACGTAGGGGATAGGCTGGCTCATTTAGAGCCTTCGGTGGAGGCCCAAACGCGAGGGTTGTTGAATAGCTTTGCCCCCTTGTTTGAGGAGCCAGGGAGGGAGGGCTGCACCCTACCTGTAGAGCACCGAATAGACACCGCAGGTGCGCCACCGGTGGCCAAGCGGCCGTACCGGGTGGCCGAGGCCCAGCGAAATATTGTGCAGGCTCAACTGGATGAAATGCTCGAGAAGGGGATCATCCAGCCCTCGGATAGCCCGTGGTCTGCCCCAGTGGTGCTGGTCCCGAAGAAGAGCGCTGATGGGACGGCAAAATGGAGATTTTGTACCGACTTCAGGGGGTTGAACGCGATCACGCGTAGGGACGCGTACCCTTTGCCCCTTATTAACGAGACACTAGAGAGTTTGGGGGGCAGCCACCTGTTCACAACCCTGGATCTGGCCAGCGGTTATCACCAGATTCCAGTAGGGGCCGCAGACCGAGAAAAGACGGCATTCACTACACTGGGAGGGCACTATGAATACCTCCGTATGCCCTTCGGATCAGGAATGCGCCCGCCACCTTTCAACGATTGATGGATCGGCTCCTAGCGGGACTAAAGGGGATGGATTGCTTCATCTACCTCGATGACATTATCGTATTTGGAGCAACTGTGGAGGAGCATTTGCGAAGGTTGGAGGGGGTGCTGAAGCGGCTCCAGATGGCTAATCTCAAGGTTCGCTTGGAGAAGTGTGCGTTTTGCACCCTGAGGTGGCGTACCTGGGCCATATTGTGAGTGGCGAAGGGGTTCGACCTGACCCTGGGAAGTTGGTAGCGGTGAAGGAGTTTCCTCGACCGCAGAGTGCCCGGGAAGTAAGGGGGTTCCTGGGCTTAGCAGGCTATTACCGCCGTTTTGTGGCTAACTTTGCTGAGGTCGCCAAACCTCTCACCGAACTCACAAGGAAGGGCGGGGAGTATAGGTGGAGTGACCTAGCGGAGGGGGCGTTTCAGGCCTTGAAAGAGGAGCTCTGCTCCTCGAATGTGTTGGCCTATCCTGACTTCACGAAAACCTTCATAGTGTCCACGGACGCATCGGGAGTGGCGTTGGGCGCGGTGCTATCGCAGGAGCACGATGGGCATGAGCGGCCCGTTTGCTACGTGAGTCGGCAGTTGAACGGCGCCGAGTCCCGCTACTCAGCCACTGAGCGCGAACTCTTGGCCGTGATCTTTGCTGTGAAGCAGTTTCGGTGCTATATCTATGGGCAGCGGTTCCGGATCATCACCGACCACTCCGCCCTGCGGTGGATGCTGAGTCTGAAGGATCCCTCAGCCCATTTGACCCGGTGGGCATTGAGGCTGGCTGAGTATGACTATGAGGTCATTCATCGACCAGGGAAGAAGCATGCCAACGTGGACGCGCTGAGCCGCATCCCTCTTAGGAATCCAGAGGGCGTGAGGATGGCTCTGCCCGTTCGAAGGGAGCCACCTGGGGGAGCACAACAGTGGGGCGAGTTAGGGACGGACGACTTGGCCGCGTGGCCGCCGTTGCAGGAGGCTGAGTGGGGCCCCGATCTGGGAAGTCCGGGCTATAGGCAAGATGGCAGGGGCCTGTGGTATCAGGTAATCCAGGGGGAAGCAGGACAGGATGAGTGGCGGCTCCTGGTGCCGTCAGGGTGGCGAGAGCGGGTCATGGAGCGTTGTCACGCACCCCCCTGAGTGGGACACCAGGGTCGGGACAAGACCCTGTGGAGGGTACGCCGGCGATACCACTGGCCGGGAATCCGGTCCGAAGTGGAGGTGTTTGTGCGGCAGTGCCCTAGTTGTGGTCGGCGCCGAAAGGGAGTCAAGGCCCCCATTCAGCTGCCAGCCATACCACGAGAACCCTACGAGCTGGTGTCAATGGATATCGTGGGGCCCCTTCCCAAAACCAGGCAGGGATATAGATACCTGCTAACGATGATTGACCACCTCACTCGCTACGCAGAAGTTGTCCCCTTGCGGGAGCAGACTGCTGAGGTAGTGGCCCAAGCCTTTGTCCACCAGTGGGTCCTGCGTCATGGGGCACCCCAGAAGCTCCTGACCGACCAGGGGAGGAATTTTATGTCCTCCCTACTGACAGAGGTCTGTCGATTGCTTGGGGTGAGGAAGCTGCGGACTACACCATACCACCCCGAATGTAACGGTGTGGTGGAGCGGTTTCATGGGACCCTCCTGCGGATGGTGAAACCATTTGTCCAGCGGAGCGGGCGAGATTGGGACGTGTGGGTGCCGTACGCTCTGATGGCGTACCGCAGCACCGAGCACTCGGCAACAGGCTACTCCCCGCATTATCTGCTGTGTGGGCAGGAGTTGGCGTTGCCGGGAGAAGGCTGGGTTGAACCCTCTCTGTCCAATGACGAGGCAAGTCCGGAAGCCTATCAGCTGCGTGAGAAGCTGCGTACCGCACGCACACTAGCCGAGCGTCAGATTCGCCAGCAGTGGGAGCAACGAGCTCGATGGTGTAATCGACGCCGGAGGTTGCAAGCGTTCGATGTGGGGGATGGGGTGTACCTGCACGTGCCAGGTTGCCCCGCGGGCCGTGCACGGAAGTTTCATTGCCCTTGGACGGGGCCCCACAGAGTGTTGGCCAAACTATCCGAGGTGACCTATCGCGTGAGGCTGGCCGGAGGGGGAGACATGGTAGTCCACGTGAATTGCCTGAAGCCTTCGTACGAAGGGGGATGGTCATCTGAGGATGCCGAAGCAGAGCCCGGAGGCGAACAGGCCAGCGGCAGCGAGGCTGACGAGTCTGACAGCCGAAGCGAGGAATCGGGAGCCGAGGAGCTCGGCCCAGGGCGAAGCACCGAGACGGAGCAGGGGGATGAATCAGAAAGGGGAGGTGAAGGGAGCCAGTCGGCGGAACAGGCGCGCCTGGACAGGCTGAGGGGAAGCCCCCTGGTAATGCAGCGGGGGGAGCTGAGTGAACCAGTGACTCGGGCGGGGGCTGAGGGGTTGTCACGACGTTCTCCCCAAGGAGAACCGAGGAGCGAGGTTTCGGCGGATGGAAGGTTGCGAGGACCGAGTGATGCGATGGAGGCCTTGCTGCCGCCGTGGTTGAGGACACCTCTGCCGGAAGGGGGGGAGGTGAATGAGGGGGTCGGCGGGATGGAAAGGGCTTCGGAAGAGGAAGGTTTGTTAAGCTTGTCCGGAGAGGAATGGGAGGGGTCAGGGGGGACTCCCGCCACGCCTTATTGGGAGCAGGACCCCCGGGGGCTCGGCCCGCGACCCTCCTCCCAGACGCCCCGTGGGAGGCACGCCACACCAGCGACATCCGTGGAGGTGGGATCCCCTAGTGCGGCAGACGCCATGGGGGGACCAGAGCCGCTACGACGGTCAAATCGACTCCGCTGCCGACCTCGGCGACTCCTGGATTACGATGTGGAGTGGCGGGCTTTGAGTGATATGGAGGAATAGTCGGAGGTGCGATACGTGTATAGGTTAGTACATAAGAAGTAGTTAAGTCTAGTGAAAATAAGCATGTATATACAGGGTAGTAGAGAAATAGGGTTGTGTATATAGCCGTTGGAGGAGTGTATGTACCCATGCGCAGGAGTGGAGGAGTGGCGGGCTTTGAGTGATACGGAGGAATAGTCGGAGGTGCGATACGTTTATAGGTTAGTACATAAGGAGTAGTTAAGTCTAGTGAAAATAAGAATGTATATACAGGGTAGTAGAGAAATAGGGTTGTGTATATAGCCGTTGGAGGAGTGTATATACCCATGCCAGGTGTTACAGTTATGGGTGGCTAGGGGTATGCGGCGGGAAGGTTTGCCTGGGGTTAGTGCTTGGGGCAATCCGGTAGAGTGCTTGGCTGGGGTGCTGGAAGGTCGCAGAGGTGTTGACCCTAATGCCGTCGGATGTGTGTGTTGCAGGGGCGACCCAGGCGGGCGAGGAGCTCGCCTCCGCCGGGATCTATCGAGAAGGCGTCCTGTTTGTGAACCCTCGGGATGTGATCCTGACTAGAGAAGAGTGGAGGGTGGTGGTTGACCTCAACCTAACCAAGATAGCAGAGGGTATACGAGCCCTAAGAACATCAGTAGAGGACACGAAAGCGGATATGGAGACCATTAGGAACCGGGTGACTTCCCATTCAGTAACGTTGGGCCTAAAAGAAATAGTCCGAGTGAGCGACGTTGTCAGCGAGCTGGCTAGGGCTGCGGAGGAGCTAGAAGCCTACTTACCCCGGGGTCGTAGCAAAAGGGGACTATTCAACGCGGGTGGGACCCTAGTTAAAACGCTGTTTGGAAACCCTGACACGGAAGATTTGGAGGCCCTTCAGAAGGGGCTAGCGGCCGGGAGGGCGGATCGTGAGGTGCTAGTGAGGGTGCAGAAGGAGAACTTAGTGGTTACGAGGGCTCTGGGTCGGCGTGTGGAGGAACAGGGGGACCAACTGCAGGCAATGGCTAGAGGAGTGGGGGAGTTAGCAGACAAAATGACCAACTTTATGAATACCTGGTCCGTGGCGGCAGCTCGGACGGAAGCGATGGGGAATACCACGGCCTGGATGTCGCAAGTTTTGCGTAGTTTGGAAGTAGGGGTAATGCGGGCAGGGCAAATGTATTTTAATACCCGTAGGGCAATAGAGGAGGGTGCACGGGGAGTTTTGAGCTCGTTGCTTCTGCCGCCCCACGAGCTGGTAGAGATCATAGGGGAGATTAAGGGTCAGCTGCCCTCGGGCTTAGACATGGTAGCGGGTGGGGAAGTAGGAGACGCTCACATTCACTACCGAACAGCCCAAGTACACGGATGGGGCTCGCAGCACATGTTACACCTGTCACTATCGTTCCCACTCGAGCGGACCTCGTCGAGGTATACCCGGTACGACGTGCTTACGACACCAGTGCGGGAGTCCCAGTCTCAACAGCACCTGAGACTGGAGACTGATGCCGAACAGTTCGTAATTCGGCATGACCACAAATTTTATGCGGAGTTACGGATGAAGACCTTGGCCGCCTGCATTGATGGCCCCCTCATGATCTGCCGGCCCGATTTCCCACTGTTACATCGTAGCCATACCAGTTGTCTACTTGGAGCCTTCTTACAGGATAAGAACACGGGCAGGCCCTGCGAATGGCGAATCCTCATGGGTGCACCGCAGTTTGGCAATGGATCGAGGAGGAACAAGGGTGGCATTATAGTTAACCCCTTTCCCCGTGGCGGCCACAGTTGCCAACAAAACAACGGTAACACACATGAAGGTAAGTTATCCTGAAACCCGATGGACACTCATTTGTAATGACGTCACAACAATAGAGAATGTCTTGCGAGTCCGAGCCTTCAAAAATTTGAATCCCAATATCCAACTCTACAAGTAGGATGAGCTAGAAACCTCCCATTAAATTAATGCTGTTGCTAAGCGATTGAAGAAGGGGACGCCTGGTCACTGTGGACGGTAACGCACATGAGGTTTTACCATACTTTTGTTCATTCTAAGGGCAATAAATCCCAGAATAGACGTACGATTGATGTTGTTTTTAGTGTTTTGTGTCGGATAGGATTGGTAGATAAGGAAAAAATCAGGAAACCGGGATACGCCTGATGTGGGATTTGTAGAAGAGTGAGGACACGAAATGTACATTCCAAATGAGAATGACCCAGGGGGACTCTCGAGGGTTCACCCCTACTGTCACACATGCTGCATGAATGGATCGTTTATTTATTAATTTTTGTTTTATTTTTCATGTCCACAGCGTGGAACGTTCTTGCAACCTACAACTTGTTCAGTGATTGGTTTCCACTGCAGGTGCCTGGCAGTTTGTGTTCCCCCTACCACGAACCGCTGGCCGTTCAACACGGTCGTGTCGCTGACAGATCGCCATCCCTTCCGTTGCGTTCTAGATTTAGGGCGATCCATTCATTTAAATTATACAATAGGATACCCAGTGGGAGCTTACGCCTTAGGATGACCCTCAGGACAACCATCCCCTCACTCCCTCCAACATCACTCTTGTTTCGCAGAGGTTTGTCGCACCTGGGAAGTTGGATTGTGGCCAAATAACGCAATTATCGTCGACTATCTCTCTTCCAACCTTTCCACCTTCAATCCAAAGTTATTTTTCTCCGAGTATTTACGGTTTTTCTTTTTTATTACTTTCAATAATGAACTTTTGCAATCGAGCATGAAATTTAGCCTCGCCTCAAAATTTGATGGTTTATGTATCAAGGTACGTAGAATCCGAAAATGCAAGACAAAAATTTCTGTCCGTCCGCCGTATTTGCACTTTTCTTAGTTACCATGAACCAAAATTGATGAAATTTGGTTTGTTGAAATTTTCAGAACGCCGTAGCTCGAAAAATTTCAACAGAAGGGTGGGTATGTTTTTTTTTAAACGTTTTTAAATTGATCTTGTACCAATTAATTTTTTGGGACCACCCGGAGCATTGTACGACCAGCCGTTCGTTTGCATCGAAAAGCTTCGTCAACATGATCGTGAATGAAACGGTATGAATCCGGCTCAAAAAATCATTGTTGCTAGGGATCACCTGATTATAATCACGGATGGCTGTATGTCGAGTTGGTCGTTTCGTGATATTATTCCATTATAAAAATTGTGGCCGTTCTGGATTTTGTTTATAGGTACTTTCGGAACTTGAACGGACGTCAAGCTTCATGAATAACAACAAATAATTGGTAATTGAATTATTGAATACCGCGCATTTTTATGAAATTTATTTCCTTGGCTGGCTCCAGTTCTTGATTAAGGGCTTTCCTGGGGAGGGCTCGAGAGTAGGTATTGACGACAGAAAACAGCGATCCACGCAGAACGGGCATCTATACAGGTAAATTTTTAGACAACGGTTTATTACACAACGGGTTATAATTTTAACTTATGCTTCATGAATTACAGCAAATAATATTAATTATTGAATTATTGAATCCCTAGGATTATTATGAAACTTCAATTCCCGGTCCGGTTCCAGTACGCGATTTAGGGCTTTCCTGGGAGGAGCTCGAGGGTAGGTATTGACCACAGTAAACAGTGATTACGAACAAGGGGCATTTATACAGGTATTTTAATAAATTTTTGTGTAATAATTTGCAGCGTTGTTCTACATTTTACTAAAACTTTTTTTCAACTGCTTTCTTGTCTGTCCGGTACAAATCTTGTAATCGATGTTTGGCCTCTTCCCGATGTCCAATTGAGCTGAAATTTTGCACAGTCAATCTGCGATAGCAGTACGTGAATAAACCATAAAGACATAGGTACATTAATTGATTATTTGTAAACAAAATGTACACACAAGACTAGAAAAACAGAAAATAATTATTCGAAAAAAAAAAATTTTAAAAACACGTTTTTCAAACGGACTAGAAAGTGTGAAATAATTTCCTGTTGCCATAAAATAATTTGGTGCTCCTTGCGTATGGGTTCTACGTTTGTGTATCTCCCAGAGTACGCGTTCCACTCCAATTGTCCCGTGTCCGGTACGTTCTACGTTGTTGTTTACGGGATAATGGGTACAAACATAACACCGTGTTCAAATCACGAGCGGCACTGCAGGCCCAAGAACTGGTGCACATACCCAAACTATTGGGCGGTCTTGGCTGGAGGGAACATATTATAATATCCTGAAAAAGAAGAGAGGCACTACCAAATGATGCAGCCTCACCTCGACCGCGTGTGTTGGGATATATGCTTCATTCAGATGATGAAGACAAAATTATATAATTTCTAAATGGCGTGAAGGAGGTGTACAGGGCATAGAACACTAGGCATTATATAATTCGGCGAGCTGTGAATTTCATGTTATTATTTCTTGTATGTGTTATTTATCAACGAACTGTGTTCAGCCACTGTGATATACTGCTTTATTGCACCTACCTACCTACGTGGACTACGCCCTACATAAATGAGTAAGTTCCAAAACATGGAATGCAAAAACTAGTAGACGCATATATGCAAGGAGAAACGACGCTCTGTAGAACGCATATGCAAGGAGTACTAATAATTTCAGCATATAGAAAAACTATAAACAGAAAAACAATAGCAAGGTCAGCATGCACTGTATAGGTACTTAATAGTAAAGATTGTGGGAAGCAGGTATTCTCTATTATCTATTGCAACCGCCACGTTCTTCCATTTATGGCTTTTCCGTTATATGCTGAAACTAGCAAACCTACCCGTCCTCCGGACGGGGAATGAGTGCATTCAAAAGGACAGTACTTCCCTATGTGGTAAGCTTGGAATCAATATGTAAAATAGATAAACGGGAAAAATTTAATGAATGAGTGAATGGTTTAAAGTAAAAAACGCTGCAAAGTCCTTGTCACATGGGTTTATTATTCTATTGGATAACCTACAGAAATTTGGGCTGTTCATTTATTGTTTCTTTCATGTGAAATAATTTAAATAGCCATTTCTGATGGTTTCCACCAATTTTGGCCCCCAAAACACAAATTAGGTCGCTCCTTTTTTTCCAAACTCTCTTCGATCATTGGTAAGGCCACTTAATCGTCTTGATCCACGTGTTGACACTTTTTCTAGTGTAATTATACAAATTGATGGTGATTTCAGAGGATTTTCCAGGTCATAAAAAAATCAGTTTTGGGAGCTGAACATAATGGTATAACCTCAATTTTCCCCTCTTTGGTCAAAATCGCCTTCATATTCGGTCTTCTCGTCCCCAAAAACATGGAAAAAGATACCTCAAAAGCTCATGTTACTAAAACACAAAACGTACCTACCTATTTTTATACACATTTTCACTCATAACACCCCAGGGTATATTCCGATCGGGCTGCAAAGTTTCGGGACACAACTAGGGCCCAAATGGAGCATGTGTGCGAAAGAACGATTTTTTTAGACCGAAAATGAAGCCGGTATGCGTGATAAGGCGGACGGCGTACGGCGGACGGACATTGCATTTTTGGAATCTACGCACCTTGAAACAGAAAAGAAAAAATTTTGATGGGGGTGTTATAAAATTTTTTTGCTGAGCGAATACATAGGTTTATTATTCACAGAATAATAAACCAAAAGTTGCACGGGTTTAAGGTATAAGTAGTTGGGGGGAATAAGTACAGTATTTGTGGAAAACAACAACCTTGAATAACGTATAAGGTTGTATTATAAAATCCTCCCATCCTAAATCATAACTCAATGTACCTTGCAGCTCATGCACTCCATTAAAAGAACTGAGCTTTAAAAGAGCTCCATTAGAGGAACAGCTTAGTGATTTTCACAGTTTTGTTGCTTGGAACGAAATCGGAATTTTTTTCTGCACAGTTGTTGTACGCGACCACTTTTAGTTTGGAATCTTGAGTGTCGTTCGTATACATAGAACGTAAAATATCGACCATTACCATTTTTGAAGCTCAGCAGATCCGTTTTTCTGCGTACTGTTCCTTGTATGCAGACATTGATCATCTGAGGCTTGAGTTGGGCAATTTGAATAGGGGAGACATTATGGGTTAGGCAATATATCGAATAATATAATTATATGAATTATACATTATATTACTATATGAAAATCCAGGGATGGCTTCGCAATTTTCTGAGAAGCATTTATTTATATCGATAATTACATTTTTTTCAAAAATGCATTTAATAAAAACTTTTTGATCCATAACAGCAGCTTGTCTTTGTCGAAACGCCGCTCAGATTCGGTGACCTCTTCTCAAATACCCCAAAATTATGGGGGAAAAACTTGTTTAAACAATGGTCAAGTTCTTTGAAATATGGATGGGTCCCCCACCATAATAGGTATAGGGTCGATAGCATAGAAATTGTCTTCCATGGTTCCAATTAACATTTTATGTTTCTGTATTACACCTTCTAAATTTCAAAGGGATTGTTAAACAGAATTTTGAGCACAGTATATCAGATTTTGTGAGTTGAACAATTTTTATTCAGGATGATTAAGTAGGTACCTACCTGTTTTAGAAGGTGAATAAAATAACTTGCAAATTATGCAGGACACACCTCTAGTTCGTTTATTGTGTAAAGTTCGGCCAGAACGCTCCAATCACGTCGTCCTTGGGAAAAACGCTGCAAAGTCCTTGTCACTTGGGTTTGTTATTCTATCGGACATACCTACAGAAATGTTGGCTGTTCATTTATTGTTTCTTTCTTGCGCAGTAATTGAAATAGTTATTTTTGATGGTTTCCACCAATTTTGGCCCCCCAACACAACACGATCTCGGCTCCTTTTTTCCCCTTTTTTTAATTTATTTTTTTACAGATTATCTTTGAACATTGATAGTGCCATTTAATTGTCGTGATGCACCTGCTAATAATACTACTTCTAGTTTTATCATACAAATTTATTGTGATTTCAGACGATTTCCCAGGTTTTGACTCATAAAAAATGAATTTTGGTAGCTTAACCTTCGTTACAACCTGAATTCTTCACTCTTTGGTCGAAATCAACTTCATATTCGGTCTTCTCGCCCTAAAAAACATGGAAAACGATACATCACAAGCTCATGTTCACTAAAACTCAAAAAAACCCTCGAAAACCCGTATTTTACACCCATTTTTTACTCGTAACACCCCTGGGTGTATTCCGATCGGGCTGCCAAGCTTCGGAACACAACTAGGACCCAAATGTGTTCCCAAATGGGGACCCAAACTGTATGCGGAACAACGATGATTTTAGGCCAAAATTTAACGTAAATTCAATGCTGAACTTCGTTAGTACCTCAATTTTCCACTCTGGTCAAAATCGACTCCATATTCGGTCTTCTCGTCCTAAAAAACATGGAAAACGATACATCACAAGCTCATGTTCACTAAAACTCAAAAAAACCCTCGAAAACCCGTATTTTACACCCATTTTTCTCTCGTAACACCCCTGGGTGTATTCCGATCGGGCTGCCAAGCTTTGGAACACAACTAGGACCCAAATGTGTTCCCAAATGGGGACCCAAACTGTATGCGGAAGAACGATGATTTTAGGCCAAAATTTAACGTAAATTTAATGCTGAACTTCGTTAGTACCTCAATTTTCCACTCTGGTCAAAATCGACTCCATATTCGGTCTTCTCGTCCTAAAAAACATGGAAAACGGTACCTCAAAAGCTCATGTTACTAAAACAAAAAATACCTATTTTTATACCTTAACACCCCTGGGTGTATCCCGATCGGGCTGGAAATAGGGACACAACTAGGGCCCAAATGGAGCATGTGTGCGAAAGAACGAATTTTTTAGACCGAAAAAGAAGTAGTTATGCGTGATAAGGCGGACGGCGCGGCGGACGGACATTGCATTTTTGGAATCTAAGCACCTTGAAAAGTAAATGAAAACATTTTGAGGGGGTGTTATACACATTTTTTGCTGAGCGATTAAATAGGCGTATTATTCACAGAATAATAAACCAAAATCAAAACATCTACCTGCATTATTATAACATTGGCAGAGCATCTCGTTTCACAGTTGTTAGAGGATGGTTTGCGTGCATGGAGTAGAAGTAGAAGCGTCTATAATCATTGAGTTCAACTGAACTTTCCGTTTCTGAGCCGGACTAATTAGGAAAAACACAATATTGGCTCAACTCTAGAGAGCGGCAGTAGATTCACAACATCTGTTTCACAGTAGTTAGAGAGTTAACTCACAGTTCGAAGTGTTGAGCTAAGCTAACTTTTCCACGTATGCGTTCTGTTCGAGTGGTGTTGGAGGTGGTGGGGGGCTGATGGTTAGGAACTACACAACTTCGGGGAAATCCATTAGGAACGGCGAAGGCGTGTTGTCACATTGCCACTCCAACATAATATCCCTAATGAAGGACTCTAATCGGGTCGGACGTGCATGGATAATCTGCACACCTGGCGTCCTGCCGGAATTACAGTATGTACTTGGATTAACATCAGCTGATAATATATATGATAGTTGATATTTCCGATAGATGCTTCTACAAATAATGCAAATATTTATTTATTTATTTTTTTAAATATCTGTTGATACCCACTTGACCTCCATTATTTTTCGACTTTCGCGCATCTCGTGCACATTCTGTACTTTTTCTTTACTATCATTGTAACTCCTCCCGTAAAAATACAAATAAAATAAAAACAAAATAGAATTTCGTTTCGCCGATAAACGTAAAAATTCAGCGTGGGCAGATACCCGTGCTCTCTCCTGTATTTTTTTTGGTTTATTATTCTGTGAATAATACACCCATGTAATCGCTCAGCAAAAAATGTCTATAACACCCCCTCAAAATTTTTTCTTTTCCGTTACATGATGCGTAGATTCCAAAAATGCAATATCCGTCCGCCGTATCACGCATACTACTTCATTTCGGTCTAAAAAATTCGTTGTTTCGCACACATGCTCCATTTGGGCCCTAGTTGTGTCCAGAAACTTTGCAGCCCGATCGGAATACACCCAGGGGTGTTATGGGTGAAAATGGGTATGAAAATAGGTGCTTTTGTGTTTTAATAACATGTTAGTAACGTGAGCTTTTGACGTATCTTTTTCCATGTTTTTGGGTCGAGAAGACCGAATATGATGTTGATTTTGACCAAAGAGTGGAAAATTGAGGTTCTAACGAAGTTTCAGCCTTAAATTTACGTTAAATTTTGGTCTACAATCGTCGTTTTTCCGCACACAGTTTGGTGGTTCCCCATTTCGAAACTCATTTGGGTCCTAGTTGTGCTCCGAAACACGGCAGCCCGATCGGCATACACCCAGGGGTGTTATGGGAGAAAATTTTGAGGTTTTAGTGAACATGAGCTTGTGAGGTATCTTTTCCATGTTTTTTTAGGGTGAGAAGGCCGAATATTAGGTTGATTTTGACCGAAGAATAAGAATTGAGGTTGTAACGAAGGTTAAGCTCCCGAAATTCATTTTTTATTAGTCAAAAACATCGGAAATTGTCTGAAATCACCATACATTTGTATAATATCACTGGATGTAGTATCAACAGATGAATAAAGACAATTAAATGGTACTATCAATGATCAATGATGGTTTTCGGGGGCCAAAAGTGGTGAAAACCATCAAAAATAGCCATTTCAATAATTGCACATGAAAGAAACAGTAAATGAACAACCAACATTTCTGTAGGTATGTCCAGTAGAATAATAAACCCATATGGCAAGGACTTGTATGAACATTCGCTGCTATCCAACCTTCATCAGTCTGTTATCACTAGTTCGTACTAATATATTGACTGGGAGATGGATATAGGTAAAACGAGGTCAGGCTACCTACCTAAAATCTCTCAACCCGCAAAGGAGATTGGTGCTAGTCGCCCATAAGTTGAAGCTTCTGGAGGAATGCCGTTGGTTAAGCATAATATACATAATACATAATTTATTAAAAGCCTATACAACAAAATATTGTGCCTATCCCTCGGTTTTTATATATTTTAGTTGAAGTTTGGTGCCGACGTCAAAAATTTTGTTGTATCGGCTTTGAATAAATTATTTAGGTACGTTTGTTCAGCATAAAAATTATATTTTACTTTTTAGTTGTTCACAGCTTTTTAGAAGACGGGTTTTGCTTCCTCGCTGCTGAAGGTAGGGAAGCTTTGTATTCGTGCAGGAGTCGAAGAAATGGAAATTTTCACTCGCATTTCACGTTTGAGACAAGAACGTGAAATAATTGAAACGCTCATTAAATATCGTTGAAATGAATTCAAACTTGGACGGTCGATCGGAAATAATACTTTGATAATTTCAAGTAAGTGTCCTTGGAATCGTACTGTAACTTTCGTCTGCGCATGCGCGAACATGAAATGTTGACCATTTTTTTATAACGCTTCAAACTATTTGAAAAATAGTCATAGAGAGCTGAAATTTGTGAGCGTACACGCGGGTTGGATCGCAGATAGTCCCATATCAGAATCATTGAAATTGTGCCGTAGCTTCCGTCTGCGCATGCGCAAACGTAAATTCCTTGTAAAGGTCATAACTATCCTTGAAATCGTCGAAAAGAGCTAAAAGCAGCAGTAGAAGCAGAATGGTAACCGAATGGTTCCATATCGATTTCATTAAATTCAAGCTGTAACAGTGGGATGCGCATGCGCAAACACGAAATGATTGCTAATTTATTGCCACGCTCACAACTGCCCGAAAAAATAGACGTAGAGTTGTAATTGGGAGGGTAGCACACATGGGTTAAAGCACACATGGTTCCATATCAAATTCATTGAAAAAGTACTGTAACTTTCGTCTGCGCGTGCGCAAACGTGAAATCCTAGTAGGGCTCATAACTACCCTAGAAATTGTTGTAATACGCTGAGATTTGGATGGTAGGGGATTATGGCCCCCTATGAGTTTCATTGCCGTCGGACCAATGGTAGTTCTATACAATGCAGATAATCAAACATCGATCTTTAATAGATTTACAATCTGATCCTACACGTCCTTGTTACGGTAAGTGAGGAGGCTGTGCGCCCCCCCCCCCCCCCCCCCCAACTTGGCTGACTTTTTTGGTTAACTTGAATAAATGTTATGCTTCACGAATAACACCAAATAAATAATTATAGAATTCTTGAATACACCTCATATTTTTATGAAACTGGAATTGCCCGACCGCGGGCCGGCTCCAGCACTCGATTTCCTGGGAATGAGCACGAGGGTAGGTATTGACCGCAGAAAATGGTGATCTAAGCAGAAGGGGCAAAAATAATACACCATTGTGAATAATAAACCAGGTAAATAATACCATTGTGAAATATTTGCTGCGTTTTTTATATCATATTAAGTCATGGTATGGTGGGGCGTAAGTCTTGGTACCGTCTGGAATGACACATGAACAGGAATGAAAATAGTCAAAATCCAGTGAAGGATTCACATTCCTCTAAAACGGAAAAGAAACGAAAAGTCTTTCAAGTATTTATATACTAAAAACTTTGGGCAGTTATTCCAGTTGCTGATTGTCATTGCTCACTTTATCATGGAAACAGGTTTACCCTGTATTTACGACCCCCCACCATCTATACAGTTTTCCCATCACTACAGGGGCCTATTCACTATGCCAAAGAGACATCTCTTTTCGGTCGGACTCTCTCTTTTGGCAGAAGAGGTTTTTATAGTATCCATGACATGGTTATTCAGTAACTTCTAAAAGAGAGAGTTGGTGGCGCATTTTCGATCTCTTTCAGAGAGACACCTAATTAGTTGTCTTCTCGAAAGAGAGAGTCCCTTTCTCATTTCTCGTTTGTTTATTAGTGATCGTGTATCATCCTTCGTTCATCGGCTACCATACCTATTGGTAATTTTGGTGTATGTTTTTTCATCTCTTAAATGTAAGTCGATTGTTCATTAAAATATTTACATATTATCGATTCATGAGTAAAAACGTCTGAGTGGGTACGGGTTGAGAGCTATTCAGTAAAATAGACGAACCTGGGAGACACTTGAAGATACTTTCTCTCGAGGGAGACAATCTTTCCCAGGAGATTTTCAAAATAGATAATCTATTTTCACTATCTTTTTTAGTGAATAGGCCCACAGTCCACATGGAACAAAGTTATAATATTATAAACAACAACAAACTGTTACGATTAACATTGGGAGTTTAAAGCCAATTTCTGTTTTCCAAATACTAATTTTATCATTTGGTGGAGCAGATGTCCACCTCTTGTCAATCATTTGAAATTAGGTAGTTACCTATTCAACACGTCCACACCAGTTGATAATGGTGAAGAATGAAGAATGTAGATCACTATTAAACTGTTTTTACCAATTACTGAGGTTGCTCGTGAAAACCGGTAGGTACCCACCGCAGATTTATATCGTCCAGATAAATATCCCATTTCAACTTACGATACCTTTATACTTCGTGATCGTCCCTCGAGGGATATCTGCATCGTGCGTATCCCTCGGAAACGTACGATGATCGAAAATCGTCCACATATTATAATATTATACCAACGAAGTATCAGATCTTGTCTCGAACGAGGGGTTAATGTACTATGAAAACAGAGGAACCGGCTGACAATGTTTGCTTTTAATCTAGAAATCGAGGGGAGAGCGGGCTTCGTCGTCAAAATTCGTAAACGATTACAAATATTTTGGAATGACGAGAGGATCGGCACACAGACCCTTCTTACTTCGGGAAGGTTAAATCAATAAATTGGCGTTGAATCCTCTGTTATTCTTTCAACGTTTCGTCCTTTTTCTAGTTCTGTGTTGGCTCTAGCATAATAGTATCACTCCAGAGGCCTGAAGCACAAGACGCCCAAATGACATTTTTAAAGAGATAAATTACTTCAAATTTTGGTCAAAAATCGTCGTTCTTCCGCACACAGTTTGGGTACCCGTTTGGGATCACATTTGGGACCTAGTTGTGCTCCGAAACCCAGCAGCCCGATCGGAATTCACCCAGGGGTGATATGGGAGAAAAATGAGTATAAAAATAGGGATTTTTTTGAGGTTTTAGTGAACATGAGCTTGTGAGATATCGTTTTCCATGTTTTTTACGGCAAGAAGACCGAATATTTGGTTGATTTTGACCGAAGAATGAAAAATCGAGGCTTTAACGAGGGTTAAGCTCCCGAAATTCATTTTTTATGAGTCTAAAACATGGGAAAGTCTGAAATCACCATAGATTAATATAATAACACTAGAAGAAGTATCAACAGGTGAATCAAGACAATTAAATGGTACTATCAATTATCAAAAGTAATCTGTTGAAAGGAAAAGCCGAGCCTAATTCGTGTTTTTGGGGGCCAAAACTGGTCGAAATCATCGCAAATAGCCATTTCAATAATTGCACATGAAAGAAACAATAAGTGAACAGCCAAAATTTCTCTATCCAGTAGAATAATAAACCCATGTGACAAGGACTTCGCAGCGTTTTCCCTCCACGTCACTTATCTACTGGGATGGCGTCACCTTCCGGATCATCATCTCCTAAAGCCTGGTGTACACTTGTGGAGTGCCCACACGAGCTACAATGTTGTGTGCCTCGGTACGGCCTCTACCCGAAAATGGCGTAAACAGACAACAAATTTCTGTAGTACCTTTGCAAGTTGTCGCATTAAAACACTCTGCTGCACAAAAGGGACAATACAAAAACGCTGCAAAGTCCTTGTCACATGGGTTTATTATTCTGTTGGACATATTTACAGAAATGATGGCTGTTCATTTATTGTTTCTTTCATGCGCAGTAATTGAAATAGTAATTTTTGATGGTTTCCACCAATTTTGGCCCCCAAAAACTCGACCTCGGCTCCCTTTTTTCTTCTTTTTTTTACCAGACTATCTTTGATCATTGATAGTGCCATAACTGTCTTGATTCACCCGCTAATACTACTTCTAGTTTTATTATACAAATTTATGGTGATTTCAGACAATTTCCAGGTTTCTGACTCCTAAAAAATTAATTTCGGGAGCTTAAACTTTGTTACAACCTCAATTCTTCACTCTTTAGTCAAAATCAACTTCATTTTCGGTCTTCTCACCCAGAAAAACAAGGAAAGCGATACATCAAAAGCTCGTGTTCACTAAAACTTCAAAAAACCTCGAAAACCCCTATTTTTACACCCATTTTTCTCCCATAACACCCCTGGGTGTATGCCGATCGGGCTGCTTTGTTGGAGCACAACTAAGACCCAAATGGGGACCCAAACTGTGTGCGGAAGAACGACGATTTTAGACCAAAATTTAACGTAAATTTAAGGCTTAAACTTCGTTAGAACCTCATTTTTCCACTCATTGGACAAAATCAAGACTCAAGACTCAAGACATTTTATTGGCACAATAAATCCACAATAACAAAAAAATACATACGATTAACTATATATATACAATTGTGCCCACAGAGGCCTAAGTTCAAAGAACTTGTGTCCCTCTGTGGAGTTGTACTGACTATTAGATTAAATAATTAAGAAACATTATTGGATTGTATTATGCAAAAGGAAAAGATGAAACACATTCAAATAATAGCCGCTTCTCTAACTTTGTCATGAATATGTTTTTTGAAGACTTCAAAACTACAAAATTGACGAACAACAATTTGATTGCTGTAAAAGAAATATAAAGCAACAACATAAGAATTCCTACGAAACACCTCTAAATTAATTTTGGGCAATCTAATATTAGACCTAAATGCGGTTCGCGTCGAATCCATCTGGGAAATATTATTATTATCAATACCCGTCCTAAAGACATGGAGACAAGCTTCTTTAATAAATATATCCTTAATTTTCAAGAAACCCAAATCTCTATAAAGTACAGATGTATGACATCTGGGAGACTTATTCAAAATAATGCGCAACATCGTATTTTGTACAATTTGCAAAGGACGAAGGGAACTCTTACATGCACTTCCCCATACTAAGATGCCGTATCTCACCAAAGAAATAAATAAACCAAAATAAACCATCTTAAGCAATCGGAGATTAGCAAACCCTCTTAAAATTTTGAACACATAAAAGAGTTTCCTTAATCTTTTAATAAGCAGCCCTATATGTTCATTAAATTTCAAATGTTCATCGATAACAACTCCCAAATAATTACAGTTCTTTGAAAAGGGTATCCAGTCACAAGTGCAGTCCTGGGGGTTGCTACATTTATAGTCATGAAACTTCATTTTTTTTTTTTTTTTTTTTTTTTTAAATATCATCTTTATTGTTACAACTGTGTGTACACATCTAGTAACTTCACTCTGTTAATTTATTTATCGTATTGTGGTTCATAGATCACTACCTACTACCACTCATCACATCACTTCAGTGAGATGTAACTAGGTCCAGAGGTTTGGTCCTTTTCAGTCTTCGTAAATCGCCGCTGTTGTCCAGGAGTTTCAGTACTTCGACATTCCTGTGCTTGTGGAGACGGTTCTCATGATCCGTTGCTCGATTTTTTACAACTTCGCTCACCATCTTAATTTTAAGGTCGCGATGGAGGTCATCCGTTCGGATATACCAGGGGGCATTCACTATGCTCCTGAGGATTTTGTTTTGTGTTGTTTGGATAATTTTCAAGTTAGTTCTCTTGGTGCAGCCCCATAACTGGCAGCCGTATGAAACTTCATGAGTTGGTTGGAGATAGTCCTTCTCTCAGAGCCAGAAAATCTCAACACAGAAGTCTTACTTAGGTTAAGACGTAAATAATTCAAATTCAACCAAGTCCGCACTACTTGAAAATTTGCACTAGCCTTAGCAAATAGGTCATCGTAAGAATCACTCCAAAAAATAATAGCAGTATCATCTGCGAATCCAAATATTTGACCATTAATCTTTATGTCCATTAGTTCATTAATATATAAAAGGAAAAGCACTGGTCGAAGAACTGTACCCTGAGGAACACCACACACGATTTCCCTAGGACTACTCATGGTATCTCCAATCCTAACTACTTGCGTACGATGCGTTAGGTATGATTCGAGCAGCTTTAAGGGTAAACCCCTAATTCCATAATCATATAATCTCTTTAATAATACATCATGTTGGACGCAATCAAACGCCTTACTTATATCAAGAAACATACCTAATACGTAAAAACCTTCATTGCATTTATGAGTAATCAACTTATTCAACTGGAATAATGCATGGTCTGTACTTAAGTTTTTTTGAAACCCAAACTGTCTTTTTGAAATAGTATTGAATTTATCAAGAAATGCAACTATCCTAGTTTTAATACATTTTTCTAATAATTTTGATAGGGCCAGCGTTAATGAAATTGGTCTATAATTACCCCTTATGTCCTTCTCTCCAGACTTATAAAGCGGGACAACAATCGATTTTTTAAATAAATCCGGGTATATTCCAGAAGAAAAAACAAGATTGAAAACATAGGCTAGTGGCTCACTAATGTATGGACCAACATGTTTCAAGACCCTGTTACTGATGGTGCCAAAATTATAGCTGCTATAGACCTTCAATTTAAGAATATGCTTTTCAATTTCAGTGGGACTCACCGGATTCATAAACAGTGACACCCCAGATGTAAATTTAGTGACCCTATCTCTTAAACTCTCTATCAGCGAACTAGGTGGCTTGTCAATCTCTTTGAGCACGTTAGGCCCTACATTTACAAAGAAATCGTTGAAAGAATTTGTAATGCCATTTATATCTTCCACAGTTGACCCAAATCGACTTCATATACGGTGTTCTCTTCCTAAAAACGCTGCAAAGTCCTTGTCACATGGCTTTATTATTCTATAGGACACACCTACAGAAATGTTGGCTGTTCATTTATTGTTTCTGTCACGTGAAATAATTCGAATAGCTATTTCAGATGGTTTCCACCAATTTTGCCCCCCAAAACATGAAATAGGTACTTTTTTTTTTTTTTTTTTTCAAATCATCTTCGATCATTGGTAGTGCCATTTAATGGTCTAGATTCACCTGTTTACACTTTTTCTAGTGTTATTATACAAATTGATGGTGATTTCAGACAATTTTCCAGGTTTTTGACTCATAAAAAACCAATTTTGGGAGCTGAACCTTTGGTAAAACCTCAATTTCCGCGTCTTTGGTCAAAATTGACATCTTATTCGGTCTTCTCGTCCCAAAAACCATGGAAAACGATACCTCAAAAGCTCATTGTCGTGAGTCCCTCCAGGAACCACTCCGTCTTACATTAAGTTCTCGCCAAATATTGAACCGCAAACATTAGTTGTCACGATTAAACGGTACGAGTGGGGAGACAGGTCGCAGGACCCGAGTACACAACCTGGGGACCCCTCCATCAACCCCTAACAGGGGTATGGTGAATTTATGTTGCTGTAAAATTCACCATGAGAGGTGGAGGTAGTTGGATGTTGGATAGGAGTGAATTTAAGAATGAATTTGATGTGTGTTGGTTTTTGGTGTGTTTGCGGTTAAGGGCGGACCTCCACCGAACGTGTGTTGAAAAGGTTGAAGTTAATTTAAGTTAGTAAATTTGATTGCATGAAGTGCGTGGAATTTGTGTGTGTGTGTGTGGTTAAGGGCGGACCTCCACCGAGCGTGTAGTGTGTTTCATCAGGGTTGGTTAAGGGCGAGACCTCCACCTAACTCTGATGAAATGGGTGAGTGTGAATTTACTGTGTGTGAATTTACTATGAGAGCATTTGAGAAGTGAATTTTAAGAGAAGAGGTTTGAGGAAGGAGAGAGAGTAGCCAGCAGCTAGAGGAGACGTAGAATGGCGAAAAAGGCGCAGGATCCGGGGTTATTATAGACCCTGAAGTCCCCACCCTGGTGGTGGGGTTTCAGGTTGAGTACCGGATCCTGCGTCGGTTGCCCCACTCTTACCGTTTATTCCCAGAGCCTTATTTTTACAGGTTGTTTTTGGCGAGAACTTAATTCTACTGAGTTGGAGTTCCGGGAGGGACTCACGACAGAGGTCCCCCCAGTTTGAGCGAAAAAACAAAATTGTATGAGCTGAGGGCGCAGAGTTACATGGGCTGAAGGCAGTGAGAACAGTAGTGGGGCTGAAGGCGCAGGTTTACAGGTGCTGAAGGTGGAGGCGAACAATGGTATAGCTGAAGGCGATGTTATATGGTCAGACAAGAAGAGTACAGGCGCTGAGGGCGGCGGCAAACAATGTGAACGCTGAAGGCGACTTATGGCTAGAAGGGCTTACGTGCTAGGGTATAAGGCGTTTGATGAGGTATGTACAGAGGGTGTGAGCTTATGAGATAAATAATGAGTTATATACAGAGGGTGCGAGCGTATGGATAAGGAGGTATGTACAATGGGTGTGTGCTTAATGAGAAGAGACAATGTAATCGATGAGTGAGATACAGAGGGTGCGAGCTTATAGATAAGGAGGTATGTACAAAGGGCGTGATCGTACTGATAAGATGTGAGATAAATGATGAATTATATACAGAGGTGAACGTACTGATAAGATGTGAGATAAATTATGAATTATATGAGATAAATAATGAGTTATATACAGAGGGTGCGAGCTTATGGATAAGGAGGTATGTACAGCGGGTGTGTGCTTAATGCTAAGAGACAATGTAATCGATGAGTGAGATAGATAAGGAGGTATTTACAATGGGCGTGAGCGTAGTGATAAGATGTGAGATAAATGATGAATTATATAGAGAGGGCGGGATATGGAGGAGAGATAGAGGAAGAGGAATATGAGGGAAGTCGAGCGAGCGAGCGAACGAGCGTGAATTAGCACGGCCGGGCGTGGTGGGCTCGCGTGCCTTGTGTAATTAATTGGACACACGGTACGCGAGCCACACGAGGCCCCGCCGTGTGACGGACGGGCGGGGCGGTTAAACTGGGCCGCCGGGCCGTAGCGTCGCTGCCTCTCGCGTCTCCCGAGCCGGACGTGCCCGGCGGAGGCTATTGTGGATATCCCCGGCAGTTGTGGGGGGCGGGGTGGGGGCGCGGGGCTGTCGGTGGGGTCGCCGGACGCGGGGGCTGAGGGGGGGAAGGCGGAGCCGGAGGTTGAGGGGGGGTCCGAGCGAGTGTCCGAGGGTCGGACGGGACGTAGGGCTCGTATACCCCGGTGGTCTGTGCGATTTCGAAATCGCGGATGATGGCCCACCGGGGTAGGCGTAACTGCCGGGGCCGGGGAGGTAGTCCGGTGATCCGTGGCGGAGGAAAAGAAAGCGGTTGAGGGGGCTCGGGAGACGGACGGATGGGCGAGAGCGGTGCGGAGGCGAAGACGTCGCGGAGTATGGCGGCGATCACCGGGTCCGAGTCGAAATCCGGGTAGTCGGGCGACTCGTGACCCGGGAATTGAGACGGAGGTGACGGGGAGCGCTGGTGGTGTGACATGGTCGGTGGTTGGAGAGAGACTGTGAGGAGTAGCGGGATCGGGGAGAACAGGTGCGGGTCTACAGCGGACCAACGGGACTGTATAGGGTTTCCCGTCAATTAACAGGGCGGCGGTGGTGTTTGAAGTACGGATTACGGGAAAGGGGCCGGCGTAAAGTGGTTTGAAAGTTTTATGCATTCCCGGTTCTTTGAGGTACATGTGTGTTGCCGAATGAAAGCGTTTGGGGTAAGTGGTGTCGGTTTTAGTGGGTGATGGTTGGGGGGGGGGGGGGGTCCCTGTTAATTGACGGGGTGGGGGGGGGGGGAACGTCAGCGGGCAAGCGTATCGGGTCCTTAAAGACCCGCTGGGCCGGGCTGACGTCATCGGAGGGGCGCTGGGAAGTTCGGAGGCTGAGAAGGATGTATGGGAGGTGTTTAGTCCAAGAGGGGGTTGAGGCGGAGGTGGCTATTGCTTGCTTGAGGACCAGGTGCCACCGCTCTATCTTGCCGTTTGATTGAGGGTGGTAAGGGGTGGTGCGGATTTTAGCAATGCCAAGGGAGCGTAGTAGGTCGGTGAAGAGGGCGGATTCGAACTGCCTCCCCTGATCGACCGTGATGTTCCGCGGACAGCTGTAGCGGGCGATCCAGTTAGATAGGAACGCGGACGCGACGGTGTCCGTGGAAATTTGGGCGAGTGGTATACCCAATTTGTTCCACGGTCAATCATGGTGAGGCAGTACCGTTTTCCCTCCGAAGGGGGAAGGGGACCTACTATGTTGAGGTGGACGTGCTCCCATGGCAGCGCGTCTTCAATGGGGTGGGGGGAAACGGTGGGCGATGCCGAGACCTTGAATGTTTGGCACTTCTGGCACGCACGGACCCAATTTCGGATGTCCGTGTTCATGTGCGGCCAGAAGTACCGCAATTTGATAAGGTCTCGGCTGGCGCGGATGTCGGGGTGGTGGAGGGCGTGGTAGTGGTCGAACAACTGCCGCCGGAGGCCCGGTGGGGCGTACGGCCGCGGAGAATCGGCCGTTACGTCGCACCAGAGGTTGCGCCCTCGCACGGACGAAAAGGCGTTGGTGGGAAGGTGCGAGGTGGGGGTAGACAGCGTCTGTGGGTGAGGCAGCGGGAGATGGTTGAGGGGAGGGAAGGGGGGTTTGAGGGTTGGTAGGTAGGTTGAAGGAGACATGCTTGCGGAGGGGGGTTTGGTTGAGTTGGGTTGAAGGATCGATGTCGGCGAAGGCTGTAGGAGCGGTGTTGCGGCGGCGGCGGTTGTGGCGCTTGCGTCTGGAAGGTGCGGGGTTGCTTGGTGGGGATGGCGTTGCGTCGGGTGCGGCGAGTGCGGAGGATACGGCTGCGGCGGGGGCTGCTGCGGTGGCGGTTGCGGAGTGCGGGGTAGGCGTCATCCGTATCGTGCGGACGGCGTCAGTGTTGGTTGCGGAGGATGCGTCTGTGGCATGTGTGGGGGTCGCGGCTGCGGTGGTGGTCGCTGCAGTGGGCGTGGAGTGCGTTTTAGGCGCCGTCCGTTTCGTGCGGACGGCATTGGCGTTGGTTGCGGAGGATGCGGCTGCGGCATGTGTGGGGGCCGTGGCGGCGGCGGTGGTCGCTGCGGTGGCCGTGGAGTGCGGTTTAGGCGTCGTCCGTTTCGTGCGGACGGCGTCAGCGTAGGAGAGGATCAACGGTGGTGGATCGGGGGCGCCGATGAGGTAGGGCGAGGGTTGTGGCGGCGTACCTCGTTGACCGCTGCGGCGGAGGAGAAGTCGTGTATAGAGTCGGCCAGGCGGAGGAGGTCGTCGTCGGCCGCGTCGAGGTGGCTGGCCAGGGCGATTTGGACAGCGGAGGGGAGGGTCTTGAGCCAGAAGGTGCGGGTGACGTCAGACGTCATCACGTCGCGGAGTTGGTGACGCAGGGGACGGAAGAGGTGGGACGGCTTGAGGTCGCCGAGGTGTTGGGGCTGCGAAAGTGCGGCGATACGGGAGAATTTGGACGGCTGATACAGTGACGTGAGGTGGCCGCGAAGGTCGTCGTAGGGGGTGGCGCCGTCGGGGGCGATGTCGGACGTCTGCAGTAAGATGTCGTAGGGGAGAAGCGAGATGACCCTTGAGTAGCGGACCTTTTGGCTGCGGACGGCGGCGGCGGAGAAGGCGGCGTCCACTTGAAAGAACCACAGTGCGGGGTCGTGCGTGTAGAATGGTAGAAGGGTGGTGGGGAGAGTGGACGCAGCGGTCATGACGTCGACGGGTGGTGTCGCAGCGGCCTGTAGGGTGGACTGGGCCGTCAAGAGGGGGGGCGAACTGATGACAGCATCGTTCCGGCTTTTGTCGTCCCAAAGAATAATTGTTACACATTGCCATGCCACACCTAAAACTTCATCGATTAGTTGCTATACGCGGAAAACATCCATTGTGCATTTCTACATGCACAACCCTTCCGACATCAGCAAAATACGGAGGAGTGGAAGCGCAAATCCAAAATAATGCTCTCTGGACTAGGGTTTTCCTGGAGGGATCTCGAGGGGTATTGTCCACAGAAAACAGTGATCTACGCAGAAGGGGCATCTACACAGGTAAATAATAAACCGTTGTGTAATAATTTGTAGCGTTTTCGTATAGGGCGTTCTGTCTCGCAGTCAGGGCGCATCTCGCCATCAATAATTGTCGTCGTTATCATAATAATCGTTAGATAGGTTTTCCATTACTCTGTCAATGAGTGGAATTTTTGTCAATATTGAAAAATAGTCCGTGAACTCTGCTGTCCGCTGTGTGATCCAGTCTCGCATATGATAGGGAAACTCTAGAATGCTTTAACATTTTCGATTTTTCATTCCACGCACGAATGTCCAGACCATCAGCACGTTCTTTTCCGTTCGGACGGTTGTTCGAGAAAGCGGTTTTAGAGATTTATCTGTGTTTTATATGATGTGGAAGAAACCTTTTGTGAGAAGGGATGAACACCGTCACCTTACTAAGGCGACTCGGGGGTTCACTCTGCTCCGTTTCTCAGCATTTGTGTCGCCCTCACATTTTCCGTTTTTCCCCAAGTTGTAAACACTAATGTCCGTGTCACTGTTGGTGTTCGTGTTTGGAGCTTTCGGAGCTCAAAGAATGACGTGAACGAATAAGTCACGCTGGAATAAAATGTTTAATGATATTATACGAATATTAAATTACACAGAAAATGTCCTATTCGTCGTTCTAAATTACCATCTTAGCAAAAATAATTTATTAGTTCTAGTATCGTTGGTAACTCTCGTTTTTGACTAATTGAGCCACCCAAATCGGTTTACATAACTGTGGTGATCGGCTGCTCCCTAACACTATGTAAATAGCGTCGCTTGCATTATAAGCCGCGTCTAACGGCTTCCCAGAGCGTGGTTCCCCTACCCCTCTCTGGGGATGTATCAAGGGGTATAAAAGAAGCTGTGAACTGCCAATAAATTGTCATTTGACCACACAAACCGACTCAAGTAGTCTCGTGTATTTATTCCTACTTATAGCTCCCGCTGGATCATCACACTGGTCACCCCGACGTAGAACACGCACCTTCACCTTCGCATCGGCTTCTCGCCTACTACGATCGCCGGCGAGGCGGCGGCGCCCGACGACGAACACGCACCTTCGCCGGCTTCCCGCCTCCTGCGAACAGCGTCCCGCCTTCTCGACTCTAGCGACGGCTCAACACGCACCTTCGCCCCGGCCTTCTGCGAACGCAACACCGGCGATGTTAATACACCTCTCGCCCCGGCTTCTCGCCCTCTGCGATCTTCAGCCTACGGCGACAACTCGGCGTGAGACACGCACATTCGCCCTGGCCTTCTGCGAACGCAACACCGGCAAAGTTAATACACCTCTCGCCCCGGCTTCTCGCCTCCTGCGATCGACAGCGAACCGCCTACGCCCCCCACCACTCGTCAGATCCACGACCAACCAGAGAAAATCTCGTTTTTCCCGCTGCTTACTTAACGAGAGCGACCATCAACGGAGCATTCATTCCTCGGATCTACACCTTCAGGAACAACAAAGAAGAAAATGAAGACCAGAGCTACGAAGACACCGGAACCGCCTCATACCCTTCTCCCTCCTCCTCGTGTGGCTACCGTCAACGAGGAGTTGCAGGTGATCCAGCACCACCGACAACCGCGGCCTTCAACGCAGCCTCTCAATAGGACCACCGTCTACAAATACCTTCCAGTAGCTTCGAGAGATATCGAGGAACATTTTACACACGTAAAATTACTACACGATACTCTAACAAAATACTGCCTCCAAGTCAACAAGTCGAAGTGTCAACTAGCCCGCACCTCCGTCGAATTCCTCGGCCACATCGTATCACCCTGCGGCGTTACACCTCTACCTGAACGAACGGCCCTCATCGCCAAGTTTCCCCGCCCGTAAGCGACATAAACGCCTACTCCACTGCTCTCACGACTCCGAAGCCGCCTTCGAAGCGACGAGACATGTCCTCGAGAGAGCTGTAACACTGGCACCGACTCAGCGCCCCGGCCGTACTTACCTACAGCTCTACAGCGCCCGGTCTTCCGTCACAAACACGGCCTATCACACCCTGGGACACAGGCCTCTCCCGACACCGTCTTCACTGGGACCCAGGCACAGCCGTTACTCCAGGCGTGGCCAACGTCACCTGCTCCGGCACCTCCTGCCTCGCCATTCAAGCCGCCTCGGAAGATCACCTCTTCCAGCCGCCCGTTCCAGCGCTCTCGGAGACATCGCCCTCGACGCTTCCAGCTGGACCGCATCCGAGCACGTTCACGCATCCCACACCGCAGCAGCCGCTAACACACGACGGCGAGACACCACGAACTCCTCAAGCCACCCACCTACACGGCGACTACACAGCTCACACGCAGCCTCTTTCACCAACACCGACGCCTCATCAACAAGATTCATCGTCATTTACATAATTGCAGTATTTAACTTCAATTCTGGGGGGAGCAGTGTGGTGATCGGCTGCTCCCTAACACTATGTAAATAGCGTCGCTTGCATTATAAGCCGCGTCTAACGGCTTCCCAGAGCGGGGTTCCCCTACCCCTCTCTGGGGATGTATCAAGGGGTATAAAAGAAGCTGTGAACTGCCAATAAATTGTCATTTGACCACACAAACCGACTCAAGTAGTCTCGTGTATTTATTCCTACTTATAGCTCCCGCTGGATCATCACAATAACTATAGAAGAAAAACGCTGCAAAGTCCTTGTCACATCGGTTTATTATTCTATTGGACTTACCTACAGAAATGTTGGCTGTTCATTTGGTTTCTTTCATGTGAAATAATTGAAATAGCCATTTCTGATGGTTTCCACCAATTTTGGTCCCCAGAACACAAATTACGTACGCTCCTTTTTTTTCCAAATTATCTTTGATCATTGGTAGTGCCATTTACCTAATCGTCTTGATCCACGTGTTGACACTTTTTCTAGTGTAACTTTACAAATTGATGGTGATTTCAGACGATTTTCCAGGTTTTTGACTCATAAAAAAATCAATTTTGGGAGCTGAACATTTGGTAGAACCTCAATTTTCCACTCTTTGGTCAAAATCGACTTCATGTTCGGTCTTCTCGTCCCAAAAACATGAAAAACGATACCTCAAAAGCTCATGTCTCTAACATGTTACTAAAACACAAAAAGTACCTATTTTTATACACATTTTCACTCATAACACCCCTGGGTGTATTCCGATCGGGCTGCAAAGTTTCTGGACACAACTAGGGCCCAAATGGAGCATGTGTGCGAAATAACGAATTTTTTAGACCGAAAATGAAGCCTGACACGGTGATGCGTGACACGTTGAACGGCGGACGGACTGCATTTTCTGAATCTACGCACCTTGAAACATAAAAGAAAAACGTTTGAGGGGGTGTTATACAAAATTTTTGCTGAGCGATTACGTAGGTGTATTATTCACAGAATAATAAACCAAAATGAGAAGATTTTGTCCTCATCAAAAGGTCATGTATTTATGTTCTTTCCATTTTGAATGTTGGTCTAGTATAAGACTCTCTAGGCTGGTCTCGACTTTTTTCAAACTTTCACTAGAACAAAAATTGTGTCTCGAATTAAAACTGTATCGACTGTATCGACTGTCGACCAATCTCGACGTTGCCAGGCCGCCCAGGTTTATTTTTATTGAAAAGGTAACGTATTTTGTTTTCGCCAATTTAATTTTGCGACTGTTGAAATAGTACCAATGGAGTATTGGTTTATTATTTTCAATAATGAACCATTGGAATCGAGTTTTGAGTGTGGGAATGTGCCGCTTTCCAGGTATTCCCTTTAGTAACTATGGCTAAGTCATGAGCAAAAGCAATATTTTTTCCAGTTATGTCCATCGAGAATATATCAATAATGTGTATAAGGAACAGTAAAGGGCCCAGCACAAGTAGAAAGCGGAAAGCTATTCGAAATCCGGTCCGGGCCCACTTGCGTCAACGGCTGGTGTCGTTCAAAAGAAAGACTCATTTGCGTCACATTGGGCGTCAGCCCGTCTGCTTCACACCTGACACTGTAGTGACTCGTCTCTCGGTTACATTTCCATTAAATGTAGGACTCACCACATACATCACTAAGTACCCACGGTGAAACCACAATAGCCGGCACTGTTGCGTGATGGTTTTTTCAACAATCAAAAATCTAAACAAGCAAACCGTTCGGCTTAAGACTTTTCGAATGATCTCATTGGACAAGGGAAATCTAACTGCGCTCGAAAAGTGTGTTGTTTTGATTTGTAGGCCTCATGAGGCTGTATTAAGCCTCGGTGAAGTTCAGTCGGCGTCGACTTGTTGTTTGGAAAAGGTGTCCGCAGTGATTCTGTTAAGCTTCCGCCTCCTCATTTATAAAATAATTTGACATATAAACCTATTATTTTTAGTATTTTAAGCTTTTAACTTGTTCTATACATAGTGTCCCAGAATTAATGATCCAAACTTCAGGGATCGATTCTGCAACTAATTTGCAACAACTTGTGCTATAACATTTTTTCCGAAACCCCCATCAGATCCGAATTTTGGTTTATTATTTTCAGTAATGAACCATTGGAATCGAGCAAGAGAAAAAAAAATTCTAACCCCCCTCAAAATTTGATGGTTTACGTTTCAAGGTATGTAGAATCAGAAAATGCAATAAAAAAATTTCTGTCTGTCCGCCGTACTGACCACTTTTCTTAGTTACAAAAAAATTGATGAAATTCGGGTTATAGGTTCCGTTCGGGGTCTAGTTGGTCCTCGAAGCTCGGCGTTACTGTCAGTCATCCCTAAGGGGTTAAAAATAGGGGTTGAAATTTTCAGAACGCCGTAGCTTGAAAACTTTCGATAGAAGGGTATGGTTTTGGTTTATTATTTTGTGAATAATACACCTATGTATTCGCTCAGCAAAACCTTTTTATAAAACCAACTCAAAATTTTTTCTTTTCCGTTTCAAGGTGCGTAGATTCCAAAAATGCAATGTCCGTCCGCCGTATCGCGTGAACCGGCCTCATTTCCGGTCTGAAAAATTCGTTCTTTCGCACATATATGCTCCATTTGGGCCCTATTTGTGTCCCGAAATTTTCAGCCCGATCGGAATATACCCAGGGGTGTTATGAGTGAAAATGTTTATAGAAATAGGTACTTTTTGTGTTTTAGTAACATGTTAGTAAAATGAGCTTTTGAGCTATCGTTTTCCATGTTTTTGGGGACGAGAAGACCGAATATGAAGTCGATTTTGAAAATTGAGGTTTTAGCAGATGTTCAGCTCCCAAAATTAATTTTTTATGAGTCAAAAACCTGGGAAATCGTCTGAAATCACCATCAATTTGTAGAATAACACTAGGAAAAGTGTCAACACGTGGATCAAGACGATTAAATGACACTACTAATGATCAAAGATAATTTGAAAAAAAAGGAGCGTACCTAATTCAGTTTTGGGGTCAAAATTTGTGGAAACCACCAGAAATAGCTATTTCAATTATTTTACATGCAAGTAGCAATAAATGAACAGCCAGCATTTCTGTAGGTATGTCCAATAGAATAATAAACCTATGTGACAAGGACTTTGCAGCGTTTTTTTTACGTTATTAAATTTTTCTTGAGCTAAACAATATTTTATGAGACCACCTGGAGAATTCATTGTGCGTTCAGCCGTTCGTGTGCACCAAAAAGCTTCGTCAACACGATCGTGAATCAAACGGTATAAATGCGGCCCTGATATCATCACTAGGGAGTTCCTGATTATAATCAAGGATGGCTGTATGAAGTCGAGTTGGTTGTTCTGGGATATTATTTCATTTGATAAGTGATGGACTATTGGATTTTGTTGATCGGTACCACATCAACAATTTCACTTCGGAACTTCATTCTTTGCGTTTCTTTTTGCCATTTTGGGTACTGTTTGTCATCGAGAGAATTATTTCAGCAACATTTAGTTCGTGATTAAGGTAGGCACCTAGTAACGAGTACGGGGTTAGGTACTAACCTACGGTGGTTCTGCGATCTACATAATATTTATAGAATAGCACATATTATATTATACTCGTATAGACGGGTTATCTATACAGAGAGCTGTGATCTGTAACCGAAGGGTATTCCGTACAAAATAATAAACCGTTGTGCAGGGATTTGCAGCGTTTTGGTTTATTATTCTGTGAATAATACACCTATGTATTCGCTCAGCAAAAAATTTTTATAACACCCCCTCAAACTTTTTTCTTTTCCGTTTCAAGGTGCATAGATTCCAAAAATGCATTGTCCGTCCGCCGTACGCCGTATCACGTGTACTGGCTTCATTTTCGGTCTAAAAAAGTCGTTCTTTCGCACACATGCTCCATTTGGGCCCTAGTTGTGTCCCGAAACTTTTCAGCCCGATCGGAATATACCCAGGGGTGTTATGAGTGAAAATGTGTGCAAAAATAGGTACTTTTTGCGTTTTAGCAACATCTTGGTAACATGAGCATCTGAGATATCGTTTTCCATGTTTTTGGGGACGAGAAGACCGAATATGAAGGCGGTTTTGACCAAAGAGTGGAAAATTGAGTCCTACCAAATGTTCAGCTCCCAAAATTGATTTTTTATGAGTGAAAAACCTGGGAAATCGTCTGAAATCACCATCAGTTTGTATAATAACACTGGAAAAAGTGTCAACACGCTGATCAAGACAATTAATTGGCACTATCAATAATCAAAGATAATTTGAAAAAAAAGAAGCCTACCTAATTTGTGTTTTAGGGGCCAAAATTAATGGAAACCATCAGAAATAGCTATTTCGATTATTACGCATGAAATAAACAATAAATGAACAGCCAACATTTCTGTAAGTATGTCCAATAGAATAATAAACCCATGTGACAAGGACATTGCAGCGTTTTCACTTTAAAGTTGGTTTTTCATGTTTTAGACCTTGAGTCATAAAAACGCTGCAAAGTCCTTGTCACATGGGTTTATTATTCTATTGTACATACCTACAGAAATGTAGGCTGTTCATTTATTGTTTCTATCATGTGAAATAATTTAAATAGCTATTTCTGATTGTTTCCACCAATTTTGGCCCCTAAAACACAAATTAGGTACGCTCCATTTTTTTTCCCCCCAAACTATCTTTGATCATTGGTAGTACCATTTAATCGACTTGATCCCCGTGTTGACAACTTTTCTAGTGTTATTCAACAAACTGATGGTGATTTCAGACGATTTCCCAGGTTTTTCACTCTTATAAAATCAATTTTGGGAGCTGAAAATTTGGTAGAACTCAATTTCCTACTCTTTGGCCAAAATCGACTTCATATTCGGTCTTCTCGTCCCCAAAAACATGGAAAACGATATCTCAGAAGCTCATGTTACCAACATGTTGCTAAAACGCAAAAAGTACCTATTTTTACACACATTTTCACTCATTACACCCCTGGGCATATTCCGATCGGGCTGAAAAGTTTCGGGACACAAGTAGGGCCCAAGTGGAGCATGTGTGCGAAAGAACGAATTTTTTAGACCTAAAATGAAGCCTGTACACTTGATACGGCGTACGGCGGACGGCGGACGGACATTGCATTTTGGTTTATTATTCTGTGAATAATACACCTATGCTCAGCAAAAAAATTTTATAACACCCCCTCAAACGTTTTTCTTTTCCGTTTCAAGGTGATTAGATTCCAAAAGTGCAATGTCCGTCCGCCGTCCACCGTACGCCGTATCACGTCTACAGGCCTCATTTTCGGTCTAAAAAAGTCGTTCTTTCGCACACATGCTCCATTTGGGCCCTAGTTGTGTCCCGAAACTTTTCAGCCCGATCGGAACATACCCAGGGATGTTATGAGTGAAAATGTGTGTAAAAATAGGTACTTTTTGCGTTTTAGCAAGATGTTGGTAACATGAGCTTCTGAGATATCGTTTTCCATGTTTTTGGGGACGAGAAGACCGAATATGAAGTCGATTTTGACCGAAGAGTGGAAAATTGAGTTTTACCAAATGTTCAGCTCCAGAAATTGATTTTTTATGAGTGAAAAACCTGGGAAATCGTCTGAAATCACCATCAGTTTGTATAATAACACTGGAAAAAGCGTCAACACGTGGATCCAGACGATTAAATGGCACTACAAATGATCAAAGATAGTTAAAAAAAAAGGAGCGTACCTAATTTGTATTTTAGGGGCCAAAATTAATGGAAACCATCAGAAATAACTATTTCGATTATTGCTCATGAAAGAAACAATAAATAAACAGCCAAAATTTCTGTAGGTATGTCCAAAAGTCCAAAAGAATAATAAACCCATGTGACAAGGACTATGCAGCGTTTTTGGAATCTACGAACCTTGAAACGGAAAAGAAAAAATTTTGAGGGGGTGTTATAAAAATGTTTTGCTGAGCGAATACATAGGTGTATTATTCACAGAATAATAAACCAAAATGGCCGTAACTCCCTCAAGTTACGACGCAAATTCAGATTTGAGGATACCATTAGAAAGAACGATAAATTTTCTTTCTTCTCAATACATAATAAAACATTTTTATGAGAGCTGAGTAAGTAAAAAATCTCGCCAAACTGAAAATGTTGTCAACTACAACTTTTTTGTTGAACGTGATAGTATTTTGAACGCTATTTTTACCCATACCCAATCTTTCCTCTCTTCGGAAAAAACATCTGCTTTTCAACAGTGTGCTCCAATTTATTTTTAACTACATAATTTTTTTGCGAAAACGGCGTTCGAATGAGGAAAAGCGTGATACTGTTGAGCAAAATTGAGGGTTTTGCACGAATATTGATATTTTCAGGACTTGGAGAGTTTTGGGTTGTTTCTGGTCGGCATTCCGTTATTTTTTTACGCTGAATCGAATGGTGACACGCCCGATTCTCTACAACTAGTCCAGTCAAAACAGAGCTTAAAATCAGAATAAATCCGAAAGTTTTGAAACTTTGCACACTAATTTGTAGGGCCCTAGTGATGAATATACCAAAAGTCCTCATGAATTGGAGGCGAGCTCTAGCGGCAATTAACGTAAATAGGGCACTTTTTTAGGATTTTCGTCAATATCTTGAGAACCGTTGGTCGCAGGTAAAAGTTTACTATTTACAAAATTGAAGCCTGTCAAATTTGCAACAAAAATGATCACACACATTTTTCTTGTATTCCCAACGGTTACCGAGTTACAGGACAATAAAAGATAATGTTTTTCCTACTTCTTACTACTAACCTACTACTACTATCCTACTAACCTACTTCTCATTTTTTTTTAATCTCCATCTTCCCTTCTATTTCACTTAAATATTGTTCCAAGTACCACGTTTTTTTCAATCTTTGAAACAATTTTTGTCTTTTCATTTTCTTTTTTTTTCTTTTTTATGGTTTACTAAGTAGGTTCCTAATTACTTACTTGGTTAATTTTATTTTTTCTTAAGCGACTTTTGTGATTCTCAGAATTTCTATGCTTCCATTTTGTTTTAGCGAAGTTTCTAGGAAAATTAAGCTATTGTAATGGGTCCAATTTTTCCGGACAGGAATTTTCGAAATTTTTTTTATAGGCATATCAGTTTCAGAGCATCCTGAATTCATCCCTAGATTTTAATTAAAATTTATATGTACTTATATATTAGGTACCTATGTATTTATATATATTTATTTATTTATTTAGTGTCACTCCAGACGATATCTGACCTTGAGTACATGATAAATATTCCAAATTTCGCCAAGAGTTTCGTATTGCCAAACAAAAGGATGAGTAAGAAGATGAGCAATTTTCAAAAATTCTATGGGAGGCATAGTTTTCAGGCGTCAAAAATATGTAAACCCGGATAAAATCTCGAACAATTTATGTAAATTCACTGAAAGTGTTATGGAAGGGTGAGTAAAGGCAGAAAATGACCATTTCAGTTGTTGTTTGACTATTTTTATTATGAAAATATTTTTCTCAAAAAAGAGTGTGCCAAATTTGATTTTATAAGGGTCAAAAATCGGTAAAAATGGCTAAAATTACGAGAAGTAACATGGTTTCTTGTTATTATCATCTTTTTACACATTAGCACGGATACTTATTTGAAAATTCGCTCTTGCAGCCATGCTGCATGACAGGAAATTCACACTCGTACTTATTATTTATTGTTATTACCCAAGATAGACTACGAGGTAGCATTATATCCTATGTAACCCAGAATGTCAAGGGTGGAAATGCCGCGCTGAATTATATTGGGCTACACAAGGGCGTATGGCGAAAAGAAAAAAAACGCTGCAAAGTCCTTGTCACATGGGTTTATTATTCTATTGGACATACCTACAGAAACGTTGGCTGTTCATTAATTGTTTCTTTCATGCGTAATAATCTAAATAGCTACTTCTGATGGTTTCCATTAATTTTGGCCCCCAAAACACAAATTAGGTACGCTCTTTTTTTTTTTTTTTTTTTTTTTTTAACTATCTTTGATCATTGGTAGTGCCATTTAATCGTCCTGAACCACGTCTTGACACTTTTTCCAGTGTTATTATCCAAACTGATGGTGATTTCAGACGATTTCCCAGGTTTTTCGCTCATAAAAAATCAATTCTGGGAGCTGAACATTTGGTAGAACTCAATTTTCCACTCTTTGGTCAAAATCGACTTCATATTCGGTCTTCTCGTCCCCAAAAACATAGAAAACGATATCTCAGAAGCTCATGTTACCAATATGTTGCTAAAACGTAAAAAGTACCTATTTTGGTTTATTATTCTGTGAATAATACACCTATGTATTCGCTCAGCAAAAAATTTTTATAACACCCCCTCAAACTTTTTTCTTTTCCGTTTCAAGGTGCATAGATTCCAAAAATGCAATGTCCGTCCGCCGTACGCCGTCCGCCGTACGCCGTCCGCCGTCCGCCGTCCGCCGTCCGCCGTACGCCGTCCGCCGTATCACGTGTACAGGCTTCATTCTCGGTCTAAAAAAATCGTTCTTTCGCACACATGCTCCATTTGGGCCCTAGTTGTGTCCCGAAACTTTTCAGCCCGATCGGAATATACCCAGGGGTATTATGAGTGAAAATGTGTGTAAAAATAGGTACTTTTTACGTTTTAGCAACATATTGGTAACATGAGCTTCTGAGATATCGTTTTCTATGTTTTTGGGGACGAGAAGACCGAATATGAAGTCGATTTTGACCAAAGAGTGGAAAATTGAGTTCTACCAAATGTTCAGCTCCCAGAATTGATTTTTTATGAGTGAAAAACCTGGGAAATCGTCTGAAATCACCATCAATTTGTAGAATAACACTAGGAAAAGTGTCAACACGTGGATCAAGACGATTAAATGGCACTACCAATGATCAAAGATAGTTTAAAAAAAAAAGAGCGTACCTAATTTGTGTTTTGGGGGCCAAAATTAATGGAAACCATCAGAAGTAGCTATTTCGATTATTACGCATGAAAGAAACAATTAATGAACAGCCAACCTTTCTGTAGGTATGTCCAATAGAATAATAAACCCATGTGACAAGGACTTTGCAGCGTTTTTGAAATGCAGGCTGATTCTGGGGGGGGGGGGGGGGTCATGACCCCTGTGACCCCCCCCATGGATCCGCGCCTCAATCAAGGATGGCTGTATGAAGTCGAGTTGGTTGTTCTGCGATATTATTTCATTTGATAAGTGATGGACTATTGGATTTTGTAGGTAGGTACTTGTGAAACTTGAACAAACGTTGAAGTATTATTGATGGGTAAACAATGGCAAATTATTACACAACGGCAAATTATTACACAACGGTGAATTATTACACAACGGTAAATTATGACACCACGGACAATTATTACACAACGGTAAATTATTACACAACGGCTCATCTACCAAGAAGGGGTTGGATTTTGTTGGTAGGTACTTTTGCAACGAACAACCGTTGAAGTATTATTGATGGGCAAATTATTACACAACGGTTCATTATTCTATCTCCGTAGAAGGGGAACCTATACAGGTAAATTATTACACAACGGTTTCGGTAGGTACCTAGTAACGAGTACAGGGGTTAGGTACTAACCTACGGAGGGTGTAGAATAGTACATAATATATGTTATATAGAAGGGTTATCTATACAGAGAGCTGTGATCTGTAACAGAAGGGTATTCTATACAAAATAATAAACCGTTGTGCAGGGATTTGCAGCGTTTTTACACACATTTTCACTCATAACACCCCTGGGTATATTCCGATCGGGCTGAAAAGTTTCGGGACACAACTAGGGCCCAAATGGAGCATGTGTGCGAAAGAACGATTTTTTTAGACCGAAAATGAAGCCTGTACACGTGATACGGCGGACGGCGTACGGCGGACGGCGGACGGCGTACGGCGGACGGACATTGCATTTTTGGAATCTATGCACCTTGAAACGTAAAAGAAAAAAGTTTGAGGGGGTGTTATAAAAATTTTTTGCTGAGCGAATACATAGGTGTATTATTCACAGAATAATAAACCAAAACGCTGCAAAGTCCTTGTCACATGGGTTTATTATTCTACTGGACCTACGTACAGAAATGTTGGCTGTTCAAGTGTTCATTTATTGTTTCTTTCATGTGAAATAATGAAAATAGCTATTCCTGGTGTTTCCACCAATTTTTGCCCCCAAAAGATGAATTAGTTACCTACGCTCCCTTTTTTTTTCAAATTATCTTTGATCATTGGTAGTGCCATTCAATCGTCTTTATTCACGTGTTGACACTTTTTCTCGCGTTATTAAAACTGATGGTGATGTCAGACGATTTCCCAGGTTTTTGACTCATAAAAAATCAGTTTTGGGAGCTAGCGTTTGGTAGAGCTCAACTTCCCACTATTTGGACGAAATCGACATCATATTCGGTCGTCTCGTCCCAAAAACACGGAAAACTATACAACACAAGCTCATTTGACTGAAACACCAAAAAAAACTATTTTTGCACAAATTTTTCACCCATAACACCCTTGGGTATATTGCGATCGGGCTGCAAAGTTTCGGGACACAACTAGGGCCCAAATGGATTCTGTGTGCGAAAGAAAGAATTTTTTAGACCGAAAATGAAGTAGATATGCGTGATACGGCGTACGGCGGACGGATATTGCATTTTTTGGAATCTACGCACCTTGAAACGTATAAGAAAGAATTTTGAGGGGGTGTTATAAAAATTGTTTGCTGAGCGAATACATAGGTGTATTATTCACAGAATAATAAACCAAAAGAGAGAGAAAAAAAACTCTGGACAGTCAACGTTGATTTGTTATTCTCCCTGAAGTCATCACAATGTTTCTGCTAAATCGATGCAATGAAGTTAGAGAACAATGTAGGAAGAATCTTTCTGGTCCTTTCCGTTTACAAACAAACAAGCAAAAAATCTCTGCGCACTACGATTATAAAATATCTTATTGCGCTATAATTATCTTCCTATTAATTAATACTAAAAACCAGCGATAATGTTTAAACAATTTCAATGACATTTAGGTGAAATACTATGGTAGGTACAGGCCACCGTGCGCTTCTCGACTTTTTTTGGTTTATTATTCTGTGAATAATACACCTATGTATTCGCTCAGCAAAACATTTTTGTAACACCCCCTCAAAATTTTTTCTTTTCCGTTTCAAGGTGCGTAGATTCCAAAAATGCAATGTCCGTCCGCCGTCCACCGTCCGCCGTCCGCCGTATCACGTGTACAGGCTTCATTTTCGGTCTAAAAAAATCGTTCTTTCGCACACATGCTCCATTTGGGCCCTAGTTGTGTCCCGAAACTTTTCAGCCTGATCAGAATATACCCAGGGGTGTTATGAGTGAAAATGTGTGTAAAAATAGGTACTTCTTGCGTTTTAGCAACATGTTGGTAACATGAGCTTTTAAGGTATCGTTTTTCATGTTGTTCGGGTTGAGAAGACCGAATATGAAGTCGATTTTGACCAAAGAATAGAAAATTGAGGCTCTACCAGATGTTCAGCTCCCGAAATTGATTTTTTATGATTCAAAAACCTGGGAAATCGTCTGAAATCACCATCAATTTGTAGAATAACACTGGAAAAGGTGTCAACAGGTGGACCAAGACGATTAAATGGTACTATAAATGATCGAAGATAATTTATTAAAAAAAAAAAAAAAAAAAGAGGAGCTTACCTTATCCGTGTTTTGGGGGCCACAATTGGTGGAAACCACCAGAGATAGCTATTTCAATTATTTTATATGAATGAAACAGTAAATAAACAGCCAACATCTCTGTAGGTATGTCCAATAGAATAATAAACCCATGTGACAAGGACTTTGCAGCGTTTTAGAAAAACGTTATCATTTATCGTCCTGTAACTCGGTGACCGTTGGGAATACAAGAAAAATGTATATAAACATTTTTGTTGTAAATTTGAGAAGCTTCAATTTTGTACATAGTGAACTTTTACCTCCGACCAATGGTTCTCAAGATATTGACGAAATTCCTAAAAAAGTGCCCTATTTACGTTAATTGCCGCTAGAGCTCGCCTCCAATTCATGAGGACTTTTGGTATATTCATCACTAGGGCCCTACAAATTAATGTGCAAAGTTTCAAAACTTTCGGATTTATTCTGAGGTTGGGTCATTTTTGGGTCTGTTTTGACTGGACTAAACGTAATTAAAACTGTTCTCCCCATCTCTTGAAATAATTATACCTACCTGCCTACCTGATACCAGATCTACACCTCATCGACCTAAGGGAAATAAAGAATTATTCTTCGGAATTAATTTTTACGGTAGGTTCTCAATTGACAACCTCCTTGCTGACGACACATGCGAGCTCGTCGCAACACAGATGAGGTAGCGTCTCGAATCTCGTGATAAGGTGTAGATTTGGTATCAAGTAGGCAGGTAGGTATATGTAGATAAAAATAATTTTGAGCACACCGTTGAAAAGCTGTTGAATTGCAGATGTTTTTTCCGAAGAGAGGAACAATTGGGTATGGGTAAAAATAGCGTTCAAAATACTATCAAGTTCAACAAAAAAGTTGTAGTTGACAAAATTTTCAGTTTGGCGTGATTTTTTACTTACTCATAAAAATGTTTGATTATGTATTGAGAAGAAAGAAAATTGAACGCTCTTTCTAATGGTATCCTCAAATTTGAATTTACTTCGTAACTTGAGGGAGTTACGGCCATTTTTATGACTCAAGGTCTAAAACACGAAAAAAATTTTGAAAGTGAAAAATTCGGATTTGATGGGGTTTCGGAAAAAATCGATGAAGAATCGATCCCTGAATTTTGGATCAATAATTCTGGGACACCCTGTATAGCTTTCCCTCGGTTTTGACCATCAATATTACATCAAATAATAGTTTTGTGAATAAAAAATAGGGGTGCCGACTATTGATTCCCAAAACATTGAGTTTTTCAATAGTCAGCACGGGGGGGTGCCGAGTATTGATGACGGTATTATCAGTTTTGGGCACCCCGTAATTTTAGTTATCAGTACTGCCGTGTACTGGTATATTAGGCATGCCCATTAATGGTTTTCGTCTTTGCACCATTCATTCCTATTTTGCAAATTAAGGGATGATTTTAGTTTACTCATTAAAGAGGGATGATTTTTTAAAAATTTAATCATTAAACCCATTCTCACAAATTCAGCACATGACATATATATAAATCAATTATATATATAATAACATGAAAAATTGTGTTGAATTAACTGAGGTGGGTCTTCCAAATAAGAATTGAACAGAATTTGATTGAATTTAGGAAATGGAAATGAACTATTTTATATGAATTTACCAATAATTTATGGTCTGTTTTAGACTTTTATAGACATTCGAAGGGTTTTTTTTAACATAGTCGGTGAGATGGCAAAATCAAAGATGCAGTCAAAGGTGAAGAAGGTAAATAAGACGGGCGGAAAGCAGCCAAAAACGCTGCAAAGTCCTTGTCACATGGGTTTATTATTCTATTGGACATACCTACAGAAAGGTTGGCTGTTCATTAATTTATTGTTTCTTTCATGCGTAATAATCGAAAGAGCTACTTCTGATGGTTTCCATTAATTTTGGCCCCCAAAACACAAATTAGGTACGCTCTTTTTTTTTTTTTTTTAAACTATCTTTGATCATTGGTAGTGCCATTTAATCGTCCTGAACCACGTCTTGACACTTTTTCCAGTGTTATTATACAAACTGATGGTGATTTCAGACGATTTCCCAGGTTTTTCACTCATAAAAAACGCTGCAAAGTCCTTGTCACATGGGTTTATTATTCTATTGGACATACCTACAGAAACGTTGGCTGTTTATTTATTGTTTCTTTCATATAAAATAATTTAAATAGCTATTTCTGGTGGTTTCCACCAATTTTGGCCCCCAAAACACGAATTAGGTACGCTCCTTTTTTTTTTTTTTTTTTTTTTTTTCAAATTATCTTTGATCATTGATAGTGCCATTCAATCGTCTTGATCCACCTCTTGATACTTTTTCTAGTGTTATTCTACAAATTGATGGTGATTTCAGACGATTTTCCAGGTTTTTGACTTATAAAAATCAATTTTGGGAGCTGAACATCTGGTACAACCTCAATTTTCAATTCCTTGGTCAAAATAGACTTCATATTCGGTCTTCTCGTCCCCAAAAACATGGAAAAAGATACCTACCTCAAAAGCTCATTTTACTAATATGTTACTAAAACACAAAAAGCACCTATTTTTATACACATTTTCACTCATAACACCCCTGGGTATATTCCGATCGGGCTGAAAAGTTTCGGGACACAACTAGGGCCCAAATGGAGCATGTGTGCGAAAGAACGATTTTTTTAGACCAAAAATGAAGCCTGTACACGTGATACGGCGGACGGCGTACGGCGGACGGCGGACGGCGTACGGCGGACGGCGTACGGCGGACGGACATTGCATTTTTCGAATCTACGCACCTTGAAACGGAAAAGAAAAAATTTTGAGGGGGTGTTATAAAAATTTTTTGCTGAGCGAATACATAGGTGTATTATTCACAGAATAATAAACCAAAATCAATTCTGGGAGCTGAACACTTGGTAGAACTCAATTTTCCACTCTTTGGTCAAAATCGACTTCATATTCGGTCTTCTCGTCCCCAAAAACATAGAAAACGATATCTCAGAAGCTCATGTTACCAATATGTTGCTAAAACGTAAAAAGTACCTATTTTTACACACATTTTCACTCATAACACCCTGGGTATATTCCGATCGGGCTGAAAAGTTTCGGGACACAACTAGGGCCCAAATGGAGCATGTGTGCGAAAGAACGATTTTTTTAGACCTAAAATGAAGCCTGTACACGTGATACGGCGGACGGCGTACGGCGGACGGCGTACGGCGGACGGACATTGCATTTTTGGAATCTATGCACCTTGAAACGTAAAAGAAAAAAGTTTGAGGGGGTGTTATAAAAATTTTTTGCTGAGCGAATAGTATTATTCACAGAATAATAAACCAAAAAGTTACCTATGATGAAGAGATGATTTTTTTATAATATTAGGATAGCTATTTTGATAACTAGGCAAGTTAATGTTCCAGTGCGGTGTTAATAAGATTTTTATTTGCGGTGTTAATCAATTTTCTATGCAGTTCCTTGGATTCCAGTGGGGTGCTGACTATTGGCACTTTTTGGTGCCAACTACTGGCAAAATGTATGCCGACTATCGGGGCCAACATCTTTTTCACGTATTTTCATTCTTCATAAAAATACTAATATCTTTACGTAAATTCGAGTTTCAGATTACGGAAGTAGAGACCTTGATTGTCATAACCTCCAGATTTGGTTTAAAATCATCCAAAACTGGTATTCTTATGGCACTTCTAACGTCAGAAACTTCCTTAAGTGTGCCGAATGTTGCGGGTTTTACCCTACGTATTGTGCATATCAGCGACATTTTGAATGAAAATGTGGCGATTTCAGATCACATGTTAATTGTTTCCCCGTTGTCATGCACGTTCGAATTCTTACTTTACATTTTCCATTTTGTCAGACTTCTTTTAGCGCAATAAAACCTTACTAAAGGTATAAGCTGAATGTCTTTTTCATTACAATTTATTGCGCTAAAAGAAGTCTGAGAGATTCATGATGGACCGCCTCCTTCGACCTGAAGTCTTAAGCCTTGACCCCGAGTCACCTGACGCTGCTTCTACCTGGGACCATTGGCACCATCGTTTCCAGAACTTTCTACGATGTGCTGAAGCTTCGGAAGCGGAACAACTCCGACTGCTCGTCAACTACGTGAGTTCTGACATTTATAAACACATTCGAAGTTGTCAGACATTAACTGACGCTCTAGGCATTTTAAGAACAGTTTTTATCAAACCTGTCAGCGAAGTTTTCGCCAGACACAGGCTATTCACTCGAAAGCAACAGCCTAATGAGTCAATTGATAGGTACCTAGAAGAGCTTCGGCTCTTGAGTCGGGACTGTCAATTCAAAGCTGTTTCGGCCGAAACCAACAGAGACGACTGCATTCGCGACTCATTCATTCGAGGCTTAGTCAGCCCAGTCATCAGGCAGCGTTTACTGGAAAATACTCCGACCATAGCTTTAACTGAAGCGCACGCTCAGGCTCGGGCACTCGAGCTCGCTCAGCAGCATGCCCAAAGCTACCAGGAGCCGCATCCGATTGTAAATGCTGTAGATGATTCCAGCGATGAACCAGAGACTGTGGCTGCCCCAATCGTGAGAAAATGTTTCTTCTGTGGCCAGCCAAGACACTCCCGTGACAAATGCCCTGCTAGAGAAGACACTTGTCCACGGTGCTCTAAGGTAGGTCATTGGCCAAATGTCTGTAAGTCGAAACCTTCGACCGCTGGAAAACGGAGTCCAAATCCCAAATCAGCATCTATACTAGCCCCGTTAGAGACATGCTCGTTTGCTACATCCAAGGTAAGAACTTCGGTTAAGATAGGCAAACGCACTTTAAATGGCATGCTAGATTCTGGAAGCGATATTAGTTTAATTGACGAATCAACGGCACGTTCCTTGAATCTTAGCATCACCTCCTCAAACCAGGAAGTAGGACTGGCTTCCAGTACTCATCGGGTAGCCATTATTGGGAGGTGCATAGCCGATTTAACGATGCTCAAAAATCATTATCCTGGAGTCACTCTTTCCGTCCTCTCAAACCTTTGTGTGGAGATCATCATTGGGCGAGATATCCTTCAGCTTCATTCAACAGTTTCTTTTGACTTTGGTGGCTCTAGGGCACCTCTTGAAGTATGCATGTTCCAGGCAGCCAAAGTGGAACCAGCAAAACTGTTCTCCAGCCTATCGGGGGTTATCAGGCCAATCGCTATCAAGTCACGCCGTCACTCCGATACTGACCGACAATTCATTGAGGTCGAGATACGCAAACTGTTGGCAGAGGGAATAATTATCGAAAGAAAAGAGCATATCACCATGGCGGGCTCAGGTGCATGTTGTCACCGGATTTCACAAAAGACGCTTGGTAATCGATTATTCCCGCACCATTAACAGATACACATAACTGGACGCATATCCATTACCCAGAATAAAGGATATTGTCAACAATGTTGCTGGATATGACGTTTTCAGCTGCATAGATTTGTGGAGCGCTTACCATCAGGTGCCCATCCCAGTTGAGGACCGCCAATACACGGCGTTCGAAGCTTGTGGGGACCTATACCAGTTCACCCGTATTCCCTTTGGGGTTACAAATGGGGTAGCCGCATTTCAGCGCTGCATCGACGAGGTTATCCGCAAAGAACAACTAACGGATACCTTTGCCTACCTGGACGATGTTACAATCTGTGGAAAAACTCAATCTGAACACGACACCAATCTAGACAAATTTTTCACTGCATCTCGGAAATACGGGCTCACCATTAACAACGAGAAAAGTAAATTTTCCCTTAGGTCCATCTCACTGCTGGGGCACTCAATCAGCAATCATGTAATTAGACCTGACCCTGCTCGACTCAAGCCTCTAAATGATTTGCCAACACCTTCTGACGGACCATCTATGAAGAGGGCCTTAGGGATGTTTGCTCACTATTCTGGCTTTATCAAAAATTTTTCCGAAAAGATCCGACCATTCACCCGCTACCACACGTTTCCACTATCAACTGAGGCCCAACAGCAGTTTGCCTCTCTCAAGCAATCTATTGAGGACGCCAGTATTGCTTGGGTTGACGAAGCTCCATTTTGCGTTGAAACCGATGCATCCGAGTCAACGATAGCTGCGACGCTCTCTCAAGGTGGTCGTCCTGTCGCCTTTTTTTCTCGAACCCTTTCAAACTCTGAACTTGGGCACTCGTCAATTGAGAAAGAGGCATACGCGATAGTGGAAGCAGTGAGACATTGGCGGCATTTCTTGCTTGGTCGTCACTTTAAACTTATCACCGACCAGCAATCTGTTTCATTCATTTTTTCGTCCAAACACAAGAGTAAATGTATGAATGAGAAGATAATGCGCTGGCGATTGGAGCTTTTCGTACGACATTTCTTACCGTCCAGGCAAGAACAATCATGTGGCTGACACTCTTTCACGAGTGTGTGCTACCAGCTCGGACCAAAAACTTTTTGAACTCCACAGATCCCTTTGCCATCCAGGAGTCACTCGTTTCTTCCACTGGCTGAGGAACAAAAACTTGCCTTTCTCAGTGGAAGAAGTGAAGCGAGTTGTTTCTTCCTGCAATATATGCGCCGAGTTGAAACCAAAGTACTTCCGGCAGCATGGGACCCTGATCAAGTCAACCAAACCGTTCGAACGGCTGAACGTCGACTTTAAAGGCCCACTGCCTTCCAAATCCTCAAAGAAACGGTACCTCTTAACCATTGTAGACGAATATTCGAGGTTTCCATTCACGTATGCCGTCTCGGATTTGAGCTCAAGCACTGTTATCGAATGTTTTCAAAACCTATTTAGCATATTCGGAGCTCCTGCCTACATACACACGGAATACACACGTACTTCCTTCATGTCTACCGAATTGAAGGAGTTTCTCACGAGTTATGGGGTGGCTACCAGCCGAACTACTGCCTACAACCCCCAAGGAAATGGACAAGTAGAGCGGTACAACGGCATAATTTGGAAAACTATAGAGCTGGCGCTCAAGGAGAAGAAGCTGCCACTGGCGCACTGGGAGGCAGTTCTACCCGAAGCTCTCCATTCCATCCGTTCCTCCTATGTACAGCAACCAACAGTACCCCTCACAAACGACTTTTCTCTCATCAACGACGATCCTCAAACGGAGACTCCATCCTAACATGGTTGCTTACTCCCGGACCAGTGTGGTTGAAAAGGTTCAACCGCTCATCCAAATTCGAGCCCCACGTTGAAGAGGTAGAATTGTTAGAAGGAAACCATGATTACGCTCATATTAGATATCCCGATGGTAGGGAAACTACGGTCTCCACACGTCACCTCGCCCCAGCTGGCAATACCCTGACGGAGGACTCTACAACCTCAACTGAGCAACCCACATCAACAGAAGAGCCGGAGCCCGCGGACGAACCAGCACCCAAGAGAATCCATCCTCAAGAAGCCCATCCTCAAGAGACACTCCCGTATTACGGTGGAGTACGCGCGAGTGTCAACCTCCCCGTTACCTGAAGGACTACGTAAAATCCTAAGGGAGGGTGATTGAGGCAATTTCAGATCACATGTTAATTGTTTCCCCGTTGTCATGCACGTTCGAATTCTTACTTTACATTTTCCATTTTGTCAGACTTCTTTTAGCGCAATAAAACCTTACTAAAGGTATAAGCTGAATGTCTTTTTCATTACAGAAAACTTAAGTAATTAGCCTCCATTACAAGGAGTTGAACATTTCAGTACCCCTTATTTTGAAAATTTTCCTGTTTCTCAAATCCAACCTTTTATGTTAAGATATTTAATGTTTGCGTTATTAATGTATTTAATGTTTTCGTTATTAAGGTAGGTATTTAATGTCTGCGTTATGTTAAGGTATTTAATGTTTTTGTTAATGTTAAGGTATTTTATGTTAAGCAACTTTTTATGTTAAGGTATTTAATGTTTGCGTTGATTGTATAATCATGGAGCTGTGATACTATGCCCTTCCAAGTGATACAATATATTTATGATAAAACCAATCTTTGCAACAATGAGTTGCAAAAAAAGAAAGTGTTTTCCTCGGTTATATTTGAGGGTCCGAGGTTTCGAAAGCAGAAACTGATCGCTGGTTGTATCTGTAACCCGAGTTATGCTTCCCATAACGACCCGGGGACCCGTTCCTTCTATCCGTTTTTATTCTTTCTTTTTTTCGGTCAAAGCCAAATCTGCTAGAATATCCTCCCGACCTTCATTTGAATTTCACGGAGCAACTCTTCGGGGTTCGTCGAGCCCTCGTTTAAAACACTCCGCCACCCATGCGTTGTTTCAATTTCACTTCTGGACTGTTTTTGGTGTGTGTGTGTGTGTGTGTGTGTGTGTGTGTGTGTGTGTGTGTGTGTGTGTGTGTGTGTGTGTGTGTGTGTGTGTGTGTGTGTGTGTGTGTGTGTGTGTGTGTGTGTGTGTGTGTGTGTGTGTGTGTGTGTGTGTGTGTGTGTGCGCGTGCGTGCGTGCGTGCGTGCGTGCGTGCGTGCGTGCGTGCGTGCGTGCGTGCGTGCGTGTGCGTGCGTGCGTGTGCGTGCGTGCGTGTGTGTGTGTGTGTGTGTGTGTGTGTGTGTGTGTGTGTGTGTGTGTGTTCTAACTTCCTATAAATACTGATAAGATAACCAACATTGTTTCATGTATTGGTCGTTCCCCCTTTCACGAACCTGAGGTTCGGCTTGCAGTGGGTAGGTATATGTAGGAATGACGTTGAAAAATTCCAGGATTCTGTGTTTTTATCAATAAAACACATTCATCAACCGAATTTACACGTAACCGTACCTAATGAAGTGGTACGCAGAATACCAGGGAGAGAACTTTGTTTGTGAGGCTAACCAAAAATGTTGAATCATGGTGCTATATCAATCTGTAATTGTTTCAGGGGTCCCTGGAGCATATTCATGAAATCTCGATGACAGTCAACATCGCTGGGAGAGAGCAAATCCTTGATTTGCAGTTGAACAGGTGAGAACTAATTGTTACGGTTAATATCTATGGTTAAATATTATAAAAATGAGATTTTATGGTTAATATCTATCCTTAATACTTACCATACCTACTTAAAATAGCATAAAAATTAAATGAACCATTGAACACGATTCCGTACAGATAGAAGTACTCGCACGATTCTATCATCCTAAAATAAAGGGTACCTAACTTGGGTAAAGAGGGTGAATTGTATTCGTTATTCTCCCTCGAAGCCGTGGTGTGTGTGCGTGCGCGCGCGCGTGTGTGTGTGTGTGTGTGTGTGTGTGTGTGTGTGTGCGTGCGTGAGTACGGACACTTTCCCTAATTTGGTTGTGTTGTCTTCTGTAGCTTTCATATTCAATAGCAGTGTAAAACAACTACCTACCTCCATAGATCAATGTGGTCACAATTTATCGCGCTTAATTCACATGTAGGAGACATGGTTCATTCCTAGCTCTAATACTCATTACTGTCCTCACCATTCTGATCCGTAGCCTCCATCTTTATTTTCTCTTGACGGAGTAACGGAGGAGAAACATGTTTTATTTATTTATTATTTATAGTTTGTTTTATTGTTTTAGCGTCAGTTTCATTCACTACTTTTCATCTCTTTATCTATGAAAAAAGGGTCATCCTACGTATACGTGGGAGGTGCTTGACACGTCTCACGCAGTGCACGCTAGTGGCTGGCCTCAACAGATCAGAATCCAAATTTTGTGGATTGCACTAATACATAATCAACTACTCAAGTTCAGATAAACTTTTGGCCTCGTATTCCGTCTCCACTATATTTTTGGTGAATAAATAATTTTGTCCCTCCTCTCGAAACTTTGAAGGTAAAAGCCATTGTCATACCGAACAAACTGCGAGAAGATGAAGTCCCGTCGACCTCTCGTCAGAATTACCTACTTCAGTTATATTTCAGTTATATTTCCCAGTTGTTCTTCTTTTTTTTCCCCCTCACCTGATTATGCAAATTTAACGACTCCAGTTATCATCCTTTTATACCTTTCTTCATTCCTTTAACAAGCCATTCTCCGCACTTTTAACCTGTTGTGCTCTCGGATTGTGCTTTCCAGTTATTTCGTCTCGTTTTATTCTGCTCAAGTTTTCGCAACAGGAATCCACCACCCCACCCCCTCATTATCACTCATAATTCACCCCGTTATAATGTTTTTCTCTATCGCTTTCATCCAACGGTAGAGCATCCTTTACCCAAGTTTTAATGACTCAACTTTCCTCTCAATTCTGCCTTGACACGGCAAACAATTTACGACACGTATGTTATTTTTGTTCCATAACTGTATCTAGAGATACAACCCACGAAGCAAGCCTTTATGAGTATAGTAATTGTTATGTGTATGTATGCCGTATTTTTATGTAGATACATCGTCCATGTCATGTTGTGCTGGATTTCGATTTTCATATTCTAATTGAGTTGTGGGTGGTAGTTCGACAGGAGTGGGGGGTAATTATTTAATTCTCTAATACTAACAGTATAAAATCGGGAAAAAAGGGTTTCATAATGTAAAAACGCTGCAAAGTCCTTGTCACATGGGTTTATTATTCTATTGGACATACCTACAGAAAGGTTGGCTGTTAATTAATTGTTTCTTTCATGCGTAATAATCGAAATAGCTACTTCTGATGGTTTCCATTAATTTTGGCCCCCAAAACACAAATTAGGTACGCTCTTTTTTTTCTTTTTTTTTTAAACTATCTTTGATCATTGGTAGTGCCATTTAATCGTCCTGATCCACGTCTTGACACTTTTTCCAGTGTTATTATACAAACTGATGGTGATTTCAGACGATTTCCCAGGTTTTTCGCTCATAAAAAATCAATTCTGGGAGCTGAACATTTGGTAGAACTCAATTTTCCACTCTTTGGTCAAAATCGACTTCATATTCGGTCTTCTCGTCCCCAAAAACATAGAAAACGATATCTCAGAAGCTCATGTTACCAATATGTTGCTAAAACGTAAAAAGTACCTATTTTTACACACATTTTCACTCATAACACCCCTGGGTATATTCCGATCGGGCTGAAAAGTTTCGGGACACAACTAGGGCCCAAATGGAGCATGTGTGCGAAAGAACGATTTTTTTAGACCGAAAATGAAGCCTGTACACGTGATACGGCGGACGGCGTACGGCGGACGGCGTACGGCGGACGGCGTACGGCGGACGGCGGACGGACATTGCATTTTTGGAATCTATGCACCTTGAAACGTAAAAGAAAAAAGTTTGAGGGGGTGTTATAAAAATTTTTTGCTGAGCGAATACATAGGTGTATTATTCACAGAATAATAAACCAAAATCACGCTGATTTCGATTTTCATATTCTAATTGAGTTGTGGGTGCTGGTTGGACAGGAGTGGGGGTAATTCTTTAATTCTCTAATACTAACAGTATAGAATCGGGAAAAAGGGTTTCATAATGTAAAAATCACGCTGATTTCGATTTTCATATTCTAATTGAGTTGCGGGTGGTGGTTCGACAGGAGTGGGGGTAATCCTTTAATTCTCTAATACTAACAGTATAAAATTGGGAAAAAGGGTTTCATAATGTAAAAATCACGCTGATTTCGATTTTCATATTCTAATTGAGTTGCGGGTGATGTTTGGACAGGAATGGGGGTAATTATATTAATTCTCTAATTCTGACAGTATAAAATCGCGGAAAAAAGTTTTCGTTAGGTATGTAAAAATTAAACGGATTTCAATTTCATAGGCTAATCGAGTGTGGGTGGCGGTTGGACAGGAGTGAGGGTAATTGTATTATTACTCTAATTCTAACAGTATAGAACCGGGGAAGAAAGTTCTCATTATGTGAAAATTGAACGGCTTTCAATTTCATAGGCTAATCGAATGTGGGTGGTGGTTGTACAGGAGTGAGGGTAATTATACGAATTCTCCAATTCTGCGAGTATAAAATCGGGAAAAAAGGGTTTCATAATGTAAAAATCACGCGGATTGCCCATATTTGAATGGGATATCCCAAAGATCACTTTTTATATAAAATCAGTTATTTCTTCGAAAATTCTCTCTTATAGCCATGCTGCATGACTGTGGTTTTTGTTTTCATATTCTAATTGAGTTGTGGGTGTTGGTTGGACAGGAGTGGGGGTAATTATATGAATTCTCCAATTCTGCGAGTATAAAATCGGGAAAAAGGGTTTCATAATGTAAAAACGCTGCAAATCCCTGCACAACGGTTTATTATTTTGTATAGAATACCCTTCTGTTACAGATCACAGCTCTATGTATAGATAACCCGTCTATATAATATAATATGTACTATTCTATGCATATTTATGTAGATCGCAGACCCTCCGTAGGTTAGTACCTAACCCCGTACTCGTTACTAGGTACCTACCTAAATCACGAGTTAAATGTTGCTAAAATAATTCTGCCGATGACAAACAGTACCTAACAAAAAGAAACACACATAATGAAGTTCTGAAAAGAAATTGTTGATTAGGAGTGAAAAAAGTTGCAAAAGTACCTACCAACAAACTCCAGCCCCTTCTACGTAGATGGTATAATGAACCGTTGTGTAATAATTTACCGTTGAGTAATGATTTACCGTAGTAATAATTTACCCATCAATAATACTTCAACGTTTGTTCAAGTTTCACTACCTACCAACAAACTCCAAAAGAGCCATCATTTTTCAAATTAAATAATATCACAGAACAACCAACTCGACTTCATACTCCGCCAATATAATCAGGTGATCCCTACCAATGATTGGCCGTATTCACAAATTCCTATTGTGGGCGCGTCTCTGGTTACGAGATTTGGTTTGAATTGTATACAATTTCATTCACACTGGAGTCGAAAATGCCTGTCGGTGCAAACTTCGGGGCCTTACTGTGAACGAACGGTTGGACGTACGATGCTCCGGATGGTCTTAAAAAACTCGCAAGTTCAAGAACTATTTAAAACCGTAAAAATATTTACGTAAAAAAAATGGTATAGGCGTTTTCAAAATTTCAACCCCTATTTTGAACCCCTTAGAGATGACTCACAGTAACGTCGAGCTTCGAGGACCAACTAGACGCCGAACGGAACCTATAACCCGAATTTCATCAATTTTCTTTCATGGTAACTAAGAAAAGTGGCCCGTACGGCGTACGGCGTACGGCGGACAGACAGAAATATTTTTATTGCAGTTTTGGATTCTACATACCTTGAAACGTAAACCATCAAATTTTGAGGGGGGGTAAGAATTTTTTTTTTCATGCTCGATTCCAATGGTTCATTATTGAAAATAATAAACCAAAAGTTGCAAAAGTACCTACCAACAAACTCCAGCCCCTTCTACGTAGATGGTATAATGAACCGTTGTGTAATAATTTACCGTTGAGTAATGATTTACCGTAGTAATAATTTACCCATCAATAATACTTCAACGTTTGTTCAAGTTTCACTACCTACCAACAAACTCCAAAAGAGCCATCATTTTTCAAATTAAATAATATCACAGAACAACCAACTCGACTTCATACTCCGCCAATATAATCAGGTGATCCCTACCAATGATTGGCCGTATTCACAAATTCCTATTGTGGGCGCGTCTCTGGTTACGAGATTTGGTTTGAATTGTATACAATTTCATTCACACTGGAGTCGAAAATGCCTGTCGGTGCAAACTTCGGGGCCTTACTGTGAACGAACGGTTGGACGTACGATGCTCCGGATGGTCTTAAAAAACTCGCAAGTTCAAGAACTATTTAAAACCGTAAAAATATTTACGTAAAAAAATGGTATAGGCGTTTTCAAAATTTCAACCCCTATTTTGAACCCCTTAGAGATGACTCACAGTAACGTCGAGCTTCGAGGACCAACTAGACGCCGAACGGAACCTATAACCCGAATTTCATCAATTTTCTTTCATGGTAACTAAGAAAAGTGGCCCGTACGGCGTACGGCGTACGGTGTACGGCGTACGGCGTACGGCGTACGGCGGACAGACAGAAATATTTTTATTGCAGTTTTGGATTCTACATACCTTGAAACGTAAACCATCAAATTTTGAGGGGGGGTAAGAATTTTTTTTTTCATGCTCGATTCCAATGGTTCATTATTGAAAATAATAAACCAAAATCACGCGGATTTCCATTTTCATATTCTAATTGAGTTGTGGGTGTTGGTTGGACAGGAGTGGGGGTAATCATATGAATTCTCCAATTCTGCGAGTATAAAATTGGGAAAAAGGGTTTCATAATGTAAAAATCACGCGGATTTCCATTTTCATATTCTAATTGAGTTGTGGGTGTTGGTTGGACAGGAGTGGGGGTAATTATATGAATTCTCCAATTCTGCGAGTATAAAATCGGGAAAAAGGGTTTCATAATGTAAAAATCACGCGGATTTCCATTTTCATATTCTAATTGAGTTGTGGGTGTTGGTTGGACAGGGGTGTGGGTAATTATATGAATTCTCCAATTCTGCGAGTATAAAATTGGGAAAAAGGGTTTCATAATGTAAAAATCACGGGGATATCCGTTTTTCATATTCTAATTGAGTTGTGGGTGGTTGTTGAACAGGAGTGAGGGTAATTATTTTAATTCTCTAATTCTAACAGTATAAATCGAGAAAAAGGGTTTCATAATGTAGAAATCACGCGGCTTTCGATTTTCATATCAATCTAATTGAGTTGTGTGTGGCGGTATGACAGGAGTGGGGGTAATTGTATTATTACTCTAATTCTAACAGTATAGAACCGGGGAAGAAAGTTCTCATTATGTAAAAATTGAACGGATTTCAATTTCATAGGCTAATCGAATGTGGGTGGTGGTTGTACAGGAGTGAGGGTAATTATATGAATTCTCCAATTCTGCGAGTATAAAATCGGGAAAAAAGGGTTTCATAATGTAAAAATCACGCGGATTTCCATTTTCATAATATTCTAATTGAGTTGTGGGTGTTGGTTGGACAGGAGTGGGGGTAATTATATGAAGTATAAAATCGGGAAAAAGGGTTTCATAATGTAAAAATCACGCGGATTTCCATTTTCATATTCTAATTGAGTTATGGGTGTTGGTTGGACAGGGGTGTGGGCAATTATATGAATTCTCCAATTCTGCGAGTATAAAATCGGGAAAAAGGGTTTCATAATGTAAAAATCACGCGGAGTTCCATTTTCATATTCTAAATGAGTTGTGGGTGGTTGTTGAACAGGAGTGAGGGTAATTATTTTAATTCTCTAATTCTAACAGTATAAAATCGAGAAAAAGGGTTTCATAATGTAGAAATCACGCGGCATTCGATTTTCATATCAATCTAATTGAGTTGTGTGTGGCGGTATGACAGGAGTGGGGGTAATTGTATTATTACTCTAATTCTAACAGTATAGAACCGGGGAAGAAAGTTCTCATTATGTAAAAATGGAACG